>WAAB01018634.1:52200-85253 GCA_013389865.1 Piaya cayana | reverse complement strand
TTCTCTGGACTCACTCCAGAGCCTCAACATCCTTCCTGTGGTGAGGAGCCCAGAACCGAACGCAGTTCTGTCTTCCCAGATCCTCCTCTTCTCCAGGCTGAACAATCCCAATTCTCTCAGCCTGTGTTCATGTGGGAGTTGCTGCAGCACTTGGATTGTCATCATGGCCTCTTCTGGACCACACTGCAGGAGTTCCACATCCTTCTTATGTTAGGGATTCCAGAACTGGACACAGGAGTCCAGGTGGTGTCTCACAAGAGGGAGGTAGAGGGACAGAATCCCCTCCTTTGCCCTGCTGGCCATACCTGTAGTTACAGCACATATTGTTGCTTATTGGTGGTATATTGATTTTTACTGGAATGGTGCCTTTGGTGTTGATGGTCTTGCCAGGGTGTGCTCACTGAGGCCTTGAACCGGCAATATGAGACCCCACGATTTTTGTCCTGACAGTCTTAGTTGTTTAGAGAATTTCTTGACGTGCACAAATGAAGGCACTAAAAAATCAAATAGCACCTGATTTCCATATATAGAGTCTTTTGGAAAATACCACCCCATCAATTATGTATTTTTTTTAAACACTGCCTTTTATTTCTTTGTCTAAAGGGGCCCATTTAATACTGCGAGTAATGTTCTGAGTAATACCGGGCTTGGCACAAATGAGGCGCTTAACTGAGTTCCTTATTTTTATTATCCATTGTCTGCTAACCAGTTTTTTGTTGTTTCATTTATTTGCCTTCTCCCTAGGGAAGGAAGGATGGCAGCTCGGCGTGTGCTGAAAGCTGTCTTGGTGGATCTCAGCGGCACACTTCACGTTGAAGACTCGGCTGTGCCAGGAGCACAGGAAGCTCTTAAAAGGCAAGCTACCTTTTTTGATTTCCTCGGACAGGTTATCTCAGCCCTGCTTGCACAAAGATGCTTTCTTAAGTAAATGGGCCTGAAGCTTCTGTTCTTATGGGTGAGCAAACACACAGCCAAATCCTGTCTTTATTTACACCTGTATTAATACCAAGAGAAATCAGCAAAGAGTGTAGATATTGAAGAGTGACCATACATGCCCTGAGCCTTGCATCTTTCCTAAGTTGCTCATCAGGTGTTTTCAAGATAGAGAAAGACAATATTCAGAGTGTTTGTGTGAGTCATGAGACCTCACCTGGAGCACTGTGTTTGGTTCTGGAGCTCTAAATACAGGAAGGACATGGATCTGTTGGAGTGAGTCCAGAGGAGGCCACAGACATGATCCAAGGGCTGGAGCACCTCTGCTCTGAGGACAGGCTGAGAGAGTTGGGGTTGTCCAGCCTGGAGAAGAGAAGCCTCTGGGGAGGCTTAGAGCACCTTCCAGTACCTAAAGGGGCTACAGGAAAGCTGGGGAGGGGATCTTGATCAGGAAGTGCAGGGGTAGGACAAAGGAGGATGGTTTTAATCTGAAAGAAGAGAGATAGAGATGAGATCTTAGGAAAAAAAATCTTTACTGTGAGACACTGGCCCAGGCTGCCCAGAGCAGTGGTGGCTGCACCTTCCCTGGAGGTGTTCAAGGCCAGGTTGGATGAGGCTGTGAGCAGCCTGATGCAGTGGGAGGTTTCCCTAGCCATGGCAGGGGGCTTTAAGGTCCCTTCCAACCCAAACCATTCCATGATTCTGTGATATTGTGACTACAGCTTTAGCTAGAGTGGAAAGAAGTTAACCTGAATTAACCCATATTCACCAAGGTCACTTGAGCTGAGCTGTTCCTCAGTGCTTTGTGTAACTACAGGAACCTGATTGTTTGTCTGAGCTAAAGTGGAAGAACAGAATAACTTGTCCCTGTGAGCAGGTCCTCCTTGGCAGAGTTCTCATTTTTTGGGGCTTTCAGCTGAGGCTTTGCTTTGTTGATTTCCAAATTTCCTTCTGTGACGTAAACAACTTCAGTTATTTTCTTAGTTTGAGAAACTTTTGATAATGTAGCACATCTTCTCTACGGATTTCAACAGTTAAATTCTTTCTCTTCTGTTGTGAGGATGTCTAAAGAAATGGAGGCAAAGGGAAATGACTTAGTCGGCCCAAGTCAGTGGAAAAATAGGATACACAACCCCAGGAATCTTTGTATTGTGTTGTCAAAGTCACAGAATGGTTTTGGTTGGAAAAGACATTTAAGATCATTGAGTCCAACCATTGATCCAGTCCTGCCAAGCCCACCACGAGACCACACGCCCCAGTGCAATAGCAGTTTGTCTTTCAAAAGCTATTATGATGCTGTTTTCCTGGAGAACATGTCTTCCAGCGGATGTAGAAAAGCACAAAGTGAAAAATGTTATCACAGGGAGTGAGGGAGGGCACCTGGAGGTGATTGAAAGAATTTATCAAGGGAGAAGAACAGAGCTGAATTAAGGATGAGAAGTTTTCACTGAAGCTGTAGCGACTATTTAGATTTTTATAAAGCTCGCCTATTACTCAGAGGAAAAGTTCACAGAGGGATTAAGAAACTCTGCAATTCTGTTCACAAGGAATTCCTTGGAAATAATTATCTCCTAAAGATGTAAAACTGCAAGGAAGTGATAACGGCTGAGGTGTTGGGTTCATTCATTACACGTCTGTGCACTGAACCCTGTCTGCCCGCTGTTTGAGGCTGCCAGGAGAACTGGTGCCAGGTGAGAAAATCCATAAATAAATAAAATGTATAAAAGTGGTGGTGGTGTTGAGGAGAGATCAGTATCTGTCCTATCTGCTGCTCAGCTCCAGACCCCCAGGAGAAGATGGGACAGAAGAAATGGTTTCTGTAGAACTGGAATGCAAACTGTTTTATAAAGCCACTGATTTTCCTTTCTCTTCTGCTTCCACTGGATTTCTACTGAGCTGTGCTCATGGCTGCCCTACCTGGTTGATCTGCTTGAGGGTAGGGAGGTTCTACAAGGTGATCCAAACAAGGTGGATCCATGTGCTGCGACCAACAGGATGAAGTTCAACAAGGCCAAGTACTGAGTCCTGCACTTGTGCCACAGCAACCCTGTAAAGCTCTAGGCTGGGGGAAGAGTGGTTGGAAAGCTGCCTGGAGGAGAGGGACCTGGGGGTGTTGGTTGACAGTGACGGAACATGAGCCAGCAGTGGCCCAGGTGGCCAAGAAGGCCAATGGCATCTTGGCTTGGATCAGAAACAGTTTGACCAGCAGGTCCAGGGAAGTGATTGTGTCCCTGGACTCAGTGCTGGTGAGGCTGCACCTCGAATCCTCTGTTCAGTTTTGGGCCCCTCACTCCAAGAAAGACATTGAGGAGCTGCAGCACATCCAGAGAAAGGGAACAGCTGATCTGGAGAATAAGGATTATGAGAGGCAGCTGAAGGACCTGGAGTTGTTTAGCCTGGAGAAAAGGAGGCTGAGGGGAGACCTTATCGCTGTCTGCAACTGTCTGAAAGGAGGTTGGAGTGAAGTGGCTGCTATTCTCTCTTCTCCCATGTGACAGTCAACAGGATGAGAGGAAATGGCCTCAGGTTCTACCAGGCTGGACATCAGGAGAGATATCTTCATGGAAGGGGTTCTCAGGCCCTGGCAGAGGCTGCCCAGGGAGGTTGTTGAGTCTCTATCCCTGGAGGGATTTAAAAGATGAGCAGACAAGGTGACCAGGGATCTGGTTTAGCAGTGGACAAGTATGGCTGGGCTCGATGATCTCAAAGCTTTTTTGCAAACTAGTGATTCTATGAAAGAATAAGGTGTGGAGAGAGTCCATTACTGTTTATTGGCTTTAGCTTGCCTTCAAGCAGGTGTAGTTTTACTGCCAAGAAGAGCCAGGTCATTTCTCTTAGGGATTTTATATTTTCAAATGCTTTTTCTGCCAATCCGTGTCATTGTCCTTCCTAAAGAGAACCTGGAATGGTTGGCATGTGGCTTGCTTAGAGAGCAAATGGATAGTCAGTTTTCTATTTACCTCTCAATACTTAGGCCCATAAGAAAAGAAGTATATTAATTTTTGTTTTATTAGCAGACGGGGACTTTTTAACCTTTTCATACTTGTGAAGGGTCAGCGTGTCTGACAAATAAGAGGAAGAAGAGGCAGGTACGAGCAAGTCTTCAGCTCTGACCAACTTATTCTGATGTTCTCCATGCGGTCCTGATGCCAGTGTGTGTTTCTATAGCAACAAACAGAGAAAGTGATGGTGGGGGAATAATTACAAGGCGCGCTTTGAAATTGTCACTTAAAGTCATTTGATTGTTTGGTAGCAAGTACTGTCAGTGCAGGGCAATAACGTGGTTTTATGTGACATTGGTGTTCCTCTGTAAAGGGAGAAATGGCTGCAAAAGCTGACATAAAATCATCGCGCATGTAACGTAGGCTCCGAGAACAGCCCATGTCTCTGAACGAGCTGCAGCTGCTGTGGGGTTCACACAGCATGCAGAGTTCAATGTATTAACTTAGCAACAAGTTTCTTTAGTTTCTTTATTTTGTTTCAGGGTGCTGTTCATCCAGAATACATGGATAAAAATAAACCAAATTGGTTTATTTATTATCTAGTCTTTTCAAACCAGTTCATCACAGATCAACATACAGCCATGAAGATGATCCAAGGGTTGGAGCACCTGCCATACAAGGATGGGTTGGGAGAGTTGGGGTTGTTCAGTCTAGAGAAGAAGAAGCTCCAAGGTGACCTCATAGCAGTCTTCAGGTACTGAAAGGGGTGACAGGAAAGCTGAGGAGGGACTTCCTAGCAAGGCCTATTTCAACAGTATAAGGAGTAATGGTTTTTAAACTAAAGAGGGCAGATTTAGACTGGATATAAAGAAGAAATTCTTTACGCTGAGGCTGATGAAACACTGGCATGGGTTGCCCAGGGTGGTAGTGGAAGCCCCATTCCTGAAAACATTCCAGATTGTATTGGATGGGGCTCTGAATGACCTGATCGAGTTGAAGATGTCCCTGCTCACTGTGTGGGTGTTGGACTGGATAAGAACTTTGCAGGTCCCTTCCAACCCAAACCATTCTGTGATTTTATAATTCCATGATGTGTTTGCTGCTACTGTGAAGATGGAGGTTTGGAATCCCTGTTTTCTTCCACACTTTTCCTGGTAGAAGCAGAGCAGTGGAAACTTGGTTTTATTCCAGTAGCTGTAATTCTTGCCATCTGTTTCATGTTGCCCTGCAGCCCACAGAAGTTAACAAGCTTCATGGTCCTTCTGTGGCACCAACAGTCTGGGAAGTGCACAATCGTTTTTCATCTGCAACTTTTATACCAGCAGTCCTTTCTCAGTCCCAGAGAGACATACAGATGTGTAAATAGAAGGGTCCTGTGGCCAATTTGCCTTTGCTCTTCATCCATCAGGCTGCGCAGCGCTCCAGTTACCATTCGGTTCGTGACGAACACGACTAAGGAGTGCAAGAGAGATCTGCTAGAGCGGCTGACAAAGCTGGGATTTGACATTGTGGAAAGTGAGATCTTCACGTCTCTGACGGCAGCCAGAAATCTCGTGGAGCAGAAGCAGGTGCGGCCTCTCCTGCTACTGGACGACAAGGCCCTGCCTGATTTCACAGGTGAGGTGATCGGGAAACAGCACAGGAGAAGTTACAGAGCAACCAAGGACACACAGCATGCTCTGTTTTGTAGAATAGCCATCATAGGATCATGGAATGTTTTGGGTTGGAAGGAACCTTAAGTCCCATCCAGTTCAGTCCCCTGCCACGCACAGGGACACCTCCCACTGGATCAGGTTGCTCAAGTCCCTGTCCAACCTGGTCTAGAACATCTCCAAGGATGGGGCAGTCAGCACTGCCCTGGACAACCTGGGCCAGGGCCTTTCCACCCTCAGCATGAAGAATTTCTTCCTGATGAAAAATTTTTCTGAGGTCCAACCTGAACCTCTCTTGGTACAACTTCAGGCCGTTTCCTCTCATCCTTGTTACTTCACAGAAGAGACCAGCAGCCAGCTCACCACAACCTCCTTTCAGGGAGTTGCAGATCGTGACAAGGTCTCCCTTCAGCCTCCTCTTCTCCAGGCTAAGCAACCTGGGTCCTTCAGCTGCCTCTGTTAACACTTCCCCAGCCCCATCCCTAGCTCTGTTCCCCGTCTCTGGAAGGGGACCAACCCCTCAATGTTCTTCTGCGAGTGCGGGGCCCAAAACTGAACAGAGGATTCGAGGTGCAGCCTCACCAGCACTGAGTCCAGGGACACAATCACTTCCCTGGACCTGCTGGTCAAACTGTTTCTGATCCAAGCCAAGATGCCATTGGCCTTCTTGGCCACCTGGGCCACTGCTGGCTCATGTTCCGTCACTGTCAACCAACACCCCCAGGTCCCTCTCCTCCAGGCAGCTTTCCAGCCACTCTTCCCCCAGCCTAGAGCTTTACAGGGTTGCTGTGGCACAAGTGCAGGACTCAGTACTTGGCTTTGTTGAACCTCATCCCATTGGTGGCAGTCTGTTCTGATCTAGCTGGACATTTCTTCAGAAAGGTAAGTGCTTGGGAGAAGAGCCTCTGGGCTCTGAGAGCCATGAAATCTGATATCGCTTCTACCCAACATTGTATCCAGAGAAACACAGCCCCAGCGATGTTCTGTATTTCTGCTCTTGGGAAGGCTTTCTTTGGTCAGAAACAGCAGAGATGGCAGCTGTTTCGCTGAATGTAGTTGAGTCAGTTTAATTTCCATGTATTTGCCATCCAGAGGGACCTGGACAGGCTTGGGAAATGGGCCTGTGTGAGTCACAAGAAATCAGCAAGGCCAAGTGCAGGTTCCTGCACCCGTTTCAGAGCAATCCCAAGCACAAATACAAGCTGGGTGGAGAACAGATTGAAAGCAGCCCTGAAGAGAAGGACTTGGGGGTATTGGTGGGCAACAAGCTCAACATGACCTGGCAAAGGGCGCTTGCAGTCCAGAAAGCCAACTGTGTCCTATTCACTTAGAATTGGTTTTTGGTTTTCCAGGGATAGCCACGGACAACCCCAATGCCGTGGTGGTGGGACTGGCTCCTGAGAGCTTTCACTATGAGATGATGAACAGGGCATTTCGGTAAGTCATCCCCTGTTCGGTTATTCTGGAGTGGTGACTGTCTCGTACTGGGCTCTGCTCTTCCACACATGCAGGGAAATCCTCCTCCTGTGGGGAAATGAGGGTGACAGCCAAATCACTGTTAGAGGCTCAGGGAAGAGTGGCTGCAAAGCTGCCTGGCAGAGAAGGACCTGGGGTTGACAGCGACAGAACATGAGCCAGCAGTGGCCCAGGTGGCTAAGAAGGCCAATGGCATCTTGGCTTGGATCAGAAACATTGTGTGGCCAGCAGGGAAGGGATTGTGTCCCTGGACTCAGTGCTGGTGAGGCTGCACCTCGAATCCTGTGTTCAGTTCTGGGCCCCTCGGTACTGAAAGGAGGGAGGAACTGGAGCGCATCCAGAGAAGGGGAATATTGCTGGTCTGGAGAACAAGTCTTACGAGAGGCAGCTGAGGGACCTGGTGTTGTTCGTTAAACCTTGAAAAAAGGTGGCTGATGGAAGACCTTATCCCTGTCTGCAACTCCCTGAAAGAAGGTTGTGGTGAGGCAAGTTCTTGTCTCTTCTACCAGGTGATAGGTGATAAGACGAGAGGAAATGGACTTAAGATGTGCCAGGGGAGGTTCAACTTAGGCATCAGGGAAGATACCTTCATGGAAGGAGTTCTCTCCCTGAGGAAGAGGCTGCCCAGGGAGGTGGTGGAGTCCCCATCCCTGGAGTGACTTAAAAGACAGGCAGATGAGGTGCTTGGGAATCTGGTTTAGTGGTGGACAGGTACGGTTGGACTCGATGATCTCAAAAGGTGTTTTCCAACCAAATGATTCCGTGATTATGTAAGGTGTGATATGGTGTCTTCCTCCTTGTTCGAAGGACCCACTGGCCTTGGTGGAAACCGTAAACTCCAGGCAGCCCAGGCCTCGTTTTCAGAGCTTTCAGGCTGTGAATAAAAGTGCAGCCACAGTTGCCACTGAGCTGAAAAAGTTAGCAATGCTGCAGGAAGAAATACACAAAGCTGAGGATGTCAAAGCTGTCAGGGGAAAGCTTCTCTGTACAAACCTCAGCCTTCAGAGCACAAACATGATAAGGAAGGTCATCCAGTACTCAGGGTAGATTATTTATTATCTGTCTCCTGCAGGATTTCTAGCAGTTTCTTATGATGAGTCTTGTGTCCAAGAGCATCCAGCAAAATGTGCTGGATGAGGTGAACTACAGACCTGATCTGGTTTGTCTTGTTTATAAAGCTTATTTTTTTGTATTGGTTAAGGAGTAAATTGTATACAATTTGTCCATGACTGTACAGGAACCGAGATTCAGCAGGGTGTGCAGAGGTGCTTAGCCACGCACCCTTCTCTCTAGGCCTAGCTCAACACAACACTCTGGATTTTAACTTGAAAAAACCTTAAGCTTCAGGGGGTCAGGGTTGGACTGGATGATCTTAGAGGTCTTGTCCAATCTCGGTGATTCTATGAAAGCTGTCAGCTGTAAATATTGGTATTTTTAATGTAATTGTTATGTTTTCTCCCTTCATTCTTTAGGCTGGTTTTGGATGGTGCTCCTCTTATAGCTATACATAAAGCGAGATATTTCAAGAAAAAAGATGGCTTGGCTCTGGGACCTGGACCCTTTGTAGCTGGTCTGGAGTATGCGACAGATACCAAAGCAACTGTGGTGGGGAAACCAGAGAAAACCTTCTTCCTCGAAGCTCTGCGGGGGACTGGCTGTGCCCCAGAGGAGGCCGTCATGATTGGGGATGTAAGTGAGGACCAAACACCTCATCACGTGCCTGTTAAACATGGTGCTTATCTCCTAGGCCATGAGTCCATCTTTCTGAAAGTGCTGGGATTAGACTAGGGATGAAAACGGAACCAACGAAACTCACAGGAGTTAATATGCAGTCCATGGGGTGGGTTCTATTGCTTTAGTGGGTTCTAGAGAAGCCCCAGCTGTTCCACACAAGGATACAGACAGCCCGTTGATAAGAAATGTGTTGCCGCATCTCTGAAGTCTTCTCTGAAATAACCTGTTCTTCCATGACTGGATCTTGCTGTTTGATCAGGCAAAAAGCACATAGTAGCTGTATTCCTGTGTCAGTTTGTCAAAGAGGGAGCTACAGGATTTGGTTCAGCGTAGCTGCTTCCAGGTGTCACAGAATCACAGAATCACCGGGTTGGAAGAGACCCATCGGATCATCAAGTCCAACCACTCCTATCAAACACTAAACCATGTCCTCAGGACCTCGTCTACCCGTGCCTTAAACACCTCCAGGGAAGGCGAATCAACCAACTCCCTGGGCAGCATATTCCAGTGCCTAATGACCCTTTCCGTAAAAAACTTCTTCCTAATCTCGAGCCTAAATCTCCCCTGGCGGAGCTTGTCTAGTTAGTGATGGGCAAAGTCTGCTTGTAATTTGGTTTGAATTAACTGAACTTAATGAAAACATCTTGTTATTAAATAGTGCCTGTGACCACTCACCAGCTGATCTCCTGTTCTGTCCCAGGACTGCAGGGATGACGTTGGTGGTGCCCAGAATGCAGGCATGCGTGGGATTTTGGTACGGACTGGTAAGTATTGGGTGGATTGATCCTTCCAGGAGAGAACAATTACTGTAACATCTTAGTCTGCCAAAACCAGTCATAGCAGTATATCCTCTCGTCTTTCAGGGTGACTACTGACATTCCATACTAATTATACAAGTAATTTTGCTTTAGGTGGGAGTAGAGCCTTACGGGACTGACAGGTACGATTGGTGTTACTGACTGTACTGTGGCCTGGGTGAGTCCTCAGGTGGCAGTGGCTCATGCCACACAGTCCCTTGCATTGAAAATGGAAACATGCTTCCTTATAAGAGCCAGGAGGGAAGATGGTAACATGATTCTTTCAAGAACCTGAATGTGAATACCTGAATAATCGCTGAAAGAACAGAGGCAGCAGAGCAAAAGCAATGCGTAGGTAGCACTGATTCCAAACGGGAGCCACTCCTGGAGGGAACTTGTGCAAGGCTCAGGGTTTGTTTTGCCACAGACATGACTTGTGGGATGTTTGCTGCAGGAGAACCTTGTCTGGGCTTTTTTTTTACTGTGTCTGGTTGTTATTGATCCAAGGAGGCTGTAAGTTTCAGGGAAAAAAGAGATAAGGATAACCACAGAATCATGGAATAGTTTAGGTTGGAAGAGACCTTAAAGATCATCTAGTCCCAGCCCCCCTGCCATGGGCAGGAACACATCTCACAGGATCATGCTGCCCAAGGCTCCATCCAGCCTGGCTGCAAACACCTCCAGGGATGGGGCAGCAACTTCCCTGGGCAACCTGTGCCAGTGCCTCATCACCCTCATGGTGAAGAAATTCTTCCTTATGTCTAGTCTAAATCTGCCCTTCTCCAGTTTACACCTGTTGCCCCTAAGGACATGGATCTGTTAGAGTGAGTCCACAGGAAACCACGGAGATAATCCAATCTCCTATATGAGGGCAGGCGGAGGGAGTTGTGTAAATGCATCATTTTTTAATCTGTTACAGGTAAATACCGACCGGCAGATGAAAACAAAATCAATCCAGCTCCTTACTTGACCTGTGAGAGTTTCCCAGAGGCGGTAGAACACATCCTAGCGCATCTGCTGTGAGAAAGGGAACAGTTAGTTTGAAGAAATGTCTGTGTTGCATCATCTCCTTCACTATTTCTTCAGAAATCCAGGCCACAGGATCACTGCAATGCATTGTGTCAGAAACCAGCCATGAGCTCCTTCCACTCGAGTTGTGGAAGGGCCAGGGAGCAGAGCAGGCTCTATCATGGTCACGGAAAAGCCCCTTTCCCACAGCAGTTTCACAGGGATGCGTTGAGGGATCGCAGACACTGAGTGGGTGAGACAGAAAGGCTGCAGCCAGCAGAGCTTTCCTGAGTGCCATGGGGAGCACGGCAGAGAGTTTGAATTATTTTCAGTTCTCAGAAAGTAAGCCTGCCTGGAACACATCAACTTCTGCTTCTGGATAAGCCAAACTGGAAAACACACTGGAGATACTTGAGTAGGTGGAACTCATTCCACCCGCATGAGTGGGTGGAATACTTGAGTAGGTGAATTTATGGAGCTGTAGTCAGCTGGCTGTGTCTCTGGTTTGCTCTAATTTACAGGTAGAGAATGTATGTGTTTAGAAGTGGCTTTTAAATTAAAATATCACTGTTTAATAACAAATACTGTTGGTATCTTCTGCTAGAACAGATCCTGGGTTTTGTTTTTCAAATTTTACATAAAATTAAAACTGTCAGTGTTTTTACAGATGTTTTAATTAGATGCTGTTATTAAAAAGAATGGTACAGAAACAAAAAACCTGGTATTAAATGCCTTAGAGTCTGTGAATCTTTGAAATTAGACATCAGCAGGGTCCTATTAATGCTACGGTTGCAAAATTTCATTACTGTTGTGGGTTTTTTTGTTTGTTTCTTTTTAACGTTATGGGAAAAATCCTTCACGAGCCATGGGGACAGATTCCACTTTTACACAGGTGGTTGGTAGAGCTGTAAAATGAAATTTAGTTGTGGTGCAGGCAGTGCTTTTTCCTATGTGCTAAATCTCCCAATATAAACCCGCTTTTGTAATGATGTTAAATAGCTTTTCTGGTCCATTTGCGAACTGTAATAATCCAAGTCCTTTACAGTTGTTTTACAGTGCTCCTGAGTGTTAAATTATTAGATTGTAATTATGCATTGCTGGAGTATTAACCTTATCAAAAATACAGCTTTCTGTTAATGAGCCGTGCTCGTTCTTGTTGAGAAAACCCTTGCAATGAATGAATGAATGGGAGGCTCTTCTTACAGAAAAGGCTGGCTGGCTGCTGCTCCATGTGGTGAGTGATTCCCAGTGTTCAGAGCTCATCTCTGCCAAGACAGGATGTGTGGATGCAGCGGACTTGGCAGCGTAAATGCAAGAAATAATAAACCCCTCCCAGGAAAAAAAAAAAAATCCATCTTCAGGTACTGTCTGTGTGCCCTCGTGAACTGTAACCTGTAGTTCATAGAATCACAGAATGGTTTGGGTTGGAAGGGACCTTAAAGCCCATCCAGTTCCACCCCTGCCATGGTAGTTGGAAAAGCAGCTACACCCATATCCAACACAGGAGCCTAGAATCATGGATTACTAGAACTTCTCTATATTATTACAGAATTTGTAGAATTTATAGAATTTAAAGAATAAGATTGCAGGGCCTGTGGCAGTCCTGGCTGCTTACCTGGCCACATTCATAGCTGGAAAGTCTCCAGCTTGGCTTGTATTTACCACCGCGCCACAAAGACTTGCTGTTGGCATTTTACGGCTGCCTGTGAACCACCAATCCAGTTCCTAGTTAGATTTGCCAAAATCTGCTGGGTTTCTACAAAGCTCCTCTCATTCCTTGCCTTAGAAGTGCCCCAGGCCAACTGGAAAGTAACACATTTGGCACATTAAGGCTTTGCCCTCCACTGGAACTGGTGGCAAATGAATCAAATCTCCAAAGCACTGCGAAGGTCCTGAAATTTTCTTTGGTTTCATTAAAAAGGGTGCAGATCTCTGCTGCTAAAGCTGCGCTGATAGTGATGCTCTTGAATCTTGGGAGGGGAGACTTACACTGATCGTCTGACTGTTTCCAACAAGCTTTCTGCTTTGGTTCATCTACCCCAAACCTGCAAACAACTGCAATGAATAAAGACCAAGAAGCAAATCAGTCTTTTAAGTCTTTATACATAAAATTAAGGCTGGAAGCTTCATTACACAGCAACTGCCATTACATTAATTCCATGACATACGTGTTCTGAATGGTCACTGAAAATGGCTAATAAAAAGTAACCATCACCAACCCCTTATATGAAGCAGATATTTCGTACTGCATTCCCTTTCTTGGAAAAAACAGCACTGCCTTCCCCATCACCACTAGATCCTTTGGAGACAAGGCGATGCCATGTTGAATAGCAAAAGTCTTGGAAGTTTTCAGTCTTTGGGGGTTTTTCTTTTCAGACCGACTCGAATTCTCTCTGCCAAGCTGTGTACTTCTGGCTCAGGTTCTTTGCTGATGGCTTGGCGTGCGTGATCACATCCAGGAAATCTGCTGTTGTGATGGTGTCTAATTGGATCACAGGTAAGTTACTGTTACCTGAAGAGAAAAAGATTAATTAAATGCTTGTATTATTACAAAAAACATTTTATGTCTCTGCCCAATGTAACATTAACATACGAAAACAACAGAATTAATATAGTGAGATAAATTTTTGTTTGTGCACAGAGCACAGATACAGCTTTAGATAAATGGCTTTAAATTGGAAGGGGGAAGATTTAGATTGGACATTAGGAATAAAGTCTTCACAGTGAGGGTGGGGAGGCGCTGGCATAGGTTGCCCAGGGAAGTCATGGCTGCCCCATCCCTGGAAGATGGGGCTTTGAACACCCTGATCCAGTGGGAGGTGTCCCTGCCCATGGCAGGGGTGGAACTAGATAGGCCTTGAGGTTCCTTCCGACTCAAACCATTTTGTGATTCTATAAAGGCCTAATTTTCAGAAACATCCAGTAGGCATTTTAGAAACATGGAATTTAAAACTTTTCTAAGCAGAGAACAGAGCTCCACCTGCTGGGGTTCACTTTATAATTTCTAGAGGCACAGCAGCAGATCAGCATTGCCTAGACCAGATTTGCTCCACAGGGCTGTGTTACCTGGCTCATGATTTTCAAGAGCATTGAAGATTTTCCTCACTGGTCTCATGGCTGCTTCCTTGCACACAAGCTTTATGTCTGAGCCAGAGTATCCCTCTGTTTCCTGTTACGGGATTGGGATGACATGTAAGAGCTGATAGGCTTACAAATCAGAAATTGCATTTATAAGCATTTCAGATATTTTTATATAAAATATTTGTAAAGTCTATTCCTGTCTAAAACAGATTTATATCTGTGACTATAATATCTTCAATCTTAGAGAACAAGCCTTATGAGAGGTGGCTGGGGGAGCTGGGGTTGATCAGCCTGGAGAAAAGGAGGATAAGGAGAGACCTCACCACTGTCTACAACTGCCTGAAAGGAGGTTGTGGTGAGGTGGGTGTTGGTCTCTTCTGCCAGGTAACAAGAATAAGAGGAAATGGCCTCAAGTTGCATCACAGGAGGTCTAGGTTGGATATCAGGAAAATTATCCTTCATGGAAAGGATTCTCAGGCACTGGCAGAGGCTGCCCAGGGAGGTGGTGGAGTTCCCTGGGGATATTTAAAAGAGGGGCAGACAAGGTGCTCAGGGATCTGGTTTAGTTGTGGGCAGGTCTGGTTGGCCTCAATGATCTCAAAAGTCTTCCCCAACCAAACAATTCCATGATTCTGTGATAATATATACACATACATACATACATATTTTTATGTATGTACCATCCCCTCAACACTGTGTGGCTTGTTCTTGTCTTGAATGCCCACAGTACCTTGTAGGAGCAAGGAAAATAGCTCAGCATTTTCTTTCTAAAGGGCTATTTTCCATAGGTCAAATATAACTCATCTTTCTGTATCTGCTCCCAGCTTCCCTGTTAATAAAATAATTCCCTCATAATTTTCCTCATTTTGTTTCCTGATGAAACAAAGCCTGGGCAGTATGGTGTCTGTGAACAGACATACCAAGGGGCAACTGGGTAAGATATTTTCAAGGATTAAGGGTGTGACAAAGGGGTAAAAGAAGAAAGCCTGTTATCTAGTGAATCCCTGCACTGTCTAAATGCTCTTCCCTCCTGCAGCCATGGAGCTGTGACAAACACTCCCCACACAATTAGCTGTTCATTACCCTGATGAATTGGAAGTGCTCCCAGCCTGGTGAGGAGAACGATAAAATAAACTGTTGCTGGGAGTCTCTCTGTATTTAAGGCTGAAAATTTGGCCCAGCAGAGAGGATCAGAACACAGTATTTTGCCAGCAGAGCTGTGTGACACCAATGATTTCCACAGCCAGGCACATGCCTGTGAATTGCTCTCCTTTTGTCTGGAGCCTCAACCTGAGCCAAGGCCTTTCGCCTCACATTGTGTGGTGTGATCACTGTACAGGGACATGCTATTCCCAACCCTCTGGACCTCTTCTCCCACACCACAAGGCCATTGCAGTGGGTGATGCTGATATTTCCCACCCTGAATGGCCTCAAGCATTGTCTCACCTGGCCCAGCAAGCTGTAGTCCAGATCCGTTCTCAGCTCCACTCCTCCGCTGTTACTCAGAGGGGGCAGCCAGTGCTGGATCATCACCTGTCGAGCCTCTTTACTTGGGAGGTCAACCAAAATCCTCTTCTCCAGCCGCCGCAGCATGGCAGAGTCCAACTCCCTATGAGCAAAGGAGGAGATGAATCATCTCAGTGCATCTTGTGTAGGTGCAGCGTTGACAGCAGCCTCCGTGCTGCAGGAACTAACATTTTTCAGCCTCTCCTGCAGTTGTGTCAATCTCATTTTGGAAAAAAATAATAAATTATCCAGTTTATTCCTGTTCAGTACATAAGTGATATTCTGGTTAGTGACAATGGTGTGGAACAGTAATGATCAGAAGCTGTCATTATCCTCCCTGGTGCTCATCTGCGGCATCTCTCATTGGTAACAGCCTCTCCCTGTTGGCTTTTGCTACTAGGGAGATACTGCAAACTGTCTGTCTGGGGCACCGTCAAGACTAATTAATTGCTGCTTGGAAAGGGATGCTTGATAGGTATAAAACGCAGACTGAAGGTCTTGGATGTGAGGGCCATGTTTACAGCAGAGCAAATGTTGATCTGAGGCTGATCCTGGAATAGAAATTACGAATAACAGGGCCACAAAGGAAAATATCCTTATAAAAAGCATTGTGTGAAGGATGGACAGGCCAGGTAAGCGTGTCAGTGAGCCAGGACCAAATAAGGCTGTCAACATCAACACTGAGAAAGGTTGCCTAAGCAAAGAAGAGAAAAGAAAGGAAAAAAAAAATGAAGAAGGAGAGGGACTCCAGGGAGGTTTTATAGCTGCCTTACACTACCTGAAGGGTCTCCAGGAATGCTGAGGAGGGACTTTTTATAAGAGCATGGAGTGATAGGATGAGGGGGGAACGGCTTTGGGGAGATCTAGATTAGACATTAGGAAGAGATTCTTTGTGATGAGGGTAGGGAGACTCTGGTACAGGTTGCCCAGGGAAGTGGTGGCTGCCCCATCCCTGGAAGATGGGGCTTGGAGCAACCTGATCCAGTGGGAGGTGTCCCTGCCCATGGCAGGGGGGTTGGAACTGGATGGGCTTTAAGGTTCTTTCCAACCCAAACCATTCTATGATTCTGTGTTTCTATGATTCTCAGGGCTGTTAAAGTTGCCCATGCAGAAACTCCAAACTGCCATTGCAGGCAAAGGACAGACACAGCCAGAGACACTTCAAATACCCTACAAATCATCTAAATGCTGATGTTTTCCATCACTCCTTCTACCTCAGAGCACTCGCGAGGTGTCACCCGAGATCACAGCTCCATGAACTCTCTCGACATGTTCTGTAAATAAGTCCCCTGGTACAGGGAGGTTGCTTTGTTTATCCAGAAAGGTTATAGTGACCCTGCCTTTTGAGGACAGTAAAGACATAACATTTTTGTTAAGTGTTTAGATTGTTTGCTAAATTGTCTGGGGTTTTTTAGTGATCAAATGCAAGGTTAAGTGATATCAACCAGACCAGAACAATAGACCCTGAGCTAACCAAAATATTGTCCAAAATAACAACCAGTAAAAGTATCAAGAAATGCTCATGAAAAGATACCCAAAGCTGTACAGGACCTAGAAAAGAGGTTGACTCTTCAGAGCTCCCCCAGACTGACAGCACAAGAATCACAGACTGATAGAATCACCAGGTTGGAAAAGACCCACTGGATCGAGTCCAACCATTCCTATCAAACACTAAACCATGTCCCTCAGTACCTCATCTACCCGTGCCTTAAACACCTCCAGGGAAGGTGACTCAACACCCTCCCTGGGCAGCCTCTGCCACTGCCCAAGGACCCTTTCCATGAAATTTTTTTCTAATGTCCATCCTGACCCTCCCCTGGTGGAGCTTGAAGCCGTTCCCTCTCATCCTGTTCCCTGTCACTTGGGAGAAGAGCCCAGCTCCCTCCTCTCCACAACCTCCTTTCAGGTAGTTGTAGAGAGCAATGAGGTCTCCTCTCAGCCTCCTCCAGGCTAAACAACCCCAGCTCTCTCAGCATGAAGATAAACAAGACAATTTAATTCCCAGAGGAAGGAAGGTGACCAAGTTCTTGTAGGCAGAAACTAAGAAGCCTCAACTATTCCAGAGGTGAACCCAGAAACAGCAACAAGGGCTCACTGGACCATAATTAATCCCTGCCTAGTCTGATCACCACTGCAGTTCTCTGGAGGAAAAGGCACCAAGAAGGAGTGAGCTCCTCATCCTGCCTACTCCCACCCTCCTGTGCAGATGGCCTGGGCAGAGCCCTCACAATCTGAAAACTTGTCCTCATTCTACTTCTACTGCTACTGCTCTCAAGGCTTACCCATAGCATCTTCCTCCTCTGTCCTTCCTCAGTCTCTTCCACCATGCGCCACTGAAGTTGAAGTAAATGGCTCACTACGGTGTAATCCCAGATCTGACTTGAATTCCACAGCCCACATCTCCTTGAACCCCTCTTGGCCAGGTGAAAGATTCCAGGACAGGGTGGACAGGGCTGTGAGCACCCTGATCGAGTTAAAAGTGCCCCTGCTCATTGCAGAGGGGCTGGAATGGATGACCTTTTCAGGTCCCTTCCACCTCAATCAGAATCAAATTCTGTTATTCTATGCTTCACCCACCCTCAGGGTGGAGAGGGAGAAGAAAGTGGCCCTGCAATAGTCAAATTAAATGCACTAATACATTAGGCAATGTTACATGGTTAAAGACCATTTTATTTCTTCACTATTGAGCCCTTTATTTTATTTAATTACATTGAATCATTTCAACAAGTAATTTGTCAATAGAAAGTGCCTGGCTGATGATTAGAGAGACTGACACTGGACAGCGAACTCTGGCTGAAGAGGAAGATCAATAGCTGCAGTGCAGCTTAGGACAGTGTAAAGAGCTTTGTTTAGGCTTCTTTTCATTCATCTAAAAGCAGCTTGGCACTATTATTTTTTTTTCATGATCAATAAATATCCAAGTTAAACAAATCTCTTGAAATCCAGCTTAACGCCTAACATTTGCAAGGGCACAGGGCCATGCTGGGAAGCCACAACCTGGGACTGTAGAATGAGGTGGTGTGAAACTTTTATGAAATGCCCTGCGCAGCTGAAGTCTGGATTTTGATGCTGCATGAAATGTCACCTAATACACATAAAAGTACCTGTAAACATATACTTGAGAACTTAAAGGGGACCTGAACGCCACTGACCTCTCTGGAAGCAGATACTCCCGAGCTCCTCAAACATTTAAGATGCTCGTGGCTTTTGCTAGCTCTCCAGCCCCCTGAAATTTTTTTCTAAGCATACAGAAGCATAGAATCATAGAATCGCTTGGTTGGAAAAGACTTTAAGATCATCAAGTCCAACTATACCTGTCCACTACTAAGCTAAATTCCCAAGTGTCTTATCTGCCCATCTTTTAAACCCCTCCAGGGATAGAGACTCAACCACCTCCCTGGGCAGCTCTGTCAGGGCCTGAGAACCCCTTCCATGAAGATATCTCTCCTGATGTCCAGCCTGGTAGAACCTGAGGCCATTTCCTCTCATCCTGTTGACTGTCACATGGGAGAAGAGAGAATAGCAGCCACTTCACTCCAACCTCCTTTCAGACAGTTGCAGACAGCGATAAGGTCTCCCCTCAGCCTCCTTTTCTCCAGGCTAAACAACTCCAGGTCCTTCAGCTGCCTCTCATAATCCTTATTCTCCAGATCAGCTCTGTTCCCTTTCTCTGGATGTGCTGCAGCTCCTCAATGTCTTTCTTGGAGTGAGGGGCCCAAAACTGAACAGAGGATTCGAGGTGCAGCCTCACCAGCACTGAGTCCAGGGACACAATCACTTCCCTGGACCTGCCGGCCATGCTGTGTCTGATCCAAGCCAAGATGCCACTGGCCTTCTTGGCCACCTGGGCCACTGCTGGCTCATGTTCAGCCTCTGTCAACCAACACCTCAAGGTCCTTCTCTGCCAGGCAGTTTTCCAGCCACATGTCAAAGCATAATCTGCCAGATAACCTAGTCATTACACTCATAGGTTGGATTTGATTAAGAGAATGCAAGATCCAACCTGCCCATAGACGAGAATCCAAAAGGAATTTCTAAGGTCTTAGGTATAAACTGTTCAAAAGCAAAAGCTGGCTTCTCCCTGGGACTCAGTTTTCCTCCTTATCCCACATGGATTGACAGCTTCCTGTGGCAGTAGCTCCCCCAAAACAGAGATCTTGTCATTTTGGATCTACCTTAACAAAGCTGAGTCATTACGGTTGGGCTTGATGATCTTAGAGGTCTTTTCCAACCTCAATGATATTTTGATAATTCAAAGCAGCAATTTTGCTATACTTGGCACTTCAGAATTGCAAAATGATCCAAAAATCAGATGCGTGAAACACCTAGAACCACATTCTGTGAAGAGTTTATTGGTTGCACCAGGCAGACACACGCAGGAAGCGTTGAGAGGGAGGTTCCCCCCATGCTTACATCTCCAAGATCCCTAGGTTAAGCACCAACCAAGCGATGACCTTCAGACTAGTTACTGCCTCTGACCGCTTCCTCGCTGGGTTTCAAATATCCAATTTCTCCTTCCAAACCATTGTGCAAGACCAGAAAGACAGGGATCCTTTAAGGTACCTGATCCTTTTTAATACTGTTGTGCTGCAGTGTGACACGTGAAGCTTAGCTACACACAGGATCATTTCAGAGGCTACAGAGAGGTGCAGTTCACTGCTCAGAGTCTCTCTTTCTACAAGGGTAATGATGCTAACATAACATAAAGAGTTATAGTGTATTAATGATGAACTATAAAGAACCTTGCACCTTGAATCCTGTGTTCAGTTTTGGGCCCCTCAGTACAAGAAAGATATTGATGGGCTGGAGCACGGTCAGAGGAGGGAAATGAGGCTGGTGAAGAATCTGGAGCACTGAGGTTATGAGGAGCAGCTGAGGGATATGGGATTGTTTAGCCTGGAGAAAAGAAGCTGAGTGAGGACCTCATGGCTTCCTACAACTACCTGAAAGGAGGTTGTGGTGAGGTGGGTGTTGGGCTCTTCAACCAAGTAACAAGTGTCAGGATGAAAGGAAATGGCCTCAAGTTGCACCAGAAGAGGTTTAGAATGGATGTTAGGAAACATTTCTTCACTGAAAGAGAGGCAAAGCATTGGAAGAGGCTGCCCAGGGAGGTGGTGGAGTCACCATCCCTGGAAGGATTTAAAAGGCGTGTAGACATGGTGTTTATGGATATGGTTTAGTGGTGGAGTTGTGGGTTTGTGGTTGGACTTGATCTTAAAGATCTTTTCCAACATAAATAATTCTGTTATTCTGTGATTCTGCAAAGTGAATGGGTTCTATGGTTATTAGCATATTTATTATCTTCCAAACTTAGCTGTTCACACATCCCCAGCAGCCAATTCTTTTCAGCATTTTCTTACACAATGGGAATGTAATTAAATCAAATCCTGCTCAGGTCCTTTTGTGTAGATACTATAACACAAAATGGAATGGATTTAGCACTGATTCAAATTCATGAGTTTGCCCAAGGCATAAATCCTCCAGAAATACACACACACTCTGCTATGATGGCTATAAAAACTAGGGATGGCTTTGTACTCACACTGACGGGCCATGGTAGGAACCAGCCTAACTTGTACTTCTAATCTCTACATAGATTTTAGGTGTCCACACGGCAATTTTCCTACTTAAAGAGCCTGAAAGCCCTCATCAGGCCACAGAGAGGCAGATGAAAGCCTCTGAATACATGGCCATTTGGCACTTGGATTTCAGCAGGTAAGGTGTCTGTCTGGTTGTTCTCAGAAGCATCAGTCCTAGGCTGTATAGGAAATGAAAGGTTTTGCACTTTGGAAGAAAACATAGAGGGAAAGAATCATCATAGAAACACAGAATGGTTTAGATTGGAAGGGACCTTAAAGCCCATCCCGTTCCATCCTCTGCCATGGGCAGGGACACCTCCCACTGGATCAAGTTGCTCCAAGCCCCATCCAACCTGGCCTGAAGCACCTCCAGGGATGGGGCAGCCACCACTGCTCTGGGCAACCTGTGCCTCCTCACCCTAACAGGAGACATTTCTTCCCAAGATCTCATCTCAATGTCCCCTCTTCCAGTGTAAAACTGTTCCCCTTCATTCTATCCCCACACTCCTGACAAAGAGCCCCTCCCCAGCTTTCCTGTAGTCCTTCCCACGTACTGTAAGGCTGCTGTATGGACAACGATCAAGTTAGACGAACATTCTGGCTCTGACAGTGGCCATGAGAGATGTTATTCAAGGAGAGCACATTGGCCATTTCTGCTGTCTCTTGGACTCCCCTCAGCACCCACAGTTGTTGCACGACAAATATCACCTCCCCTCCTCGCTCTCTGCTCTATGTTCTCAGTACATGTTCTGCCTATTCTGAGAACCAACACAATGAAGCACCTCCAGTTCCAGCCTTAAATGTTTTATTCTTCCATTTTAAATTATGCTAAAGACACTGAAGAATTCTGCCCCTCAACTTTGAAAAGTCACATTTGATACCAATAAAATCCCAACATTCCTATTTATGGAGTATCCTCCTAAGCACTAGATGTTTTAAGCACCTTACAGTTTCAGGCTGAAACCCTTCTTAGCTTAAACATAGTAAATAACTTGCCTCTAAAGTCAAATACTCCATTTTAAANTTTAACCAAATATCAAGGCTTTTTTTTTTTTGCGAAAGTCTAAATAAAATCTTTATCTGTGCTTAGAAGCTCACGAAAATGTATTCAAAATGTACTCTCTGGATCTCTTACCATGGCAGATTGGAAGCTGCTAAAACAAATACAAGATCATCAGATTGGGCCACGCCATCCATCTGCACCAGTAATTCTGTTTTCATCCGCCGACTTCCTTCATGTTCACCACTACCAAGATTCAGAGAAATATTATTTGCTCGGTGCATTAAAGTAATCATCTTTATTTATACAGTGCCATTCACAGCAACTGAGCTCTTGTCACAGTTTTGCCCCAGTTCAAAGCATGATTAAGCTCCATTAGCTAACATCTAAGCATTTAAATCAAGCTCTCTAATGATTACTTAAATGGACTCTTCTCAGTGCATTAAAGTGAAGAGAATTCACTATTACCAAACCCAAAGAAAGTTTTTTTTTTAATTTTTTTCTTCATATTAATCTCCACACAACACTGGCATTTACCAGAAAACAGCTAAGGCTTTGATCAATTGATCCATATAACAGAGTTTTTATGGTGTGATATTTGCCATTAAATAACTACAACACCAGGGCAACTAATACATTTTTGTTTGCATGAATGATAAGCAGTTACAAGAAGAAAAACCTGCCACTGAATTCAATATTTTGCAAATTGCTCCATTGGAAGGAAACAGAAAAACATGCTGTATTGAACTGAATTTTAAAAATGGGGTGGAGATCACACAGAAAGGATCCTTCCTCAAAAAGAGAAGAGGAAAGCGCTAAGAATTCTGACCCTGATCCAGGTACCCAGTTTTGCAGGAAACCAATTTGGACTCTTGGTCTGAGAACTCTGAAGATCCTGGGTTGAAAACACTAAGGTCTTAGATGGTAAACAGTGAAAAATTCAGGTTTCATGGCTTATTTCTGCACAGGCATCCACACATCAGTGCTGTGTCAATATTTAATAAGAACATGTAAATAAACTGCATACTCTTAGGTTAAAACCCTTATTAAAATCCTTATTAAAGCATAATCTAGTGATGTTAATGACAGCTTTTAATATATTAATAGACATGAAGGCAAAATTTGGCCCATAATTTATAGCCATTAACTGACAAATATCACAAGTTTTACATTTATAATATGGTGTCTTCTATTTATCCACCTTTGTGAGCATATATTTTACAATACATAAAATCCACTGTAATGGGCTCCTAATGTTTATAATAATATTTCTCCTGCTCCTTCCTCATCCCTAACCTTTGCAATCTGATTTTAACTATAAACTGTATACACCCTGAATGACAATAACAACATCCTCGTATTCATGCATCTGGAAGTCCTTACTATGTCATCAAAACTTGTCCCATTAATGAAAATGCCATTCCACCGTGTACCTCCATCTTACCCTGGATGCCCAAGCCTGTCCAAAGTGTCACAAATCAGCTGCTCCTGACTTGCCTCTAGCAAGTTCTCTGTTGTTTGCCTTCACTGCCTTCCTTTCCCATTCAAATCCCTTATTTTAAAGTATGGCACCACTGGCTGCAGACACTAGTACCTCCCACCATCTCACAGCCTTGCTGGACCCTTCTAATCTCTCATCTTCAAGCAACATGTCTGTCATGCTGGTTTCTCCACTGATCTCATCTACTGTGAAAGAAACAGCCACCACACTTTGCTCTTTACATCCCCACAGCCTACGCAACCCTTCCACAAAGTACTGGGAGCTAAGAAGCTTTCTGACAACAACACACCATGAGGCTCCTCAAACTAAGAAAAGAAAAAAAAACTTAATAAAAAGTCATTAAAATTAAAATAGCAGTCATGAAAAGTAACATAATTACTTAAAGTAATTATGATGTTAATAAAATTGTAGAATTGTGGACTGGTTTGGGGTGGAAGAGATGTTAAAGCCCATCCAGTTCCAAGCCCCCTCCCATGGGCAGAGACACCTCCCACTGGATCAAGTTGCCCCAAGCCCCATCCAGCCTGGCCTTGAACAGCTCCAGGGATGGGGCAGCCACAACATCCCTGGACAACCTGTGCCAGGGCCTCAGCACCCTCACAGGAAAACATTTCTTCCTAAAATCTTGTCTAAATCTGTCTTTCTTCAGTGTAAAACTATTCCCCCTCATCCTGTCCCCACACTCCCTCATCAAGAGTTCCTCCCCAGCTTTCCTGGAGCCCCTTTCAGCCCTGGAAGCTGCTCTAAGGTGTCCTCGGAGCCTTCTCTTCTCCAGGCTGAACAACCCCAACTCTCTCAGCCTGTCCTTGTATGGGAGGTGCTCCAGCCCTCAGATCAGTTCCATTGTCTCCTCTGAGGCTCAGTCATGCTCCTATTGAAGTTTACAGTGTATCCTCAAGCTTTAGGTTGCCTATGATTTTCTTCTAACAGGTGACTGCTTAAAGTTTGGTCAGCACCTGAACATGCACATGCTACTGAAAACATTCAGTAAAATGGGGTCAAATATTCTTCTAAAGACACAGGAATTGACCACATCAGTTACCCAGAAACAGTGCCTCTCTGACTCATAACTGACTCCAGCTCATCCAAGAAAATTGTGGAAGGAGCATGGTACCGGGCAAGCTCAAATAACATCTGTTAAGAGAGAAGAGTAAACACAGCAGAAAAGATTTACAAGAAAATTAGCACAAAAAGGCATTAAAGACCACTGGCACAGAAGATAAACACCAGCAGCCACACTCCAAGTTCCCAGAACAAAAAGTGAAATATGCTGGGAAAAAGTTCTGGGTAGGCTGAGGGTCCCTGAATCCTCTCATATTCTGAAAGGTTTGTAAAGGAGATATAAAGAACACAGGCTTGAAATCCAGTGTTTTCATGTAAATCTTTCTGGGTAAATCCTATCAGAGTACTCTGCGAATAATGGGATAGAAGAAAATGATCCATCAGAGAATTCTGGGAACCTCTAAGTTGTTATCAGGGATTAAACATCCGTCTTTCATTGTTACTCCATTTGTAGGTTTTTAAAATAAGTATTTTAGAAAATAAAAATTAAAAGTCAGCTGAACCACTGGGACGGAAAATGGACTGACTCTCTTGATAAGAATTAAATGGTTCTTTTTTCTGGGTAAAACAAAAGATAAATGGCTCAAACAACTAAAGATTAAAAAATGGAATATTAAGCTGACACAAAAAAATCTGCGTCTGCTCTTTGAAGAAAGAATTTCCATCTATTTTTCTATAAACATGGAGTGTCTTATATTAGAGTAAGATCATATTGTCGGTTCTTCTTCAATGAAGTGTTCTTTAAGTACTTAATAAATATCATAATGATGTATGTTAACCCAGCACTTTTTATTCTGAACACTTAAAATAACAAATTTTAAATTATGTGTGTTATTTCCTACACTTTGGATATGAAGCCCAGGGTTTAAATTATTTGCTCAGACCCTAAACTAGTCCATGAGTAGTGTACAATTTCACTACAAATCTAATAATAAAGCTACACCTCTACAGTTGAGATCTAAGGAAAATGGGAGGAGTGAGCATTCCTCTGACTGATCACAAAACCCACATATACTTTACACAATTTAAGAAAGCTCCAGCACCAGTCTCATGCCATTTTAAGACATAAATTCACACACTTCTTTCCTTAGAGCTGCCCCAATCTGCAATCTTATTTTATTTCTGGGTTCTGCCAGAAACTCAACCAAGGGTGAAATGCCACAAATTCAATATCACTGCAAATGCTGCAGCATGTTCACAAAATCACTTTTGGGTACTGGTGTCAAAACCAAACTGTTCCATCCCTACTCCTGCCAGAAGGGGAACTTCTAGGAAGCTGCTGAGACAGATGTCAGGAGGATCAATAACAAGGGAGGTGAATGTCAGAAGACAAATGTGCCATTTTAAAGGACACAGGAAACATGGTGAATAATTACGTTGCAGATACTGCCTAAATTTCAAGAGAGATTAGCAATGCTTGTAATGTCATTTGCTGAGTGCAAGTTGTCACTATTACTAATTTTCAAGAGCTCTGTATCTGTCTGAAATATAGCCTGAGAAATGAGTGTAAAAGAAAGCTAAGAGCTGGTGGATGTCTCACACTAAATTGTTGGGCATTATGGAGAGATGAGGATGGGCATCTTGGGGCAAGGATCACAGAATCATAGAATCTCTTGGTTGGAAAAGACCTCTGAGATCTTTGAGTCTAGCCATACCTGTACACAACTAAACCAGATCCCTGAGCACCTCATCTACCTGACTTT
The DNA here is from genome assembly GCA_013389865.1 of Piaya cayana. Classification (NCBI taxonomy): domain Eukaryota; kingdom Metazoa; phylum Chordata; class Aves; order Cuculiformes; family Coccyzidae; genus Piaya; species Piaya cayana. The sequence goes on along the minus strand of WAAB01018634.1, from coordinate 59,279 downwards.
TAAACCCCTCCAGGGACGGGGACTCAATCACCTCTCTGGGTAGTCTCTGCCAGTGCCAAATGACCCTTTTGGTGAATAAATTTTTCCTGATGTCTAATCTGAACCTGCCCTGGTACAACTTGAAGCCATTTCCCCTCATTCTGTCACTTGTTACTTGGGAGAAGAGACCAACATCCACCTCTCTATAATCTCCTTCCATGCAATTGTAGACTGTGATAAGGTTTCCCCTCAGCCTCCTTTTCTCCAGGCTAAACAGCCTCAGGTCCCTCAGCTGCCTCTCATAATCCTTGTTCTTCAGCACCTTCACCACCTTTGTTCCCTTCTCTGGGCAGGCTCCAGCCCCTCTTGGAGCGAGGGGCTCAAAACTGAACGCAGGATTTCAGATGTTGCCTCACCAGCGCTGAGATTGTGGATTGTATCTGAAGCGCTTTGAAGGGGTCACTCAGCAAACAGTATTTTAGTTAGGAACTTTGCTTGCCTGTCTCTTATTGTGTCAAAAATATTTCCTGCCTACAGGACATCTGCTTCATCTCACATTAGAGAACTAAAATTCCACATCAGGAATCCACTGTGAGATTTCTGCAGGAGGGTTATTATTTCCTTTTAAGAAACAGATACAAACAGAATTGCTCGTTTTGTCCAAGACAGGAAAGATTATGAGTATCAGAGGTATACTCACTTTCCACTTCTTTAAGTGGGAACTAAATCTTTGATAAAATGTAATGAATAAGACAATATTTCTTACCCGGACAAGTTTTTCTGAATCGCCCCTCCATTTACTGACAAGGGTGGATGCTGAGATGTTGAAAAAGGTGGTTTTGCATTCTGTGGCAACAGCTTTTGCAAGCAAAGTTTTTCCAGTACCTACAATAAACAGTATTGAAGAAATACATTCTCTAAAGAAATATAATTTAAATGTTTGAATAATACGCCTTGCCCTGCTATCAGTCAGATAAAAGCACCAAAATAGAAAAAAGGCCATAGAATCACAGAATGGTTTAGGTTGGAAGGGATCTGTGAATGCCCCTGCAGGAGCAGGGACATCTTTGATCAGGTTGCTCCTGATCCTAATCTGGAATGTTAGAAGGGTTGAGGCATCCACTACCTCTCTGAACAACCTGGGCCAGTGTTTTACCACACCCAGTGTAAAATGTTTCTTCCCAATATCTAGTCTGAATCCCTCATCTTTTAGTTTAAACTTGTTACTCCTTGTCCTGCCGCTACTGGGCCTGCTACACAGTCTATCTCTATCTTTCTTCTAAGCCCCCTGCAGGTACTGAAAGGTTCAAAATGGTCTCCCAGAGCCTTGTCTTCTCCAAGCTGAATAATCCCAACTCTCATTGCCTGTCCTCATATAAGAGATGTTCCATTTTGATCATTCTGTGGCCCTTCCAGGATTGTCTGGAGAAACTCAGGTGATACAGACCTGCAAACGCACTTCCCAAGTGCTGAAATGGTCAAGATGCCTTCAATGTCAAGTACATCTGAATATCCACAGGAAGAAACAGAATTTACCACAGTGATGGCCTTTGTAACCTGACTCTGGTGGTACCTGTGCCCTCTGTCCTCTCCCAGCCATGCCCACTGTGGTAATGCTTGTGTCAAGGCAGAGCAGAGGGAGCAGGGACACTGTGCTGACATGGAAAACACTCAGCCAGCACAGCACAAGGCAAAGTTTCCACCTCATTTCCCACCAGTGCAGAAGAAAGAAAGGACATTTTCCTTAAGAAGGTGAGTTCATGGCATATTTATTAACATTTTGAAAGACTAGGTCAAGCCAAACTGATTTATATGGCTCAGGGTGAGTAAAAACAGATGTAACAGGAGTTCTCACTCCTCTGCTTGGTGAAGTACTGGGTTTTGGAAGATTCACATCTAGAAATAGTCAAGGGTTGTGAGAAAGGCAAATTACCAGGTTTGTGTATGATAGACAGAGGTAATCATCCACCTAGGTCTCCTCTTATTTCACATTACCCAACATGACCCTCATTTACACATTCGATCTAATTGGCATCAACGACTTACCCGTGGGACAAAACAAGCAGAGATAAACAAATGGGTATGGTATAAAGCTTTCGTACCTGGTGGTCCATACAGCAACAATCCTTTCCAAGGAGACAGAATGCCTGTAAATAGCTGGGGGTACTGAGGAAATCAAAATGTTATTCAGGGACTAAAAATGTATTAAGTATAAGAAAATGCAAGGGATTCTCTCCCCTACATCCACTGCCCCTAACACATTCAGAAAACCTAAGAAATTTGAGGACAAGGGGATAAAACCCCTCCAAAACAATTAAATATAAATTATCTGAGAAAAATACTGTATTTATCATTTGCATTATGTTTTAAGTGCATTCTCCAAATGCAGTTGGTTTGATGTTCTCTTCTATAAGTTACGTCCCACTGAATTTATATAGGCCAAATCTAGCACCTCTTACATTGCCAAAGGTGCCAAAGAATAGGATCCAAGAGTTAAAATTCTAATATTTGAAGGCCATTTTCCTAAAAGAGAACATGTGTGCCATTGTCAGGTGAAACAGGAACAGGAATAGTTCTAACATGAGCTGCCTACGAAAGCACAGAAACAGTAAGAACTGTAAAACTAATCACTGTGATTATGAAGAAGATGCTTATGAGTCTAGTATTTGTTGTCTGAAAACTACTTAGTGCCTTACCCTTATGGGATAAACAACTGCTTCCTTGACCAGCCTTTTAGCTGCATCCAGTCCAATAATATCATCCCACTTCACATTTGGATTATGGAGATAAATGTCCTGCAACACACATCGCATCCTGTTAGCAAAACTTAAGTTCTTCTTCACAAGTAGGAACTTGGTTGCTTTTCCTCTGGCAAAGTAAATCACAGAATCATGGAACGGTTTGGGTTGGAAGGGACCTTAAAGATCGTTCAGCTCCAACCCCCCGGCTTTGAGTCTGAACAACCTTGGACACTCATTCTTCAATGAATTTCTCTTACCGCTTTTTTGAATGTGTTTATTCTGTAACAACTTGTTCCATGGTTTAATCCTATGCAACGTGAAAAATCTTTTGTTTGTTTTAAACTTGATGCTCAGTAACTTTATGGCTGTACCTGTTACTTACGTTATAAGTAACAGTGAAAAATTGCTGTCTACTCCACACTACATAAGATTTTATGTGCTCTGGGAAAAGGTACAAGGAGCTTTGTAACAGGAGGAAAATTTTCCCCAGAGCATCTGTCAAAAGTTAGTCAGTAATCAGCTCGAGCCCTGAAGCACTCACTAAGTTAATTTCATTTAATTTATCAAACTTTCCAAATCTTCTATGAATCTTTCAATTTACCTTAGTAATACATCATGGTTTTGTGTACCAGAGACTAATTGCTCTGTGGGAAATATCACATCCTTAGTACAAACACTTGGGATAAATTCTGCTCTCTAATGAAAACAGGCAGTCCCCAGAGACTGAAGAAAAAATACGTGCTTATATCCAAGGGGAAAATGTGATTTAATACAATTAGAAAAAATGTTTATATAAAGTATATTACACTTTCCCTTTCTATTAACAACAGATTAAGATGACTCAGATTTATGATACTAAATAGAGACTTCCATAACTGTTTCCAAATTAAATTAGTTTGTGTTGTGGAACAGATACCACATGCTATTTATTTTTATTGATTTACAAAGTGTTGATTACCATAGCAACTAGAAATGTACCACTGCAATTTTAAAAACATACCATAACGAAGGCTAAAGCAACCCTATTGCTTGTCACTAAAGTAGCAGCAAGAACAACACTATTTTGAAGGTTCACCATTAATTAAAAAACAGACAGGAATTGAAATGACTGAGAAGTTTCTTGCTTCAAGGTTGGAGATTTCTTAGACATCTGTTTTACTAAGCTGCAAATGTAAAACTTGCAGATTGAGAATAGGGGGCCATGTACAGCTACTAAAATCAGTCAGCAGAAGTCTCCTAGGCTGATTTTATTAACCATTTCTGATGTTTATATCCAGAAGGACTCACAAGACTACAAATACTGCAACACTGTTAAGTCTTTCGGAAGAGTGCGTGGCAGGGTTTGGGATATGATGCAAAAGCATTTACCCACTTCACAGCCAGACTAGTCCCCAGCAGCCCAGGGCTCATTGGCTGGACTGCAACTCCACCCATGAGTGAAATGAAATGCTGGTGGGAATGCTGGGATCCCTTCCATGTGCCAGAGTGTCCTGGAAGAATCCCCGATTTGCCTTATGATACAGTGTGTTACTGATTCTGCCCATGCAACTCCTGTGATGGGTTGGGGGAAAGGCACTCCTAAAAGGTTTTTACTGCCTATGGTAGCAGCAGTATCTCAACTGCACCAAGAAAGAAAAGGTAGGGAGTCTGGTGAAGGGCCTGACGAACAAGTCTTACGAGGAGCAGCTGAGGGAACTGGGGTTGTTTTGTCTGAAGAAGAGGATGCTGAGGGGAGATCTTATCACTGCCTATAACTTCCTGTGTAGATGAGGCGTTCAGGGATGTGGTTTAGTGGTAGATAGGAATGGTTGGACTTGATGATCAAAGAGGTCTTTTCCAACCTAGTGATTCTATGATTCTATTCAATGGTCTGCCGCTAGACCACATCTTCAGTACCTCATCCATCTGTCTTTCAAACACTTCCAGGGATGGTGACTCTGCCACCTCCCTGGGCAGCCTCTGCCAGTGCCTGATGACCCTTTCAGCAAATTTTTTTTCCCTAATATCCAATATGACCCTCCCCTGGGGCAGCTTGAGGCCATTCCCCCTTGTCCTATCACCAGTCACTTGGGAGAAGAGATCAGCACCTACCTTGTATGGAGATGTTTCTGGTCCAGCGAGGACACGACTTGTTAACTGCGAACAATCTAGGCTATTGTTGACTATGAACAATCCAGGCCTTGTAGTGAATGCTTTAATGTAGGTGTATGTGATTGAGAACATGCAGTGGAAACCTTGAATTGGCCTTGTGCGGATGGTACAAGAAACGTTGCAAGTAGTAAGGAGGGAGCTGAGCAGGATGTGAAACCGCAAGGCTAAAACATTGTTAACTGCAGCTTAGCAGCCAAGTCTTATCTTAGACACTGTCTTGTTTCAAATTGATGAACACAAGGTCTTTGCTCTTACTCAGGCTGAACAAACTCCAACTGCAGCACATCGCATAGTAACCAATTAGAAGCAACCTTGAGTGCATGGGCAACTTGCTTTAACCAATGATGTTATGTCCTGTGGCACGTGGACAGCTTTAAGGTGTACAAATAAGCAATACTTTGGCAATGAAGGGAGAAGGATTTAGCATCGCATCAGTATACTGTCATTACTTGGGACTCATCTGCCTATGAGGTACCCTGCAACAACCTCTCTACAACCTCCTTTCAGGTAATTGTAGAGAGCACTAAGGTCTCTCCTCAGCCTCCTCTTCTCCAGGCTGAACAACTCCAGCTCTCTCAGCTGCTCTTCATAAGACTTGTTCTCCAGCCCCTTCACCAGCTTCATTGCTCTTCTCTGGACTCGCTCCAGAGCCTCAACATCCTTCTTGTCCTGAGGGGCCCAGAACTGAACACATGATTCAAGAAGCAGTCTCACCAGTGCCAAGTACAGAGAGAGAATAACCACCCTGGCCCTGCTGGTCACACCATTTCTGATACAGGCCAAGATGCCATTGGCCTTCCTGGCCACATGGGTCACTGCTGGCTCATGTTCCGGTGCTGTCAACCAACACTCCCAGGTCCTTCTCCTCCAGGCAGTTTTCCCATAGTCTGTAGCTGCACAGGGTTGTTGTACCCCAAGTGCAGGACCCAGCATTTGGCCTTGTTAAACCTTGCTAAGGGTGCACTTGATGCCTTCATCCAGGTCCTTGATAAAGACATTGAACAGGGCTGGACCCAGCACTGAGCCCTGGGGACACCACTTGTAACGCGCCTCCAGCTGGAGAACATTAAATAGGTATGGCTGGACTTGATAATCTCAGAGGTCTTTTCCAACCTGGTGATTCCAGGATTCTATTCAGGCCCCTCACTACAAGAAAGATATTGAGCTGCTGTGATGCACCCTAGAGAAGCAACGGGGCTGGTGATGGGTCTGGAGCACAACTCTTAAGAGGAATGGCTGAGGAAAGTGGGATTGTTTAGCCTGGAGAAGAGGAGGCTGTGGAGAGAAGTCATTGCTCTCTACAACTAACTGAAAAGAGGTTGTGGTGAGGTGGGTGTTGGGCTCTTCAACTAAGAAATAAGTGCGAGGATGAGAGGAAATGGCCTCAAGTTGCACTAGCAGAGGTTTAGATTAGATATTAGGAAATATTTCTTCACTGAAAAAGTGGCAAAGCATTGGAAGAGGCTGCCCAGGGAGGTGGTAGAGTCACCATCCCTGGAAGGATTTAAAAGGTATGTAGATGTGGTGCTTAGGGACATGGTTTAGTAGGCAAAATGGCACTGGGCTTATGGTCGAACTTGATGATCTTAGCAGTCTTTTCCAACCTTAACAGCTCTGTGATTCTATAATGCAAGGCACAGGACCAGAAAACAATGTGGGAATATCAGTCTCTAATAAATGTGGTACATGTTGTTTCATAGATAATATCAGAGTCGGGAGATAGAATCATAGAATCACCAGGTTGGAAGAGACCCACCAGATCATCGAGTCTAACCTTTCCTGTCAAACACTAAACCATGTCCCTCAGGACCTCATCTACCCGGGCCTTAAACAACACCAGGGAAGGTGAATCAACTACCTCCCTGGACAACCTGTTCCAATGCCCAATGACCCTTTCCATAAAAAACTTCCTCCTGAAGTCTAGCCTAAATCTCCCCTGGCAGAGCTTGAGGTCATTCCCTCTTGTCCTGCTCCCTGTCACTTGAGAGAAGAGCCCAGCTCCCTCCTCTCCACAAACTCCCCTCAGGTAGTTGTAGAGAGCAATGAGGTCTCCTCTCAGCCTCCTCTTCTCCAGGCTAAACAACCCCAGCTCTCTCAGCCGCTCCTCATAAGGCCTGTTCTCCAGACCCTTCACCAGCCTAGTCGCTCTTCTCTGGACTTTCTCCAGAGCCTCAACATCCTTCTTATGGTGAGGGGCCCAGAACTGCA
>WAAB01018634.1:8475-49605 GCA_013389865.1 Piaya cayana | reverse complement strand
AGATACTTAAGCCGAAGCCAGACTGCTCCAGAGCAACTGCATCATCATTTTTCTAATGAAAAATTAATATTAAAACAGCTGCGTTGACAAGTAGATTGGTTGCAGATCTCATTCTATTCCAGGTACCATCTCACCTCTTCATACATGCCCAGATCAGCTGTATTGTTACACAGAAGAGCAGCAGTAATCTTATACTTGTCAGACAAACATCATTGTATGTTTAGACCTAGAATAATATGATGTCCTGAGTTTGAAGGGACGCACAAGGATCATCGAATCCAGCTCCTGTCCCTGCATAGGACACCTCAACATTCACATTGTGTCTCTGAGAGCGTGGGTCAAGTGCTTCTGGAATACTGTCAGGCTTGGTGTGGTGACTGCTTCCCTGGGGAGTTGCTCCAGGGTTCCACCACCCTCTGATTGAAGAATGTTTTGCTAATATCCAACTTAAACCTCCCTGGCACATCTTCTACCATTCCCTCAGATCCATCATTGATCACCAGAGAGAAAACATCACTGCCTGCTCCTCCTTCTTCACCTGACTGCATCTGACTGGTGGCAGCAGCAGTGAAAGCCATGGCTCTACAGTGCAGCATTCTAGTTGTTTCATGCACAGAGCTTCCATTTTAAGTCCCAAAAATCTGCATTTTACACGGCTTTGAGAAGAAACACTTTAGGAGCAGTGGAAATGGCTGCAGGCTGTTCAGAAGGAACAGACCAGGAAAGAGGGATGAATGTGATGCTGTCTCAGAAAAGGGATAGCATGTGAAGAACTGTCATTGAAGAGTAGCTATGAACAGGTTGAGAGCTTGTGGGGCAGAATTAAAGACAGAAGAACCAACAGGAACCTTGTGGTTGGTGTATACTACTGATCACCCAATCAAGGAGAACCAGCTGATGAAGTCTTTTTCCTCCAGCTACAGGAGGCTCCACGCTTGAAACCTCTCATCCTACTTGGGGACTTTAACCACACTGACATATTCTGGAAAAGTAGCACGGCAAGCTGCAGGCAACCCAGGAGACTCCTGGAGTGCATTGAGGATAATTTCTTAGTCCAGCTGATAAAGACCCCCACCCGAGGACCTTTTGGTCACCAATACAAGCAAACTCATCAGTGATATTAGGACTGGAGGCAGCCTGGGCTGCAGTGATCACACACTGATGGAGTTCAAGGCCCAGAAGGATATGGGACAGGCGAGGAGTATAGTCAGGACACTAAATTTCAGGAAAGCAGACTTCCAGTTCTTCAAGGAATTACTTGGTAGGATCCCCTGGGATATGATCCTCTAAGACAAGTGAGCAGAACAGAGCTGGAAAATATTCAAGGATGCTTTCCATAAAGTGCAAGAGCGCTCAGTCCCCATATGCAGAAAATCAGGCAGGGAAGGGAAGAGACCAGAGTGTCTGAGTCAAGACCTGTTGGTTGAACTAAAGAAGAAGGACCTGCACAGGCAGTGCAAGCAGGGATGGGTAACCTGGGACATGTATAGGGATGCTGCCCAGATGTGTAGGGATGAGGTGAGGAAGGCCAAGGCGCAGCTGCAGCAGAACTTGGCAAGGGAAGTAAAGACTAACAAGAAGGGTTTCTAGAAGTACGTCATTCAAAAGAGGAAGGTCAAAGAGAACATATCTCCACTGATGGTTGGGAATGGTGATCTTGTATCAACAGATGAGGAGAATGCTGAGGTAGTCAACAACTTTTTTTCCTCAGTCTACACCGGTAACTCCCCATCTCACACCTCCTGGGACAGCAAGATGGTGACCAAAGGGATAAACCCCCTCCCACTGTAGAGGAGTATCAGGTTTGTGACCACCTGAGGAACCTGAACATTTATAAGTCTATGGGACCTGATGATCCCAGAGTCCTGAAGGAACCAGCAGATGTGGTTGCCAAGCCCCTCTCCATGATATTTAAAAAGTCATGGCAGTCAGAAGTCCCTGGTGACTGAAAGAAGGGCAGAATTGTTCCCGTTTTTAAGAAGGGTAGAAAAGAGAACCCTGGAAACTAGCAAACTGTCAGCCTCACTTCTGTGCCAAGGAAGATCATGGAACAGATCCTCCTAGAAGCTCTGCTAAAGCACATGGAGGACAGGGAGGTAATTGGAATATGCTGCCCAGGGAGGTGGTTGATTCGCCTTCCCTGGAGGTGTTTAAGTCATGAGTAGACGAGGTCCTGAGGGACATGGTTTAGTGTTTGGTGGGAATGGTTGGACTCAATGATCTGATGGGTCTCTTCCAACCCGGTGATTCTGTGATTCTGTAATTAGAGGCAGCCAGAATGGCTTCAATAGGGGCAAATCCTGTATGATGAACCTAGTGGCTTTCTATGGTGAGGTGACAGCAGCAGTGGACATGGGTAAACCAACAGATGTGAACTATCTGGACTTCCGTAAATCCTTTGACATGGTTCCCCACAACATCCTTCTCTCTAAACTGGACAGATGTGAATTTGATGGGTGGACAGTACAGTGGATAAGAAATGGTTTGGATGGTCATATTCAGAGAGTAGTGGTCCATGGCTTGAAGTCCAGATGGAGATATGTGACTAGTGGTGTCCCTCAGGGGTCTGTACTGGGGCTGGAACTAGATGACCTTTAAGGTCCTTTCCAACTCTAACTATTCTATGATTCTACAAAACAAAAGGCAAGTATATGGCACAGCATGTCGATTCAGAAATAAGAAGTCACTTTAGGCTTATAAGTTATTCTGATATTCACTTTCACAGCAGTTATTGCTGTAAAATCCAAAAGCTAAATGTTTAAAGGGGTGAGAACTGGTCAGAGATGCAGGAATATAGACATGGACTATGCATCCCATGCAGGAATATAAATAAGGACATAAAAAAAACAGGTTCTCCTTCCCCAGTTCCTCAAAAGCCATAACTGACACTGTCCGTGACCACCAACCTGCTGTTCCTGCTCCCTCCTCTGTATAGGACAGCAAGAGTCCACAGTGATCTTGACAAAATGAGACTCATAAAGCAGAACATTACAGAGCCAAATGACTCCCCCTGTCTCAAACACCTTGGTGCACTGGGAAGATGCTTACAGCTCACACCAGACTTTCTACTTGGTTTGTCTTGCTTCCTGGCACTAAAGGATGTATCTGCTGGTGTTAACGGGAAAACACTGCTTGTTTTCAGTATAGGTTGGATTTGTATGGCTCCTTCCCCATTAATCTTTGCCTGTGAGTTGTTCCCCAGCTCACAGACAGAGATCATATTCTCCTGAAGCCTTGCATCTATAAACCTTAAGATGCATAACAAATAAAACCCATCTGTTACACAATAATTAATTGTGTCAACAGCCTCCTGCTATTGATAGCCTTTACAAATAAAACCACTTTAATTTCAACCTTAATACTGCCAAGAAAAAACTCCTTTAAACCTGTTTGGGGATCTCCTTCATGGATGATTTCAATTCTGTTGTACTCCCAGGTGAAGTTTTTGACAATGGTCGTTGCACTGTCTGATGTTTGAGACTTGGGAGATTCTGAGAAAAGTTTGCTGTTCTAGAATTAAAAAAAAATAATATCTTGAAAGGTGTTCACAACTTCTTTTCTCCAAAATACTAAAAAGATTAAAAGGAATTGGTTTTAAATAAAGCAATTCAGAACTAACTTTGCCTCCATTGGTGTTAAGGCAACAGATTCCATCATAGCGAAGTTCAATACCTACTGCATCCAAACACACCACTCTATCCACACTCTAGAAACTCTGTAAATTGTCAGCATCTCCATTTGGGAAATAAGTCTCTATTTTCCTCTAACAGATAGGGAGAAATGCACCACGTGCAGCAAAGTGACTCGAGGCTTTACTGTATCTATATCACAACATTAGTTTAACCACACTACAAACTACTTTTATAGGAAAATTTCTTCCCAGAAAAATCCCCACACATCTCTTACCTTCTTGGTCTTCCTCCTGTTCTCAGCTGTTGTTTATTTTCTGCTGTATCAAAATTAATATTAAAATGGGAAATAATTAATGATCCATTAAAAAAGGGCAATTTGATTTTTTCATTCTCCTTCAAAAATATCTTTCAAGCACACATTAACAGCCTTTGACACAACAACACATAATCAGGAACAGCATGATTATAAGCACTAGAAGCTTGCAAAAATGTTTTGAAGACAAACTGATACTGGAGAGAATGGTTTGGCTTCGGGTCTGTTAAATTTTAGAGTCACTCAGTCTTTGGGTATTTTTTGCTTAGATTTTAACGTGAGGTACCCAGGGGGAGCAGAGCCCAGGGAAGAAACCTGTAATCCTGCAGGTACATCTAAGCAAAGTGAACTGTAATCCAGAAGGAGTTGATTCTGTGGAACTTGCTGAGAGCATTACAGATCATTTAGCAGGAAGGAGCATCTCACTAATAATTTCCTTTGCCCTGTGCATACCATGGTCTGACCATGGACACAATTTAAAGCAGCTCAAAAAGAACCAGGTAGAAGTTTTTCGGGAGAGACACAGGGAGACTGGAGGCTGCATAAGCTTCAGGGAAAAGGTCATCCAGTACACTTCAGGTATCTTTTTCACAGAAAGCTGTGAAGGGACTTTTTACAAGGGTATGGAGCAATAGGAGAAAGGGTAGTGGGTATAAATTGGAAGGGGAAAGATTTAGATTAGATATTACAAAGAAATTCTTCAGGGTAAAGGTGGGCAGGCCCTGGCCCCGGTTGCCCAGAGCAGTGGTGGCTGCCCCGTCCCTGGAGGGTTCAAGGCCAGGTTGGATGGGGCTTGGAGCCCTTGATCCAGCGGGAGGTGACTCTGCCCATGGCTGGAGAGTGGAACTGGATAGGCTTTAAGGTCCAAGCCAAACCATTCCATGATTCTATGATGCATTCCTGCAGCACAGCTGCAATAGTGGGCTTGGGTAATAGCAGTGTGCTCTGTGACTAGTTTTACTGGCTCAAAAATGGGTTTTAAGAGTTTGTACATGCCGAAGAGTCACTTTCTGGGAATTGTTCACGTGGATCACCCATCAAGCCTTGGCTACCATTCAGTTTGACAAAGTATGATGTGACAAAGGCTTTGTAACAGGTTTTCCTTCTTAATTCATAACAAATTAGGCAATGAAGCTGGTGAAGGGGGTGGAGAACCTGTGAGAGGTGGTTGATGGAACCGGGATTGTTTAGCCAGGAGAAAAGGAGGCCAAGGGGAGACCTTATCACTATCTACAACTGCCTGAAAGGAGATTGTAATGAGATGGGTGTTGGTCTCTTCTGCCAGGTAACAAATGATCAGACAAGAGGGAATGGTATCAAGCTGTTCCAGGGCAGGTTCAGATTAGACATCAGGAAAGATTTCTCCAGAGGCTGCCCAGGGAGGTGGTTGAGTCACTTTTAAATCCTTGGAGGGATTTAAAATACAAGCAGACAAGGTGCTCAGGGGTCTGGTTTAGTAGCAGACAGAAAGAGGTCAAAGGTCTTTTCCAACCAAGCATTTCTATGATTCTAGAAGATTCCTTTGGCTTTGCCTTGCAGGATTGCTCCTCTTTGCATTAATACCAATCAACAGGTTCTGGCTGTAAATCTCTTTTTCATGCAGATGCTGCTTGTGTCCATCCAGTACTAATCTCCTACATCACTGTGAATGTAATGATGACTAGTGGATTTAGTACCATTTAAAATAATTTCACCTATGCAGGTAGGTGACATTACCTGTGATTTCAAAGCTGCTGCTCAGAGATGTTCCTTGGCCAATCATCCCCTTCACCAATGATAATATTTTTCTTACAACACAAACAGGTAGTTTTCTGTACCCTCCAAGCTCTTACAACTGATTCCCATTGTTCTTATGGTTTCTGTAAGCTACGTGTTGTGCTCAAGCACAAAAGCATTCAGGCTTCCAGGGTCACGACAAAATGCTCATATTCCTGTTTGCCTTATTCTGTATCACACATCTATCCTCAGAATTTAAGTTCTTTGGAGAAAATACACCTATTATTTGTTTAGTATATGAAAATGTGCAAAATGTTAATGAGACTAGCGGTGATGATAAAGTTTTAAGCACTAGCTTGGATGAGCTAAGCTATAGTATTTCATTTAAGTGGTTTATTTTAATTTAGAAATTAAATCCAAAATAGAACAGACTTAATGTTCTCCCCCCTAAGAAGAAAGGGAATATATTTATGCTATAAAGCTCTGCACTCATATGGCATTTTCCAATATCAAAGTAGTTTTTCAAAGACTGAAAATCATCACCTTTTTGTTCCTCTGCATGAAGAGAGAAGAAAGAGCAGAAGGGCTCAAAGCCTCATCTCTCAAGTCTTCTGTCCTATGTGCTAGAGCTCTAGCTCTGTAACTGTGAGAGAGTTCAAGCATCAAACACTGACATACATTAGAAGGAAAGTGATTATATCTCATGATTACAAACATTTCAGGCTCTGAGAAACAAAACTTTTACATCTGAAAAATAGCCACATACCAGTGTCCAGGATCTTTTTGGTAATTTTAGGATACTTTTGGAATTTTACAAAGTAATAGCTTTCATATTCCATCAAAATTGTCTCAAGATCAACATTGTCACAAACTTCAAAGCCTCGTAAATTTAATTTTGTCTCTTGTTCCAAAGCATTTGCAGCATCCATATACCTGGTAATAAAAAAACCAAAACAAAGCAAAGATCAAAAAATCTGAGCGTTATTATCTTATTCTGATTTTTGAGAGAAAAAGCACAATGGCATCATTAACTATATGGTTTTTTAATTTGTTCACAACTCTATTCATTATACAAGTATAAATTCTATTTAAAACCCCTTTGCTGATTACTGTATCATATTTGTAAATTCATGGAATCATAGAATCATAGAAATATTTGGGTTAGAAGGGACCTTAAATATCATCAAATTCCAGCCCCCTCACCATGGGCAGGGATAGCTCCCATGGGTTCAGGCTGCTCCAAGCCCCATCCAACCTGACCCTGAACACCTCCAGGGATGAGGCAGCCACAATGTCTCCAGGTAACCCAGTCCAGGGTCTCCCCAGCCTCATGAAAAATTTCTTCCTGATGTCCAATCTAAATCTTCCCCTTCCAATTTAAAGCCATTCCCCCTCGTCATGTCACTCTATGCCTTTCTAGAAAGTCCCTCCCCAGCTCTCCAGGAGCCTCTTCAGATACTGAAAGCTGCTCTAAGGTCTCCCCAGACCTATTTCTTCTCCAAGTTAAACAACGCAACTCTCTCGGCCTGTCCTCAGAGCAGAGGTGCTCCAGCCCTTGGATCATCTTTGTAGCCTCCACTAGCTCCTTTCCAACAGTTCCATATCCTTATGTTAAGTATTCCAGAACTGGACACAGAGCTCCAGGTGGGGACAAAAGCAGAGTAGAGGGGCAGAATTCCCTCCTTCTCCCAGTTGGACACACTGCTTTGAGTGTAGCCCAGGACATGGTTGGTTTCTGGGCTTCGAGTGCACATTGCCACCTCAGGCTGCTCCTAATCATGTCATCCCCCAGGTGTAGGACCTTGCCCTTGGGTTTGCTGAACCTCATAAGGTTCTCACAGTCCCACTTCTCCAGCCTGTCCAGGTCCCTCTGGATAACATCCCATCCTTCTGGTGTGGCAACTGCCCTACTCAGCTTGGTGTCACCTGCAAACCTGCTGAGGGTGCACTTAATCTCGCTGTCTGTATCATTGATGAAGATACTAAACAGCACTGGTACCAGTATGAACCCCTGAGAGACACCACTTGTCACAGATCTCCATCTGGACTTTGAGCCATGGACCACTACTCTCTGAATATGACCACCCATATCTACCGAACAGTCCACCCGTCAAGTCTGTATCTCTCCAGTTTAGAGAGAAGGATGCTGTGGGGGATTGTGTCAAAGGCTTTACAAAAGTCCAGATCATATTCATTGCTTTTTCCATGTCCACTGACATGGCAACCCATCATAAAAGGCCAATAAATTGGTCATATAGGATTTGGCCCTGGTGAGGCTGTGCTGGCTGCCTCTAATTACCCTCCCATCCTCCACGTGCTTTAGCAGAGCTCCTAGGAGGATCTGTTCCATGATCTTCCTGGGCACAGAGAAGAGGCTGACAGTTCACTAGTTCCCAGGGTTCTCTTTTCTACCCTTCTTAAAAATGGGAACAATCCTGCCCTTCTTTCAGTCACCAGAGACTTCTCCAGATTGCCATGACTTTTTAAATGTCATGGAAAGTGGCTTCACAACATCAGCCAATTCCCCCAGGAAACTTATTTAATTATATAATTTTTATAAGATATTTTTATTCCAGAAACTGAAACAATTTAGCAAAGTAAACTGTCAAGATAGGTAACAGAAGTTTAAATCTTTCTTAAATCAAACCAAACAGCCATGCTGTCCATCCACCCAACAGGGGATGGAAGGACACACTACAGAAAGTCAGACTCACAAAACCTACAAATTTAGAGCACTGTTATTTAAAAAACATACCCTTCCTCCATTAAATAATGCAAAATTAGAATGAGGAGGTTTTTTCGACGAGCTTCTGTTCGCATCTCATCCTGTGAATTAAGATAGAACTCTAGATCAAATGTAATATTCTCTTTATTGCTGTAAACAGCATCTAAATATAGCCTGTGGAAACAAACAAATTAAGACAACAGCATGTAAGAACTGTAAAGCAACTCACTGTTAATAAACAGAAGTAAAGTGGTTTTAAATGTGATTTTTCTTACACATTATCAGGGCTACTGCAGGGGTAGAAATCCTTTCCTAGAGAAGAGAAAATTACTTTGAGGTTGAAAAAATAACTTACTATTCCCTTATGATGGTTATGGATTGCCAACATGTCCTGGTTGCTGTGAATTTCAGGGTAGGACTTTTGCAGACCTCATGCACAGCACTTCCAAGGACTGTAAAAGAAATGTGCTCCAGCACAGCTGTCCCCCTCCCTTCAGGAACTAGAAAACCATTTTCTGAGTGCTTGGAGAAGAGGGGGTGGAGAAAAGGTCTGGGAGCTGCATAAACACGCTACAAGGACCAGCAGTACATTGTTGGCTCCTCGCAATTCATGCACCTTGATATGAAAACACAAGTGAAACACCGACTACCCCAAGAAACAGTAGTTTGGGATAACAAAAGACTTGTCCAGTTCTAACACACAAGTGATCGAGGTCAGGTCCCAACATGCATGTATTTCAATATGGAATCAATCCCACAGATTTCTTTACACATTTGGAGAACCCAAAGTCATTCACAAATGATTCAGAGACAAAACAAGGCAGCATAAAATGTCTTTGCCAACACTCAGTGAAGCTGGGGGAGCACACAGTGCAATACTGAGTATAGCAAGAGGGACACTGGCAACAGAAATCTCATCAGATACCGGAACAATGTCTTACTTTGATGTAACACACCATATGTGCTGAGTGCCAGCAGAGAAAACCCAAGATTTCAGGGTCATAAAAGAAGTTGCTGCAAGGAAAGCTCTAGAACTCAACATATCAACTCTGGTCTACTTCATAGGGCTGTGAAGCTTGAACCATGGGAAAAGCAGATATGGCTAAATGCACATCTAGGTAAATAATTTATTTCCTTTTTCTTTTAAGATGTTGACATTCAGCATGATTCATGAGAACCTAGTGTGAACATGAACGACTGGCACTTACTGTCTGGATGGTGCAAGAGCATGTGGAGCAAACCAGCAGCTGTGCCGCTTGCACAACCCATGCATATTCCTGATGATATTGCACGGTAATCACAGAAAAACAAAATAGTTTCAGTTGGAAATGACCTTTAAGATTGTCGAGCTCAACCATTGATCCAGCTCTGCTAAGTCTGCCACTAGACCACGTGTGCAAGTGGGACTAACCCACCTCGCTGGGCAGCTTCTTCCCATGCATATACAGACTCCCGATTCCACATCTAACTTCTCTCCCTGCTACCCCAAATGAACACTGCCTGCATCCATTCCTAAGGCAAAGTCTAGCCCAAGTGTCAGGGACACTCGTCCTCTTAATTCTGGGAACAGAGCCCCAGTGACTGTGGCAACAACTCCTGCTGCTCTCTGCCACCGGCTGGCACATGAACAAGCCAAAGAATTAGTATTGACCAAGTTTTATAAGTCCCACAAGACATGTAAAAGGAATATCCAAATGGAGATAAAATTATCCTGTCCTTCCTGGTCTCCTGGAGAGAAGCATCATTCCATAGCAGCTGAACACTAGCCAGCAGTGTGCCAAGGTGACCAAGAAGGACAAGAGCATCTTGTCTTGGATCAGCCACAGTGTGGCCAGCAGCATGAAGGAAGGAATCATCTCCCTGGAGCTGGCACTGGTAAAGCCACACCTTGAATCCTGGGTTCAGTTCCAGGTCTTTCACAACAAGAAAGACATTACAGGGCTGGAGCATGTCTGGAGAGGTGAACAGAGCTGGAGAAGGGTCTGGACCCCAGGGGTTATGGGAGTGGCTGAGGGATGTAGGGCTGTTTAGCCTGGAGAAAAGGAGGCTGAGAGGAGACCTTATTGCTCTCTGCATTTGTCTGAAAGGAGGTTGTTGTAAGGCAAGTGCCGATCTCTTCTTCCAAGTAACAAGCCATAGGATGAAAGGAAATGGCCTCAAGTTGTGCAGGGTAGATTTACACCATATATTAGGAAAGAATTCCTTCACTGAAAGAGTAGTGAAGTACTGGGAGAAGCTGCCCTGGGTGCAGTCTCCACCCCTGGAATGGTACAAGAAGTGTGTAGCTGTGGCACTTTGGGACCTGGCTTAGTCAGCACAGTGGGGTTGGGCTGATGGTTGGACTGGATGATCCTAGAAGCCTTTTGCAACCTTAATGATTCTACAATTCTGTAACAAACTGCAGATACTGAAGGTTCACTTACTCCTACAGGCAAAGGAGCTTTAGGGTGGCGCAACATGCTGCAAAGCCAACCTCCCTCTTCCGCATGCATTCCCTACTGCTTTATTTTCATAGAATATATAGAATCATAGAATCACCAGGTTGGAAGAGACCCATCGGATCATCGAGTCCAACCATTCCTATCAAACACTAAACCATGTCCCTTAGGACGTCATCCACCCATGCCTTAAACGCCTCCAGGGAAGGCAAATCAACCACCTCCCTGGGCAGCCTATTCCAATGCCTAATGACCCTTTCCATGACAAACTTCCTCCTAATCTCTAGCCTAAATCTACCCTGGTGGAGCTTGAGGCCATTCCCTTTTGTCCTGTACCCTGTCACTTGGGAGAAGAGCCCAGCTCCCTCCTCTCCACAAGCTCCCCTCAGGTAGTTGTAGAGAGCAATGAGGTCCCCTCTCAGACTCCTCTTCTAAGGCTAAACAACCCCAGCTCTCTCAGCCACTCCTCATAAGGCCTGCTCTCTGTATGAGAACACCTCATACAGACACCCCTCTGTATGTTTGCCAACCTGTAAAAAGCATGGGGTAGAACAAGGAAAAGATATTTTCTGGGATTTCTGCTTCAGACGTGGGGCCATCTAGTGACACAACTTGGAAAGGGATGGGATGTGCTTTTATTAACCTTTCTTGTGGGGTGAAACTGTGTTTGTATTTCACATATATTTTAAAAAGACTGGCAGAATCTTTCTAGAGGAAACAACCAGAGCAGGTTTAGATTAGACATCTGGAAAAAATTCTTCACCAAAAGGATTATCAGGTGCTGGCAGAGGCTGCTCAGGGAGGTGGTGGAGTCCCCATCCCTGGAGAAGTTTAAAAGACAGGTGGATGAGGTGCTCAGGGACCTCATTTAGTAGTGGACCGGTATGGTTGGACTAGATGATCTCAAAGTCTTTTCCAATGAAGCAATTCTATTAATCAAAACGGATGGGGGAAAAGGAAGAACCAATGCCCTACACCTAGCCTTTACACTTTTTATTGTCTGGATGAAGTTACATACTCTTTGTGTTTATAAGCCCGTCAGGAAGCTACACCACTGTTTGCCTTTCAGTGGTAGTACAATGATGACTTTTCTAGACCATTTTAGAATGGAAGAGTGCTGTGTAACTGCTTGGTAAATCTCTAATTCTCAAGTGAAGCAGGTCAGTTAATGAGAGGTGCTGCAAGAAGAAATGAACCAATTCTGAGAACTTGGAGTAATGAGAAAATACTGACACCCTGGGCCTAAATCATCTTTTCCTTCTGATTGTTTTGAGATGCTGATGTTTAGCAAATAGATTTTTAATTGTAGACCTTTTACCATTTCCCTTGGATGATCTGAAACTTTGGAAACAGGGTTGAAGGTACAAGAGGAAGATGGAGTAATCGCGTGCAGTGAGTCCTACCCGTATGTTCTTCTAAGTGCAACAGCTCCTGCTGTTCCATGCTGAGAAGAATTAACTGTTGCGTTAGCCCACAAATGAACAAGGAAGATGACAGCTACCTCTGAATTTTTAAACACGAAAAGATAACACAGTTGCCACAGAACACAAACACATCAAGCATTTAATGTTTGAGTATTTGCAGCAACACCCTGATGAGAGAAGAACCCCATCTGCCTGATAAACTGACAGGGCTTACAGCCAATGCCTGGAGAGCGATTGTATTCTGGTGTGCTTTCTGCTGCTAACTCCTCCAGTTTACTTCTGTTACTCCTAAAGGCATTTTAAGTTCTAGTATAAATAGCAATACAGTGATGGGCAGCATCTCCAGGCAGGGACTCCTTTGGGCAGTATAGGACAGCATTGTGTCTGCATATGAGCAGCCCACTTCAGCCTTAAAAAAAATTATTCTTCTTGTGCTGAACAAGCAGAACCAAAAGCAAAACTTTACATTCAAAAAGACCCCTAATTTAAAATCAGAAGGCAGTTTAGACTGAGAAATTAATTCTGTCTTTATCTTGTGTTAAGGAGAATACGAATAGAAATGGTAAATTTTGAGAAGTCAAGACATCTGTCCAAAGAAACAGAATTAAGCTATTAATTAATTGGTCAACTGACAAAGACTTACATTAGATTGGATGTGAAAAACAGAACAGAGGTATTGGTATCTCTGGTGCCAGTTTTGTGAACTTTCCATAAAAGAAAAAAAAGTTAAGGACCTTTTAACATGTCACAGAATCACAGAAACATAGAATGTTTGCGGTTGGAAGGGACCTTAAAGCCCATCCGGTTCCAACCCCTGCAATGGGCAAGGACATCACCCACTGGATTGGGTTACTCAAAGCTCCAGCCATCCACGGAGGTGTTCAACTTCCCTGGGAAAGCTGTGCCAGTTCCCCATCACACTCAGCGTGAAGATTTCTTTGTGTTGTCTGATCTAAATCTTCTCTCTTCCAATTTTATGCTATTCCCCCTTGTCCTATCACTCCCACATCCTTTTGAAAGACCCTCTCTGGCTTTCCTGGAGCCCCTTCAGGTACTGGAAGCTGCTCTAAGGTCTCCTCAGAACCTTCTCTTCTCTAGGCTGAAAAACCCCAACTTTCTCAGCCTGTTCTTGTGCAGGAGGTGCTGCAGCCCATCTTCCAGTTCATCTTTGTAGCCTCCTCTGGTCCTATTCCAACAGCTCCATATCCTTCTTATACTGGGAATTTCAGAACTGGACACAGTACTCCAGATGAGGTCTTGCAAGAGGAGAACACAGGGAACAACCCCCTCCCTCACCCCGCTGGCCACACTGCTTTGGATTGAGCCCAGGACACAGTTGGCTCCTGGGCTGCGAGCACTGGGTCAGATCAAGCTTCTCATCCCCCAGCACCCCAAGTCCTTCTCTGCAGGGCTGCTCTCAAACAGATTGTACCCCAGCCTCTTCTGAAACCAGAGATTGCCCTGACCCACGCACAGGACCCTGCGCTTGGCCTTGTTGAACGTCATGAGGTTCTCACAGCCTCACCTCTCCAGCTTGCCAGTGGAGCGTAGTAAAGCCAATTATGCACAGACCACTGCTTTCCCGGCCAGCCCCACAAAGCCATGACTCCCTCCCTTATATCAGTCGTACCCTACAATGAACCCCTTCCAAGAGGTAAATGAATCTCTGTGCCCAAGTGCTGCCAGTAGCTTTAACTCTCCACTTAAACAGCTGCTGGACAACCCTGGTCTCTTTTCCTGAACTCCCGATTACTACCCAGGGACTGACCCCTCTTGCAAACAAGGTGCCTGCAACACTACAAACAGATACTAATGCTGCCCAGGGCTTCTGCTGTGTTTAGAGAAGAAACAGTAAATCCTAGATGGCGTGAAATAAATAGGAGCACTTGTGAGGGCAAATTTACTTAAAATTCAGTTTAGCTTTACAGTGATTTAGCCTTCCTGTTTAATTAGTATTTAGAATTGCATGTTGTTTATAGCCACTGGTATTTCAATAGATGTTTAAGTGTTCAAAGTTTAATAAGCTTCCATTCTTAGAAGAACAAAATATGGATGTAATTAAATTTTCAATTACTATAGAGGATTTTGGGGTCCATGCAATTAATAAAAGCTTAAGGCACTTAAGCGTGATCTTGTTTTAAAAACTGAATAGTTGAGCACTTAACTAATTAGCTCCAGCACTTACAGAGTATTTTATTTATTTCTAGCTTAACAAAAGAGTGGTACACACTCCTTTCTTTGCAGCCATTTAAAATTAAACTCTGTTAGGGTTGTGCATCTTTAAATGCAATAGTTCATTTAGTCATTTCCATACCTGCTGGCATGAAAGATTCCCCTGTTGCATGTATGCTGGGACAAGCGGCCGATGCGCAGAGCAAACAGCCGGTGTTCTCATGCCTGCTAGCTTGGTGAGACCTTGGAATCTTTACTAAGGCCCATGAGTTGGTAAGAAAAGAATGCACTAGATGGAAAACATGAAGATAAGGGGCACATCTGTGATAAATAGTGGGTTGCACTCTATCACTGTAACTGCGTGATTCTCACAGGTGGAAATTCACTGGGGTAGCTGCTGACTGGATATAGAAACACTACATAAGGTTTGCCTCCACTCAATAAAGGTGATCTCGCTTGTTGCCTCATCGACAGGGTCCATGCCTTAATCACCACACATACCTTTTACTAAAGTGCACTGACATTATAAAGCAACAGTTGCTTGTGCAATACCATCAAATTAATGGGCCTACCAAAAGATTAATTCAACCGTCGAATGTTTCATTGTTGTTTGACCCTACATTTCTGCATTAAGACATTCAGTAGAATGAAGAAAGTCAGGGAATCTTGGAAATAAGAACTCTGCTGTGATTTTGTGCCCTTCTATTATACACCCAGCTAAGGGAGTCAATTAGTTCAGAGGGGTCTGCAATCAGGAATTCAGACAAGAGGCACATGGTTAGCTCCGCAGTCACACAAGGGAACACCTTATCACGATACACATGCAGCACTCCTTTCCTCTTTTTCCTTTCCCTTCCACAGCTGCCAAGCATGGAGTTCCTCAAGATCAAGCTGGCACTATGTTCTAGGACAAAAAGAGTAGCTGAGGGATGATGGGCTGGCCCAGTTTTCTCCCTCTACCACCCCTTATCCCCACACCTTTCCCTTTCACCTAACCCTTTTCATGTTAAGCTTGCTGCCTTGCCAGGCTTCTTAGAAGGCTGATGTTCCATTATTGTTTGGCCTACTGTCAGTCTGTTTTGAGAAACACAAACAAGTAAGGGGAATGTCGGGTTTTAAACAATGTACAACTTGGCTGACATTGAATACAATTTGCCAGCACAAAGAAAAGGCGCTTCTTAATTCTATTCTCTCACCCAAATTATACAAGCCTGCTAAAACCAAAAGAGTTGGCAAAGTTTCTAAAGAAGGATTACAAGCTGCTTTCATGATTAAAGACATGAGTTCACCACAGAAGCTATAGCTGTCCCTGTATTAACACCAGGTTGCATTTGAGAGGCGTTATGTTTAAAATCTAAACACAATTTGCAACTTGAGTTTGGTGCACTGAAAACAGAAATCTTTCAATTTCTGCCTCCAGTGTGATATAGCTACACACCTTCTTTCACTAATTCATACTCTGGTGTTATGGGCCACTCACACATCTCAAGAACCATCTTCACGGCCTCCTCTGGACTTGCTTTCCATGTCCATCCTGTGCTGAGGACTCCAGACCTGAACATGGTTCTGCAGGGGAGTTCTCCTGCTTTTAACAGGAACATTACCAAAGCCAGGTTTTACACTGCCAAGACTTCACTAATTTGAAGTGATACGTGTTAGAAATACACAAAAATGAATGGGCACAAAGTATGAGGAACTATTAAGCAATACACATTAAGGATGATGAAATTATAAATTAATTTAGAAGCATTAACTCTCCCACTTACTTATATGAATCTGCAAAGTTCTACTTCAGTTTACAATACTACTGTTACTCATGAGGGATTTACAGAACAGGAATTATTTAACAATCAAAACCAGTGAAATGCCTCAAAAACCAAATTTCTTTGAATATAAGACTACACTGGGTAGCTGTGATAATCCCTAGAGTTGGAATGCAAATAATTTGTATTTAGATCAGAATTTAGTTTTAAACACTTTTATCCATATGGGTAGAAAATAACGATCACCATTCTGTAGAAGAGATTAATGGAAAAATGCAGTACAGGTTAGGGCAGAACTGGGGAACCAGGAATTCCAGTAATTATTTAGTGCTACAAATAAAAGATATAGTAGCCTAACTTTTAGATCCTGCATTGAAACACTCGAATAACAGAAATGAAGCATAACACTTCATCTGGAGAGGTCAAGAACCTTAGAGACAGAATTAAAACACCCTCTTGGCATCTTCAGGTTATTCGTTAGTCAATGAGTGGCTTAAACAAAGCAGGCTCCAAACTTCCGACCCTCTGCAGAACAGGAACACCTCCCTCTGCACTTTACCTAAAAGATAAACTCTGACATTCACATGCAACCTGCTAAATGGCCGCAGAGAGCTCAGCTTACAAAGCAAACTGACCCAAAACCTGTGCTACAGCTCAGAGGGGCAGGAGTCATTGACCTCATGATCCTGTTCCCACAAATCAGAGAGTGGTTTAGGCTGGGAGGGCCCTTAAAGCTCATCCAGTTCCACTCCCTTGCCATAGGCAGGGACAACTTTCATTAGATCAGGCTGCTCAAATGTTTCTGCATTTAGTAGAAAAACAATCTTTGGGACCAGGGCCACCTAGTTGCCATCACTTAGGTTCAATACTAGACTCCTTTCTCCCCTGTCTTCCTTCTTCACATTAGTACCATTTCAATTCATAGAATCACAGAATCGCCAGGTTGGACGAGACCCACCGGATCATCGAGTCCAATCATTCCTATCAAACACTAAACCATGCCCCTCAGCACCTTGTCCAGCTGTGCCTTAAACACCTCCAGGGAAGGTGAATCAACCACTTCCCTGGGTAGCCTGTTCCAATGCCCAATGACCCCTTCTGTGAAATTTTTTTCCTAATGTCTAGCCTAAATCTCCCNCAGAACTGAACACAGGATTCAAGGAGCAGTCTCACCAGTGCTGAGTCCAGAGGGAGAATAATCTCCCTAGACCTGCTGGGCACACCGCTTCTGATCCAAGCCAAGATGCCATTGGCCTTCTTGGCCACCTGGGCACACTGCTGGCTCATGTTCAGTCGCTGTCGACCAACACCCCCAGGTTCTTCTCCTCCAGGTAGCTTCCCAGCCAGACTTCTCCTAGTTTGTAGCTGCACAGGGTGGTTGTGCCACAAGTGCAGGACCCGTATTTGGCCTTGTTAAACCTCCTGCCATTGGTCTCTGCCCAGCAGTCCAGCCTGTTCAGAACCCTTTGGAGCCTCCTGACCCTCCGGCAGATCCACACTTCCACCCAGCTTAGTGTCGTCTGCAAACTTGCTAGGGGTGCACTTGGTACCTTCATCCAGGTCATTGATGAAGACATTGAACAGGACTGGACCCAGCACTGAGCCCTGGGGAACCACCCTTGTCACTGGCCTCCAGCTGGAGTTAACTCCATTTCCCACCACTTTCTGGGCCCGGCCATCCAACCAGTTTTCCACCCAAGAGAGTGTGCCCCTGTCCAGGCCAGAGGCTGACAGTTTCTGTAGCAGAATGCTGTGAGAAACTGTGTCAAGGGCTTTACTCAAGTCTATACCTTAAGGCACCATTCTCAGTGGCTGCCATGTCAATCCACATTAGTGCTCTGAAGACGACTCACCTAGAGGGTCTCATTCCTAGGTAAATATAGAATCTATTAATCTAAGAGGATGAGACAACCTAAAACATGGTCTCAGACCCCCTCCCAAAGGGGGAGCAATCCTGTCCTGCTCAGGCACAGTGATTTGCACAGGGATCTCTGCATGCATACACAGTATCTGACACCTTGGTGGGAAAGGCAGTCCTGCAGCACAGCCCTCATCTTACTCAGGTTGAGCTTGGCCAGCAGATGGAAGCAAAATAACAGAAATCCAGTAAAACCTTGCTGCTTGTGGGCTTCCTGGAGCTCAACCCATTTGTGGGATGGAGGCACACTGGAACTGTAAGCCCTGACTTAGCTGGTGGTGCTGGTGGATGAGAAGCTGGACATGAGCTGGCATTATGCGCTCACAGCCCAGAAACCAACCATGTCCTGGGCTACATCAAAAGCTGCATGGCCAGCAGGGCGAGGGAGGGGATTCTGCCCCTCTGCTCCGCTCTGCTGAGACCCTACCTAGCGTTCTGTGTCCAACTTTGACGCTCTCAGCACAGGAAGGACACAGATCTGCTAGAGCAGTTCCAGAGGATGCCACAAAAATTATGAAAGGACTGAACAACACCCTTGTTAAGAGAGGCTGAGAGACTTGGGGTTGGTCGTTTTAGAGAAGACTCTGGGGAGACCTTATTGCAGCCTTTCAACGCTAAAAAGGATTAGAAGAAAGATGGGGAAAAACCTTTTAGGAGGCCTGCACCTGTAGGATAAAGGATGATGGTTTTAAACAAAAAGAGGGGACACTCAGACTAAATACAAAGAAGAAATTATTTACACTGAAGGCAGTGAAACACCTGCACAGGTTGCCCAGAGAGGTGGTGAATGACCAACATTCCAGATCAGCATTGATGGTGCTCTGAGACATCTGACTGAATTGAAAAAGTCTCTGCTCACTGCAGCAGTTTGGAACAGATGGAATCTTTAAACCTACCTTCCAACCCAAATCATTCTGTGATTCTATAACCATCTTTATATTTTAGCATTTTTACCTGATTGATAGTAGGGTAGGAGGAATTATTCAAACATTTGAATTGCATTTCTTTAGAGAGTGAATTAATTTCTTCAATGCTATTGTTAGTGGACAGGGGAAAAGCTTTGCTTATGAAGGCTGCTGCCACAGAATGTAAAAAGCACCTTTTTCAACATCGCGGCATCTACCATTGTCCCCAAATGGAGACGCAATTCAGAAAAACTTGTCTGGGTAAGAAATATTGTCTAATTTAGAATAGTTTAAGAAATATCTAGTTCCCACTTAAAGAAACGGTGTTTAATACATTACTGGAAAGTGAGTATTCATAGTATTCATAGAATCATGGTTTGCATTGGAAAGCACCTTGAAAATCATCCAGCTCCAACCCCTGCCATGTGCAGGGACACCTGCCACTGGATCCAGTTACTCCAAGCCCCATCCAGCCCAGCCTTGAACACCTCCAGGAATGGGACAGCAACAACCTCCCCAGTCAACCAATTCTGGTCTTTCCTTCCATAGACAAAACATGCGGAATCTGTTCATATATAGTTCTTAAAATGGGAACAAAATCCCTTCTGCAGAAGTCTGACAGAGAGTTCCTGATGTCATGACCTTCATGGTCCCTTTCAACCCAGACCATTCTGTGATTCTAGGAGAGGGGAGCTGAGGAGTGGGAAAAAGGGGGAGACAAAGGTGCAGGAGAAAAAAGGAGGAGGGGGGGGAGACAAAAGGGGAAGAAGAATGGGGATGGGGGGAAGAAAGAGAAGGGAGAGGTAGAAAAAGAAGGGAAAAAAGGAGAAGGGAGGGGTAAAAAGAAAGAGTAGGGAGGAGGGGAAAAGGAGTGTGTGGGGGGAATAAGAAGGAGGAGGGAGGGGGGAAACAGAAGAAGGAGTAGGGAGGGGGGAAAAGAAGAAGGAGAAAGGGGGAAAAAAGGAGAAAGGAGAAAAAAGAAGGGGAAGTGAGGGGGAAAAGTATAAGGGGGGAAGAAGGAGAAGAGAGGGGGGAAAGAAGAAGAAGAGGGGGGGAAAGAAGAAGGAGAAGAGAGGGGGGAAAGAAGAAGGAGAAGGGAGGGGGGGAAAGAAGAAGGAGAAGGGAGGGGGGGAAAGAAGAAGGGAGGAGGGAAGAAGGGAGGAGGGAAGAAGGAGAAGGGGGGAAGGAGAAGGGGAAAAGAAGAAGGACGTGAGGAAAAGGAGAAGTGGGGTGAAAAATGAGGAGAAGACGGATGAGAGGCAAAGAAAATGGAGAAGGAGGAGCTGCGGTCAGCTCCCCCCTCGCGAGACCCAGGACTATCATCCCCAGCCCCTCCCCCACACCCCCGCCATAACAGCGCCTGCGCCCCGGTGCCGTTTCCATAGCAACGTGGCGGCCGCCATGTCCTGCGGCGCTGCCCTCACCGCCTCCCGCGCGAGCCGGGTGGCCCGCGGCGCCAGCTCCATGGCGGCGGCTCGGTGGGGAGGCTGCACCCAGCGGGGCTGCCGATCGTGGGACGTTGCGGCTCGCGGGACGTATGCACCGGTGAAGGTTGTAGCTACAGTGGGGATGGGGGCAGCGGGTGCAGCCCCAGCCCCCCCCGCAGCCAATGAAACGCTGCGGGGAGGAGGATGGTTGGAGGACGTGGCCAATCAGGGGAGGAGAGTCAGGGATTGGGTCAGGAGGGGTGTGTAGCGAGAGGAATAGTCAGAGAGTGGTAGATTCACAGGATGGAGTTGTAGGTTAGAGTCGCGGAGTTAGAGGACAAAATCAGAGAAGTACAGAATCGTAGATTAGAGTCATAGAATCATAGAACAGTTTACATTGGAAAGGATCTTAAAACCCATCCAGTTCCAACTCACCTGCCATGGGCAGGGACACCTCCCGCTCCAAGCCCCATCCAACCTGGCTGGAACACTTCCAGGGATGGGGCAGCCACAGCTTCTCTAGGCAACCTGGCCCAGGGCCTCCCCACCCTCCCAGAAGAATATTCCTCCTTAAGATCTCATTTAAATCTCCCTTCTTTTGATTTTAAGCCATTCCTACTGTCACTACATGCCATCATTAAAAATCCCTCCTCAGCTTTCCTGAAGACCTTTTCAGTACTGGAAGCTGCTCTAAGGTCTCCCCAGAACCTTATTTTCTCCGGGGTGAACAACCCCAACTTTTGTTGAGCATGTTCTCGTGAAAGATCCAGAGGCATTCACTTGGACCTGTTCCAACAGTTCCATATCTTCCTTATGCTGAGGATTACAGGGCTAGAGGCAGGGCTCCAGGTGGGGTGTCATGAGAATGGAAAAGAGCAGAGAGAATTCTGTCACCCTGGTGGTCACACTATTTTCGAAGCACACTTCCCCTGCTGTGAGGGGCAGGCCGCACTCTGCTTCTTCCCAGGGGCAACTTGCCTGTTGGGGACAGCAGGATGCATTTCACAGTGGGCAGAGCTGGCTTGGTTCTGTCGAATTTGTTTTTAGGTGGGCTGGGCTGCTCCAACCCCTCAGCTCAGCATCCGTGTCCCAACTTGGCACTGGGTCCACCCAACCCTGTCTCTACCTGACAGTGTACAGAGGCTCACAGCCCCATTAATTGCCCTGCTGCTCATGAAAACCCGATTGCAAGACAAGATGTTCTGAGTTGGATACTCACCCTATTTATTTGAAAGACATCACTCACGTGGATGCCTTGTATCTCCCCTTCCTGTGCAGGTAATTGACAGAGCAGATTCTGGATGGGATCGTGTCTGTTATGTTGAGACACAGAGTTGAAGTTACATAAGTCATTTACAACCACTGGTGCCAGACTGAGGAGGTGCAGTAATGCTCAGCAGAAAACCTGCAAATTAGAAACTTACTTTGTCCTTCTTTACTTCTTATATTCAAATCACTTTTGATGATGAAATAGAAGTTAAGTCGTTTTGCATGCCTATCCTGTCAGATGCTGTTTGGCTTCACTGCAGCTAGAGGAGAACGTTAAAAAGAGACAGAATCTCTGAAAATACATGAAGGGGAAGTTACAGTGTGCAATAGCTTGCTTGGTGACTGCTGCAAGAACGCAAAAAGCAGGACAGAAGAGGTCAGAATTAAGGAGAAACAATCCTCTGGCAACACCCTGTCCTGTGGCGCCTGAGTGCTCAGGTGCAGGCTATCCCCATGCCTTGTCCACCAACACCAACTTGTCAGTTCCAACACCTTTTACTGGACAGGGCAACTACCGTACACTCATCTTGTTAGGCATTTAATTTAATACAAATAATTTTAATTAAATTTGTCCCATAAAGCATTAATTTTTCAAAGTGGATGAGATGAATGTTCCTGCATACAACTTTGGTCCTCAGCTCCTAGACTTTGTGTTTAATTCTGCGGCCTTCATGTGGTAGTACAGTAGGTAATGTGTTTGTTTTTCATTATTGGGCACTTCTGTTTTATGGTTGTGAGAGGGAAGTTCCTATAATTGAAATTGGGATTCAAGCCATCCCAATTAAGTTTCCAAGACCATATGGTTGCTGTTGAGGGAGTAGCCTGGCTTCTTGCCTTTGTTTAACTAGAGCCTTTTCTCACCACCTCTCTTAGCGGGGTAGTCTTCAACCCTTTGAACACAAACTTGAAGGTTATTTGCACCATATATTTATGAGGAAATATTTCAAACTGTCCTTGGAGGCAAATACACACTGGTAGTGCAGGAGGCTGTGTTCAGGACAGTGAAATCCCATCTGAACAGTGCTGGCTGGCAGGATCACTGTGTCCCCAAGCAACTCAACAGCTGACAAAGAAGCCTTGCTAGGACTCATTCTCAAGGCCTTGCATTCTACAGATATGATTTAATAAAAACAATAATGGTCAGGTAAACAACTTTATAGCAAACACTGAAATATTTCTCTGCTGTGCTAGTCACCAAAATACAAGCATACCTCCCTGGAATGTTAGGATGGGTAAACAAAATTATATTTAGTCATTAAAAGCTGAATATAGAAAATAAAGAAGGATAAATTAGGTTTCTAATTTGCATGTTTTCTGCTAAGCATTACTGTACCTATGCAGTCTGGCATCACTGCGTTTGGATATAACTTCTGGAACTTCACTGTATGTCTCAACATAGTAGTAGACATCCATTCCCCCTTGTCCTATCACTCCATGCCCTTGTAAAAAGCCCCTCCCCAGCTTTCCTGGAGCCCCTTCAGGTACTGGAAGCTGCTCTAGGGTCTCCGCAGAGCCTTCTCTTCTCTAGGCTGAACAACCCCAACTCTCTCAGCCTGTCATCAGAGCAGAGGTGCTCCAGCCCTTGGATCATCTTTGTGACCTCCTCTGGACTCATTCCAACAGTTCCATGTCCTTTTTGGGGGGGATCCTAGAACTGGACACAGGCCTCCAGCTGGGGTGTCACCAGAGAGGAGCAGAGGGGCAGAATTCCCTCACTCACCCAGCTGGCCACACTGCTTTTGATGCAGCCCAGGATATGGTTTGGCTTTCTGGTCTGCGATTAACAACTTTATATCAAATGCTTAATTATTTCCTTGCTGTGCTTCTAACAAAAATATGTGTGTATCACCCTGGTATGTTAGGATAGGCATGCAAAACGACTTAACTTCTATTTCATCATCAAAAGTGATTTGAATATAAGAAGTAAAGAAGGACAAAGTAAGTTTCTAATTTGCAGGTTTTCTGCTGAGCATTACTGCACCTCCTCAGTCTGGCACCAGTGGTTGTAAATGACTTATGTAACTTCAACTCTGTGTCTCAACATAACAGACACGATCCCATCCAGAATCTGCTCTGTCAATTACCTGCACAGGAAGGGGAGATACAAGGCATCCACGTGAGTGATGTCTTTCAAATAAATAGGGTGAGTATCCAACTCAGAACATCTTGTCTTGCAATCGGGTTTTCATGAGCAGCAGGGCAATTAATGGGGCTGTGAGCCTCTGTGCTTTGACAGCTCTAGACCTGTCACAAGAGGGGTGTGGGCACTGAGCACCACTCCATTGCATTTCTGCCACTCACTTTGTCTAGGTAAATTAAAAATTGAATGGCTGTGAGATAGAAAAAAGGGTGGAGAAGTCTCTAGCTGGCCTCACAAAGTCCTTCCTTTAAACGCATCACATGCAGGGAAATCCACCAGTCAGCCCAGTTATCCCTCAATCCTATCACTGCCCATAACTCATACTCTATTGACTGTAAAGCAGTACAGGAGAAGTTTGTTGAGGTATAATGCCAAGGAACGTCACTGATGTAATGCTAGGGGCAGCTGTAGGATGGGTTTAGGGTTTTTTTGTTTTTTTTTTTTTGTTGGTTTTTTTAATGTCTTCGTTGTGTTTGTGGCGAATCAGGGACAGTTTACTTAGGTGGTCAAATGTCCCTATTTCAGTAGGTAACATAGCCTTGAGAAGAGTCAGGGCACGCATGGACATAACTGTGCATAGAAACTTTACCAGAGAAGTCTGAATCATGGAGTCATAGAATAGTTTGGGTTGGAAGCAACCTTAAAGATCATCCAGTTCTAAAACCCTGCCATGGGCAGGGACACCTCCTGCTGGAGCAGGTTGCTCAAAGCCCCATCCAACCTGGCCTTGAACACTTCCAGGGAGGGGGCGTCTATATTTGGTCTGGGAAACCTGTGCCAGTGCCTCACCACTCCCACAGGAAAACCTTACTCGTAGATAATCTAAATCTTCCCTCTTTCAGCTGAAAAGCATTCCTACTCATCCTCTCCCTGCACTGCCTGATAAAGGGTCCCTCCTCAGCTTTCCTGTAGTCCCACACAGGCTTCTGAAGCTCAGCTGTTTATTGTCTGACATAATTTAGGGGGCAGGATGCTGAGCACCTATAGGCTCCCTTCTTACCATAATTAAAGCCCTCTGGTGAATAAAACCCTAGCAACTGCTGGAATGGTCTTCCATCTGATGAGAGTATCCAGTGTCTGCTTTAACTAAAGGGCAGCTTGTCTGATCCTCCCTATGGCTAGCATTGAGTCTTATTTTAAAATTCAGATTCCAAAATCTGAAAGAGCTCATGGGGAGAGCTCTGGAAATACTTTTGGAGCCACTGCAGCCAGTGGTGTGCAGAGGAAGAAGAGGACAAAGAAATGCCGTCAGACACAGAGGTGGAAGAAACAGCGGTGGCTGCTGAAGTTCGCATCTGTGACTCCTGAGGTAGGCTGCTTAAAAGTTTGGTGGGAAAAGAAGGGTTGGAGATTTTTAAACCTTGGGTAAGCTGCTCAGGCAGCCTTATATTGAGGGAATGCAAATCTGGAGCTGATGTGTGTGTAAGGAGTTTTGAAAAACTGTTGGGCTCTGAAAAACTAGAGAAAAAGGACAGACTGACTAAGTCACTCAGAAATGCAGAAAAGGGAGACTTGAGAGAAACCTTGGTGTGGGTTTAAGATAACAGAGAATGAGAGGATAAGCCCTGTATTTGTGGAGCATGGACATGAGGAGAACCTTGAGGAGAACCAGAACTAGGAGTATTTGTTTTTTCCAAGGATATGGCCCCAGGGATGAATAGGAGAAAAGCTGGGAGGGAACAATATTTGATAAGAAGAACTCTAAAGTGTTCTTTCCTTCAGCAAAGTTTAGGAGAGGATAATATGTAAACCCTTACTATCTTACGCATGTGAGGCTTCAGAGTGAACAGATTACATTTTGTGTTTTCATCCCAGTGAATACTGGGGCTGAAAGATGTAGCTATGAAGTGGGAGGTGAGTGTACATGAGAACAGAAATGCCTAGCTCTGGGGTGAGCTTGGACATTGATGTGTTTCCTGGCGAGTTTGGAGGATGAAATATGTGAAAGTGAGCTGCAAGAAGGAGAGAGAGGCAGCTTTAGTCTGGGCTGTGCCCGGGTGTTTTGGTGATCATAGAGTCATAGAATAGTTTGGGTTGGAAGGGACCTTAAAGATCATCCAGCTCCAACCTTGTGACATGTCCCACTAGATCAGGCTGCCTAAGGCCCCATCCAACCTAGCCTTGAACACTTCCAGGGATGGGGCAGCCACAACTTCCCTGAGCAACCTCTTCCAGTGTCTCACCACTGTCATGGTGAAGAAATTCCTCATACCTAGTCTAAATCTGCCCCTCTCCAGTTCATAGCTATTGCCCCCAGTCCTATCACTACAAGCCTTTGTGAACATTCATTCCCTCGGTTTCTTTAGCCCCTTTAGGTACTGGAAGGCCAGTATAAGATCTACTCAGAGCCTTCTCTTCCCTAGGTTGAACAACCCAACTCTGTCAGCATGTCCTCATATTGGAGGTGCTGCAGACCTCTGATCATCCTTATACCCTCCTCTGGACCTGTTCCAACAGCTCTGTATCCTTGTCTCGTTTGAGGATTCCAGAACTGGACACAGGACTCCAGATGAGGTCTTGCAGGAGGGGAATAGAGGGGCAGAATCCCCTCCCTCACCCTGCAGGCCACGCTGCTTTTGATGCAGCCCAGGACATGGTTGGTTTCTGGGCTGTGAGTGCATGTTGCCGGCTCATGTCGAGCTTCTCAACCCCCAGCACCCCAAGTCCTTCTCTGCAGGGCAGCTCTCAATCACATCATCCCCCATCCTGAATTGAAAGTATGTATTGCCCTAACCCAGGTGATCCAAGAGATCCCAACCTGCCCCTTGCCCCTTTCATCTAGTGTTGAATTGCAGGGAAAAGGAAGTGTTTTGACTCAGGAGCTGAACTCACACAGCAGTGTGGCAGACAGCACACTTTATTCAGCTGCGGGTTCCTGAGTTGAGCTAACAAAAGAGGTCTGAATAATCAAGTCCTTATGTTGAAATCTTAAAGAGCAAGTTACCTCCTGAATCTGCCTTTTGGGCACAAACTGGTGCCTTTTGGTGAATATAGGCAAATGTATTTTGCATTTCAGACCACTTTCCCCCCCTTCCCCCCCCCAATATCCCTCTAGCTCAGTTTGAATTAGTTTTGATCAGCCTTTGCCCATTCTTTTTTGTATATTTATTGTTGCAGTAAGTCAGTTTTTGAGGGTTAAGGGCCCAGCTGCCCTTGAAACAGAGTACCTGTTGAAGCAGGTCCAGCGTAGGGCAACAAAAACAATCAAAGGCCTGGAACACTTTCCCTATGAAGAGAGAGTTGGGGTTATTCAGCTTGGAGAGTACTCTGAGGAGACCTTATTGAGGCCTTTCAATATTAAAAGGGGGCTGATAAATATGGGGAAAGTTTTTAGCAGGGCTTGTAGCCATAGGACAAGGGGCTTTAAACTAAAAAAGGAGAGGTTTGGACTAGAGATTAGGAAGAACATTTTTATGCTGGGGGTGGTGAAACACTAGCACTGGTTGCCCAGAGAGGTGGTGGCTGCCCCATCCCTGGGAACGTCCAAGGTCAGGTTGGATGGGGCTCCGAGCAGCCTGATCCAGTTGAAGATGCCCCTGCTCCTGCAGGGGGGGACTGAATGGGACCCTCATGGTCCCTTCAAAACCCAAGCTGTTCTGTGATTGTACCTGGGTAATTATTATGACTGGAAAAAGATCTCTGGCTGATTTGGAAAATAAGATTCTCAGCTGAGCCTCAGAGTTTGTTTTTCTGTAAATGCCTCAATGTCTGCCTTGCAGCAGGGAACCCATTATCCTTACTGCTGGTGACATTTTTGCTTCATTTTTTATTAATAAAACATGCCACATTATTACTACCACACAAATTATGACAATGCTGTTGATTAGGTGGGTAAATTAAGAAAACTGTTGAGCTGCAGTGCAGTCCAGCCTTTCCCTTTCTGTCCTTTTCATCAAAAACCAGCATTATTTGGTGTTTATCCCTTATTATTTGTGAATACAGCCATTCATTTTGGTAGCATTAATTGCTGGAGCGAGGAGAGCGGTGGCCCCAATGTGATTGCTTTCTTCACCTGGAGCTGCTGCCCCACTGGGATCCCTGTGGTGAAGGGCCTGGGACTGGTGGGTCTATGTGTACCCAAACAAACCTGGTTTCCCTTGGTCCCCACTTTTGCCTACCTTTTTCCCTTGGTTCCCCCCTCCACCCCCTTTTTTCACTGGGTCCCCCTATTTTTCCCCCCAACTCCCCCACTGTTTTTTCTCCTTGCCCCCCCTCTTCTATCCTTCCTCTCCTTTCTTTGCCCTCCCTTCTACCCCACCCTATTTTTTCCCCCTAGGTCCCCCCTTTTTTCCTTGGGTTTCCCATTTTACTCCCCCTCCCCCACTCTTTTCCCTGGATCAACTTTTTTTTTGCCCTTGGTCCCTTCTTTTGCCTCCCCATCTTTTTTTTCCCCCTGGACCCCCTTTTGCCTCTTCTTTTTCCCTCTTAATTCCTCTTTACCCCCTCCCTTTCCCTGCCCCCCCCTTTTCTCCTCTTCCCCTTTCATAGAATAACAGAATCACCAGCTTGGAAAAGACCCACCGGATCATTTCTATCAAACACTAAACCATGCCCCTCAGCACCTCATCCACCTGTGCCTTAAACACCTCCAGGGAAGGTGAATCAACCACCTCCCTGGGCAGCCGCTTGCCAGTGCCCAGTGACCCTTTATGTGAATTTTTTTTTTTCGGATGTCCAGCCCGAAACCTCCCCTGGTGGAGCTTGAGGCCATTCCCTCTTGTCCTGTCCCCTATCACTTGGGAGAAAAGCCCAGCACCCTCCTTTCTAGAAGCTCCTTTCAGGTAGCTGGAGAGAGCAATGAGGTCTCCCCTCAGCCTCCTCTTCTCCAGGATAAACCCCAGCTCTCTCAGTCGCTTCTCATAAGGCCTCTTCTCCAGCCCCTTCACCAGCTTCGTTGCTCTTCTCTGGACTCACTCCAGAGCCTCAACATCCTTCTTACGGTGAGGGGCCCAGAACCGAACACAGGATTCAAGGAGCGGTCTCACCAGTGCTGAGTAGAGAGGGAGAAGAACCTCCTTGGACCTGCTGGCCACGCCATTTTTGATCCCAGCCAAGATGCCACTGGCCTTTTTGGCCACCTGGGCCACTGCAGGCTCATGTTCAGTCCCCAGGTCCCTCTCCTCCTGGCAGCTTTCCAGTCAGACTTCTCCCAGTCCGCAGCTGCGCAGGGTTGTTGTGCCCTAAGTGCAGGACTCGGCATCTGGCCTTGTTAAGCCTCCTGCCATTGGACTCTGCCCAGCGCTCCAGCCTGTTCAGATCCCTTTGGAGCCTCCTTCACCCAGGTCATTAATAAATTGCTCCCCGTCTCCTTTTCCCTCTTTTCACCCTTCTGGTCCCCTTTTCCCTTGTTTCCCCCTCCTCCCCTTCCCCAGCTCCCTCACACCCTCCCAACTCGTCCTCTCCCCAGGCCACGCCCCCTACTCATCTCCCTAGACCCCGCCCCCTTCCATTACCGTCACGCGTGGAGCGCACGATGGTGGTAGCGGCGCCCGGTGGCGGCGGGGGCACCGCGTGAGAAAATGGCGGATTTCGAGGAGCTGCGGGTGAGCAGGAGGGCGAGGAGGCAGGGAGGAAGAGGCAAGAGGAGGCAGGGGTGGTGATGGAGGCCCTCAACCCCGTCCCTGTGTCTTCCCCATTCCTCCCTCCCTTCCCCGCTCCCCGCCATCGAAACCGTTGAGGGGGTCAGTAGTTGTGCTGCAGCCGGTATCAGGAAGAATCGGGATGTGGAAAGGATGAGGGGAAAGAGGGGTGAAAATCCCGATTTTTTCAGGCCCCGTGTGGGTGCGGGCTCCGCGGCGCCTGGGAGCTGAGGGGAAAAACGCTGAGTGTAATCGCAAAATCATGGAAATGAGGAAAAAAGCAGGGAGGAATCGTGGAAACTGGGGGGCAACGCAGGAATGAGTCGTGGAAACGTTGAGGGGGGGGAAACTGGGAGGAATCATGGAAGCAGGGGGGAAAGCAGGAATAAATGGAAACGGGTAAGAAAAAAGCATGAAAATGGAAACGAGGGGGAAAGGCAGGAAGCAGTTGTTGAAACAGGAAAGGGAAAAGCAAGAAGGAGTTGTGGAAACGGGGGGGAAGCAGGAAGGAATTCAGGAAATGGGGGGGGAAACAGGAAGGAATTATGGAAACGGGAAAGGAATTGCAGAATCATGGAAAGCAGGAGAGAAAAAAAGCAGGAATGATGCAGTCAACTCCTTTGTATGCACCCCTTGAGGTGGGAAAGGTCAGTCCTGCACCCAAAAATGTGACAATATTAAATCCCCAAGTGCAATAAAAAAAGATGTCCAAGTCAGGACAAAACGGGTGTGGAAAGGTAGTATCAGGGTTCACAATGTCACAGCATGGTTTGAGTGGTCAGGAAGGCATTTTAGGTCATGGAATGTTTGGGTTGGAAGGAAGCTTGAAGCCCACCCTGCTTCTCACCCCTTGCCATGGGCATCATGGCAAGCATTCTGGATTATAGTATGATTTGGATTGGAGAAGACCTTAAGGGCCCATCCAAATCCAACCCCTCTTCTATGGGCAGGGCCTCTGGATCAGGGGCTCCAAGCCCATCCAGCATGGCCTTGAACACCTCCAGGGATGGGGCTTGATGACTCTTAATGATTTTATCTAGTTTCTACACCCATTGGATACCTTGTGAGGGTGAAACTAATTTTAAAACAATACGTTTTTAGTAAAACCAGGAGAATTAGGCTTGAGGAGTAATTTTAATGAAACACCATAGAGAAAGCATTTGTGTTATTAACTATGCTATATTGTAGAAACAAAATTAAAAGTTAAGAATAAAAAAAAATTCCTTCTTGGCATTCAGTAGAACTTTTTTGCTCCTGAAGACAGATACAGCTTATTGTTTGCCTCA
The DNA here is from genome assembly GCA_013389865.1 of Piaya cayana. Classification (NCBI taxonomy): domain Eukaryota; kingdom Metazoa; phylum Chordata; class Aves; order Cuculiformes; family Coccyzidae; genus Piaya; species Piaya cayana. The sequence continues at coordinate 18,898 of WAAB01018634.1, read as the reverse complement.
GATCCTGACAGCTGCCTAGTGGATGGACTTTTAAGGTCCCTTCCAACCCAAACCATTCTGTGATCCAAAATACTTTCCTGACCATGGTCCCCATCACAGGAGGGATGAATTGGATGGGTTTCAAGCTACCCTTCTGACCCAGTGATTCCAAGATCCAAAATGCCTTCTTAAACGCCCCAGCTCAGGTTGTGAGGTTTTGAATCCTGGTATTCTCTTTCAGGCCTGTTTTGTCCTTAGTTGTATGCCTTTTCTGTTCCACTTGGAGACTTCATTGTAACAGTTTTTTGAGTGCAGGGGTGACCTACCTTATCTCAAAGTGTGTACACAAAGAGCTGGCTGCACCTTTCCTGCTTTTTTCCTTTTCTTGAGTATCTTTGGAAAGAGAACCTTCTGCAGCATCCACACCTGCAGAAGCACTGCTGAGGGAATACTGCATGCACACCTACAGAGGGAATAAAAGCCATTTAAATAGGAAAAGTAGTGAGTTGGAACCACTGAGAGTTATGCTTCAGTGTGGAGAAAGGTCTGGTGGCTGAGCTGGCTGTGGACTGAGTAACAGCAGGAAATACACTGCAGTTGCCAGGGAATTTCCTACACCAAGCCTTCTTCCAGCACTAACACTGCTTGGTTTGAAGTGGCTGTAGTGTAGCTGAGGAGCTCAGTTATAAAAATCTCATGGGAAGAACTGAGTCTCTTTATTTGTGGATGACAGCACTCTGTTTCAGTCTTAGGTTCAAGAGGGTTGGCTTGTTTCTTCCTGAGTCGTGTTAAACGGTTGTTTTTGCCCATGTTTTTTTTTGGTGTCAGACTCATTTTTAGCCCTCTTCGCAAAGTCTCTCACAGGGTGTAGCCATGCGTGTGGCTAAACCCACAGTGTCAACTTTATAGCAGAGAATTCTTCTTTGTGTACTTCCACGCCTCCAGGCTTGAGCCAGCGATGTGATCTGCATTTTCCAATGCTGCTGTAATCGCTTATCTAGATATGATTGACTCTGTCTGGGAATTGGGCATCTAAACACCTTTGAAATTATATATGCACCTGAGTTGCTTGCCAAAAGCAACAGGAAAGTGGAGGGGGAAAGGGAACTGGGTTTCAGGCCAACTATGGGACTACTCTTTCATTGTGCAGTATAATAAGATACCTGTAGTTAAAGAAACAAACTAGCCTGAAGAAAGAGAAGACAGGCTGAGAGAGGTGGGGTTGTTCAGCCCGGAGAAGAGAAAGCTCTGGGGAGAACATAGAACAGCTTCCAGTGCCAAAAGGGGCTGCAGGAAAGCTGTGGAAGGGCTTTTTACAAGGGAGTGGATGGTTAGGACCGNTTTTTCTGTTTGTTTCTATTTTTATGTATATATATATTATTTTTTTTTGTAAATGGGAGTGCGTGCAAAATGTGTCTGTTAGCCTGGAGCTTCTCTGAATATATGTTCATTATCCAGCTGACAATAACTCACAGTCCATTTTGGGAAAGCTGTAGATAATTATTGGAAGACAATACAGTAGGCTGCCTTGTGTCTTCAAGTCCCTTACCACCTCTCTGATGATGCCTTTGCATGTGCCTGCTTGAGCACTATACAGTTGTATCTCAGGTTCAAGTTTTCTTTCAGACAACTGATTCTTCCTGCTTTTGGCCAAAGCAGGATACTCCTCATCGCCATCAGTGCATCTATGAACTGACCGTTGGAGTGATCTTAAACTTCTGCTTTATACATTAACATATGAGATGGTTCTTATGGCAGTGCCATTTGCTGCTCTTGTTGATTGCAATTTCCTGTAGCAGGTGATCTCTGCCAGCCTTATGAAAGGCCACTGGGGTAGTTTGGAGAGTTTGAATTTATTTTAATAAGTTGTTAAGGAGTGATTGAAGGCAGGAGGTCGGAGTTCTCTCCTAAAGCTTGTTTTTTAGAGGGAGGCATGCTGGGCCAGTGTTTCTCTATTCTCAGGGCAAAGCATTATTTTAGTATTTGTTAGTACCATCCCTGCCACCTTCTGGATCTTCAGAGTGAAAATTCTGGGGAGCTGTGACTGCTCAGCTGTAACTGAGAGGCTGTAGTGGAAGAGAACATGGAGATTCAATGGAACCTGCTGTCACATTGTGCCTCTTGGAAATCTGCGGTGTTCAGAAGTGGCTGTAACCACAGTCACTGCATTTCAAGGCATTAGTGGCAACATCCAGTATAAGACTTGCTGTTCTAGGCCTTCAGATTAACCCTGAATTCGTAGTGTTTAACCAATTCTGTAGGTTCCAAGGCTTTCTGGAGTGTTATGAAGTTGCTGAGGAGACATGTTGAGTGCAACTATTAAGTTTTCTATTTTGGTATGAAGCTCCCAGGCCTGCTGTTCATAGATGGTTTTTAAACATGGCTTGTACCCTTATTGATAATCCTTGCTCACAAACAACCCAATGAATTTTGGAAGGATTACACAAGTGTAGATGGAGGGGGAACAGAAGTTGGCAGTCAGGTGTAGAGGCCAGAGATAGTACGTGGACACATTTTTTAACAGAATTGGCCTGTGAGTGGGGAACTAAAGCTTCTTCTGAGAGCCATCTGTGAGAAAATGATTCCAGATCCCAGCAGATTCTGAACTTGCCAAGGTTTGGCTCGAAGCTTCAGTTTACATCCCAGCAAAATACTGCAAATAGGAATATTGGTTATATATTATTACTTAGAGTGAGAGGATCCCTTGGGTCCTCTAAGTTTCTGCTGGCATCCTGACTCTAATTTGGAAACAAATCATGCGGAGTGCATGCTGTCCATGAAACACTGCAGGTCCCTAGCTTAGAAGATAATAGCTTCATTCTCATAATTTTGTATTTCATCGGATTTTAAAGTAATGTTAGCTTCATTTTTATGGAAAACAAAGCCTCTTTATAGGCAAAGGAATGTGCCTTGGCCAAAGTTAATTTGCGTAATGCTAGTGATCAGTTTCATGGCTGTTGGGGAAAACTCTCTTTAGTGAGAAGGAAGTGTGCACATATGTCCTATGCAGAGAGAGATGTGACACAAAATTTACTGTGATGTCTGTTATGGTGATTTTTTTTCTGGATGATTTTTCAGGTCCCTTCCACCCCAAACCATGCCATGATTTTATAGTGTTACTAAGTTTCTTTTGGTATGTAGGCAAGAAAAGTTACTGGAATATAGAAGTACTTGAATTATCCACTCTAATTTCCCTCCTTAAAGTTCTGTCAAACTACTCTTTGTGTTCATGGAGTAACATTAAAAACAAAATGGCTTTGGTCTTCTGTGTTAAAAAAGCTTTTTATTGGCTGTGCAGCTGGAAAGAACTTCTCTTAAGAGAAAATTGATGGCATTTACATGACACAACTTGAATGTCTGATCTTAATTCAGTGATGTGAGAAGCATGTTAATAGCTAGGCTGCAGTCTTGTGCAATATTGCTGGAACTCTGAAAGAAAATAACTTGATAGGGTTTGTTAGAAGGAATCTTTCTCGCACCATGGTTATAAATGCTCCTAAGCATATATTATGCTTCCATAAAACCTTGCTGATTAAAACAAGTGTCCACTTTGATATATCTGTAAATGGAGTAATAAGCTAAAATATGTAGATCGGACTGGCTGTTTCCATGCACATGGCTGTTGTTGCCTTAAAGTCAATGAGGAATCAACTTTAGGGGGAAAATGTTGCAAAAGCCATTGTTTAATTATGTCCTGTAAAATTCAGTTTTGCGAGTCTTCTTTCAAATCAGATGTGAGATTTTTGTATTGGTGGACAGAACTTGGTGTTGCTTTATACTTCCAAGCATTTTTAATGGAGGTGTCAATTTAAGGTCTTGCTGACTGGTATTGAAGCCAGCGTCTGTCTTCTAATAAAATGCAATCCATCTTGTAATAAAATGCTGGTTTGAGGAATTTCCACATAAAACATTAGCTGTTTCAGGGCGTGATTGCCTGCACATTTCACCTTGATTAACTTGCAGGAATGCGCAGAAGGCAGCGGGGCAGGGTAAGAGACAGTGTTTTGCAATACGTGCTGTTTCCTTAACCTCAGTGTAGAAGATTATTTTACTCATTTGCATTCTGATGATGGAATCCAGAACCATCCTTACTGCCTGTGTCTGAATAAAGGAGCTGACGTTGCTATCAAGCTTGTGCAGCTATTTATGGAAGCACACAACGTGAAGTTCTCAGTAAATTCTTTCATATCCATATTATCTCTTACAGTTTCTTTTGTGGCTTGACTTTGAAGCTGATCGAGTACTGCAAACTATTTTTTGAATGCTGAAATACAATTTTACAGTTTGACTGTGAAACTAAGAAGACATAGCAAGAGTAGCACAGGCAGAAACTTACCTCCTCCAGCAGCTTGTGAACTGGATGGAGTTCTGCCTCCATCTATCTCCTCTTTTCTTGGATTGTTCTACTGTTGAGACATGTTGCTGGGATGAAAATAAAGCGACATCTGCAGCTGGTCCCTGCTTCGGAAGGTAGGGCGAGCCACTCAGCACCTGATGTAGCATTGCTTTCAGTGGCAGTTGCATCCCTGGTGCCTTAACAGATAGGATGTTTGGAAAAGAGCAGCTTGAAGGCTACTGTGTTAGCTTCCTGATAGCTGCTTCATAGGAGCATCAACATACCAACACTGGCTGCTTGGAAGTATTGAAATTCAGCAGCTGAAATAGAATGCCAGTGTTACCTTAACTGTGAGGAAAGGGTGTCCCTACTGAGAGCCATACCATCATATTTTGGGTGGTTGTTTCTCTGGAAAAGGTAGATCCTGGTCATTTGCTCCCATTGTCCTGTCATGGCTCAGGTCATGTTTTCATCTGGATCGGTTTTCTGATCCATTTTACCATAAGAATGTTTCTCTTTCAAGGAGAGAATAGGGAGCAAGAAGCTGGCGGTCTGTGGGAGTTCAGGCCTTTTTTGGTGACTGATTTTGTGGTTGTAGCAGGATTGTGTTAAAACTTCAGCTGTCAGATCTGTGTCAGAACATGTGGTTGTATCAACTACAACGGCTTAGTAGTGATAGAAGCAGGTAGGCACCCAGTGTTGCCTTTTGGGCTGTATCCCTTCTGATATCAACACCCAAAGCTTTAAATATATGTATCGGTTGACTGTTTAGAAGTCAGTAATGCACCTTTGAACTGTCTTTTTTAAAAATGACTTCTATTAGGGCCTTCATTTGCCTGTCCTTGAGTCCAGAATTGGTATGGTACAGCAGCACAAACTGAAATCAGACGCACTTTTGTGTTTAAAACTTCATGTCCTTGTTACACTGGAAGAATCCCACAGAAATAGGAAGGAATTCACTTATAAGAATTCTGGACAATTATATACCTCTGAAAAGTGAGTTTACTCAGGAAAATGTGAGATGATGTGCCTGTGCTTTACTACTCCCTTGTCATAAAGGGGAACGATAGTAATGATCCTCACTGTAAGAGGAAGTGGACCTTTCTGTTCGTGCACTTCATAGTTGAATCCTCAGTCTTCCACAGCTGGCTGATAGCCAGATTAATAGTATTATTTTCTATGAATAGTGATATCAGATTACTGTTACCAGAATGCGGTAGGAAAAAGGACAGGAAGTTTTCTGTGATGGTCTGGAAGAATCGGTTATGTTTGTTAACAGTTTTAGTGTGGTATCATGGCTTTATAGGTGTCCATGTTGCTATGCCATCCTTTGAAGAGTGAATCCTGGTGTGCCTCCCTGATTGTGCCTGCATTTAAGATGATGCACAAAATAAAGGATATTTTAGAATAAAGTATGTGGAACTTACAGTTGCTTATTTTATTAAAATGTTTTGGAAGAGAGGTGATAATACAGATAAATCTGATTTTTTTGTTTCATGAAGTGAGACAGGTTTTCTGGTAGAGCTTATGCTTCTGCTTGTGAATTTAAGATAGCACGTGGCTTGCATTAAGATTGTTGTTTCACTGTGAAAACAAGTATTTGAAATCAGTAACAACCAAATAACTTTCATCCTGGACAGCTTGTTTCTTTGATTTAACCTAACTGCTCTTGCCTTGTGTAAAGGTGTGGGCGGTATCTGAGATGGCAGGTGTTAAAACAAATGGTTGAAGCTCAGATGCTTGACTTGTGCTTGTCTCTTTCTTTCTAGAATATGGTATCAAGTTTTCGTGTTTCTGAACTGCAAGTGCTGTTGGGGTTTGCTGGACGTAATAAAAGTGGGCGGAAGCATGAGCTTCTGATGAGGGCACTGCACTTACTGAAGAGTGGCTGCAGCCCAGCAGTTCAGATGAAGATCCGAGAGCTCTATAGATGTCGGTACCCAAGGATCATGGAAGGACTTTCAGACTTATCAACTATAAAACCTCCAGTTTTCAACTTAGACAGTAGTCCTCCTTCTGTTGAGCCTGACCTAGCAGGTACTAGTGCTCACCCGCACCCTTCCACTTCAGTCACGTCTCAGTCTTCTTCCTCGCCTGTCAGTCCTGTGCTCCTCCAAAACAGTAAGTCCCACTTTGAGATGCAGCAGCTGTCCCCTCCGATTCCACCAGTTCATCCTGATGTTCAGCTGAAAAGCCTGCCTTTTTATGATGTGCTTGATGTGCTCATAAAACCTACAAGTCTAGGTAAGTGTTTAATAGCTCTGTAGGTTGTTCAGTTCATTACATAAATGTGGCTTGTGACAGTACGAAGTTCAGACTTAAATTGTTTTTTTGGAGCTGGGGAATAGTGAAAAGTCCCTCCCCTTCTTATTATAGGATCATAGAATGGCTTAGGTTGGAAAGGACCTTTAAAGGTCACCTTGTCCAATCCCCAAATCAAATTGGTCAGGTTGCTCGGAGCCCAATCCAACCTGACGTGGAATGTTTCCAGGGATGGGGCAGCCACCACTTCTCTGAGCAACCTGGGGCAATGTTTCACCACCCTCAGTGTAAAAAAATGTCTTCCTTCTGTCTGGCCTGAACCTCCCCTCTTTTAGTTTAAAACTATCACCCCTTGTTCTGTCCCAGCAGGCCTTGAGAAAAACTTTGTCCCCATCTTTCTAATAAACCTACTTTCAATACTGAAGGGCCCGTGCTCAGCAGTACCATTCTGCTGTCCAGTTACTTTTTGATTTCTGGTCAGTAACACCTAGAGGTGGCAATGATGTGCTAGAATGTTTCCTAGCACCTCTTTCCCTCAATTTTTGAAGTGTTCCTTTTTTTCTGTGAGGAGATTCCTTCCGTAGGGATGTCACCATGTTAGAGGTACAGGTGAATTCTTCTTTCCCTGGAGGATTTTGTGTGTTTCCCTGCGCTCTTTGTGTGTTGCCCAGTTTTTACAAGAGCAAAGTTCCATCTAGTCGTGTATATTTGAGTTCTCTTAGGATGTGGATGAGGGGCGCAAGGTTAATTAAACAGAATACTTTTTTTCCCTCAAAATCTTACTAGAGCAGAGTACCTGAAGGTGGTAGCAGCTGAGCTAGAACCTGGAAATTTGTGAGGAGTGGAGAGGTGGTGTGAGGAATGGCTTGATATGCAAATAATGGGCCCCTCCTATGTTAGGGGGACATGAGCATTGGCTAAAAGTCACTCTAGTATGGATCCGTGAGCAGACTTGGAAGTGAAGCCTGATTCAGTGTATCTAGATCAGTATGGATAGCTTATAGTCCCAGTTAGTAGACTCAGGCAATTGGGATGTGGAACAAACAGGTTTTTTGTTTGAAAATGAAGGACTTGGAAATGAGATTGGTCAGAGTGAGGAGTACTGTCAACTTCCCTGTGACCTTATTAAAGGGATGAGTGTAAATATTACGTGCTAATATGAGAACATAGGACTGCGTATAGGTGTGGGCTTTAGTTTTAACCCACACTCAATTCAGTAACACAGTATTTCCATCATATTTTGAACACATGCCTAAGTATTATTTTGTAGTACAAAATTCTGTCTGTAGTGTGTGTGTGCACACATACGCACAACGCAGTTGTTTTACAACTTGATGTGTGCTTGTCTGTTCCATGTGGGGTCTGTTTCAAGTTGGTATTCTGGGCATACAGGTAACCTTCTTTGAATGTTGCAGTGTGCATGACAGCCTAGCTCTTCCAAATATACGTGGTGTAGTTGTGCTGTTTTTGCCTTTGTCCTCCTTCCTGGCTACTCCACACTGTTGGACAAGTGCAGTCTGCTGTTGCTTCAGGTCAAGTTTTCTAACTTCTCGAGTAGAAAGAAAGCAGAAAAGGAACGTGTACATACTGTGAACCTTCAATACTAAAATACTACTGCTTCCCATCAGTCACAGACAACTAGGAGTCTGATATTAAAGTTTTTCGGTGTTTTTCATTCCTTTCCCCCAAATTTTAGTGAGGGATAATTCCCAGATATGAAGTCCAGCTGGCTTCTCTGACATTACGGGTTGTGCATCCTCCCTCCCTTCCTGTCCAAAGGCTTTACCTGTAGCTGGTTTTGAATTGAGTGACTTCCCAGCTGTCCATTAATAACTTCTGGTGTGCATTCTCTTCTTGCAGTACCTTAAAATAGTTGTAAACATCATCTCTATGGTTCTGTCATTGTCTGGTATCCAGTGTTGTATTTTATTGTGTTTGTTTGAACCCTTCTCCCTTGGGAGGAGGGATTATAACACGCCTTGCCAAGCTTCTTTAGTACTGAAGCGTAATATGATATTAAGCCATCTGAATATAGCTGAATGGATGATTTGTTCCATTGCTTTCCTGTTGACAGTTACGTGCAGTTCAACAACAATTTGATTATATTAGCTGACTTGTGCCTTGTTCCAGGAAACACTCAAGTGCAGATCCTGTTTTAATCAGTGACTTCAAGCACTGTGGTTAAAACTCTTCTGTGTTTTTTTTTTTTTCCTAGTACTCAGCAGTATTCACAGGTTCCAAGAGAAGTTTTTTATCTTTGCTTTAACACCTCAGCAGGTCAGAGAAATCTGTATTTCCAGGTAAGACTAAGTGTGTCATAATGTAGGTACTTTTGCAGAATTTCAGGAGAATTTTTTTTTTTTGTTCATTTTACACACCATACAAGCTTTCAGATGCAAAGGAATAATCCTCACCAAAGCTGTGCTGGATTTATCTGTTCGGTTTTCTTCAGGAATATGGAAATGTGCAGTTGGGTTAAATCATATGCCACCAAAAAGTTAGCAATTGCTCAGTTCCAAATAACTGTGACTATTTAGAGCCATGTTAAGGTTTTCTTCCCTGCATGTTTCCTGGCTGCAGGGATAGAAGGCTGCTTTTATCTTTTGTCTCAGGGTTCATGTTGTTACAAGACCTGTGTATAAGCCAAGAGAATTCACGGGGGTTTTTCCTCTCTGGCAACATCATAGTTTATTGTTGCATCCTCTGTCAAGAGTTTATAGCTGATACTAAACTCCTGCTTAACTTGCAGTAGCTGAAAACAGAGGTGTCTCTTGTAAGACGTGTTCATAGCTCAATAAAAGAAAAATAAGAGCAGAGAGTAGTAATGTTGGGGCAGGCGTGCCAGTTCTTTCTGCATATGACTGGAATATGAATCTGCCTGACTTATGTCTTCCTTTGCTTTGTCACAGGGACTTCTTGCCAGGGGGAAGGAGGGATTACACAGTCCAAGTGCAGCTAAGGTATCTATTTCAGTGTTCTTTTAACTTCTTAGTTGGGTAGTGTAACATCAGTCTGGATATTTGTGGGGACATAATGAATATGGTGACACCTGAAAATGACGCTTTCTCTGTTTTTTGGGATATAGATTGTGCCTAGCAGAGACAAGCTGCCCTCAAGAAGATAATTACCCCAATAGTCTGTGCATTAAAGTAAATGGGAAGCTGTTTCCATTGCCGGTAAGCTTGTTTGTGCATATTTATGGCTTCTCTGTGACTTGTGCTGTGTGATTTTTCATAGAATCATAGAATCACCAGGTTAGAAGAGACCCACCGGATCATCGAGTCCAACCATTCCCATCAATCACTAACCTATGTCCCTCAGGGCCTCATCCACCTGTGCCTTAAACACCTGTTTAAGGTGAATCACCCCCTCCCTGGGCAGCCTCTGACACTGCCCAATCACCCTTTTCAGGAAAGATTTCATCCTGCTGTCCACCCTGCCCCTGCCCTGGTGGAGCTTGAGGCCATTCCCTCTCGTCCTGTCCCCTGGCCCTTGGCAGAAGAGCCCAGCTCCCTCCTCTCCACAACCTCCTCTCAGGCAGTTGCAGAGAGCAATGAGGTCTCCCCTCAGCCTCCTCTTCTCCACGATAAACCCCCCCAACTCTCTCAGCCGCTCCTCTTCTTCTCCAGCCCCTTCCTCAGCTCCGCTCTCTTCTCTGCACTCACTCCAGCCCCTCAACATCCTTGTGCTGAGGGGCCCACAACTGACCCCACGATTCCAGGTTCAGTCTCCCCAGGGCCGAGTCCAGAGGGAGAAGAACCTCCCTGGACCTGCTGGCCACGCCGGGTCTGCTCCAAGCCAAGATGCTCTTGGCCTTCTTGGCCCCCTGGGCCCCTGCTGGCTCCT
>WAAB01018633.1:173387-183574 GCA_013389865.1 Piaya cayana | reverse complement strand
GGATGTTGTGATTGAGGGTTTGGTTCCCTGTCCCTCGGGGCACTCCTGCTGGAATTTCTATACAATGGCATTTAAGGGGAGTGTAAAAGGTTCTTGTCAGAGTTCTGGGAATCTGCTGGAGCGTGTGTTTGTGTCAGTTGCTGTGGTGAGGTCTCATGGGACACAACCTGGAAAGCCACTGCTTGTGAGTGGGGAAATTCTTCTCCTTTGCCCAGTTGCTGAGTAGAGCCAAATTCTTCAGAGTCCTGGACCATGAACTTGCCCTTTCAGTGGGTTTGTGTCCTCTGATGGATCACAGATGATGGATTGCAGCCCTTTTTGTCTTCTTGGGGACTACAGGGGTAACTGTGTTTAGATTAAAAAATCTCTGTTCTGCTTTTGGTGTCTCCCCCTGCCCTGCCTTTGCTCGGATAACATCTGGAGGTGGATTCTGCCCCACCAGATCTGGGGCTGTTCAGCCTGGAGAAGAGGAGGCTGAGAGGACACCTCATCGCTCTCTGTAGCTCCTGGAAAGGAGATTGAGGGGATGTGGGTGCTGGGCTCTGCTCCCAAGCAGCAAGTGATGGGACAAGAGGAAATGACCTCAAATTGTACCAGGGGAGGTTTAGATTGGATATCAGGGAAATTTTCTTCACTGAAGGAGTGGTGAAGCCCTGGCAGAGGCTGCCCAGGACAGTGGGGTAGTCTCTATCTCTGGAGGGGTTAAAAAAGCTTGTGTCTGTGGTACTTGGGCCGTGGTTTAGCAGGCACGGTGGGGTTGGGCTGACGTTGGCCTGGCTGAGCTAGGGAGCTTGTCCAGCATTAACGATTCCATGATCCCAAACTGCGACTGCTGGAGCTGAGCGGCTTGGCACACGGTCCCACCACAGGAGACCTTCATGGTGCCTGGTAAGGATATAAACTTCCTGAATCCCTCTGAGTGCTAAGCGTGGGATAGATGTTTCCAGAATTATGTATCATCGGTTGAGGAAGAGGAAGGTGTTACTCAGAGGACATTCAAATGCACCTGTTGCTTCTGTGCAATGCCAGGAGAGCTGGGGAGGGGCTCTTGATCAGACAGTGCAGGGATAGGACAAGGGGGAACGGTTCTCAGCTGAAAGAGGGGAGATTGAGATGAGATCTTAGGAAGAAATGTTTTGCTGTGAGGGTGGGGAGGCCCTGGCCCGGCTGCCCAGAGCAGTGGTGGCTGCCCCATCCCTGGAGGGGTTCCAGGCCAGGTTGGATGGGGCCGGGAGCCCCTGATCCAGTGGGAGGTGTCCCTGCTCATGGCAGGGGTGGGACTGGATGGGCTTTATGGTCCCTTTCAACCCAAACCATTCTGTGGTTCTAATGCCCTGTTGTGATGGTGCTGTGTGCTTTGCTACTCACAACAGAGCACAATTCTCTGCCGTGCACCTTCAGCCTCTGCTTCAGCCACTGAAATCACTTGTTGTTATTGCAGGGCCATTTGTATTTTCCTAAGCGGTTGCGTTCCACCAGCACGCTCAGAGCGAGTGCTTTTGAGGGGGAATTTCCTTCCTGATAAACAACTCTGCAATGTGATTCAGCAGGAAGGATGTGGTGGTTGAGGCACTGGCCTGGGATTTGGGAGACATGGGTTCTGTTCCCAACTCAGCCACAGTCAAGATGTGATGAGTGGAAGGGCAAGCAAACAAAGAGGAGGGGCTGTTTAGCCATGGCACAAACATGCTTTCACGTGGGCTGTTTGGAGGTTAACTGGGTCTGGGTTTTTGTTTGGTTAATCACGTAAACAGCATCAGCAACTCCCATTTGTGCAGCTGAAATCTGAAAGCTCATCTTGACCTGTTCCAGGAACCCAGATGTTGTTTGAGCGACGTGTTGGTGTAGCTTGCAGGAGATTTCAGATGTCACGTTTCAGTATTTCTTGCTTTATTTCTTTCATCCATCACCATTTCATTCTCTGATCTTCAGGCCATGTGCTATGACTTCTGTGCCGCGTTGTGTATTCACACAGCTTCTCTGTGAGCATCCTTAGGTTCAAAGGCACCTGACCACACACAAGTTATTCCCTTTGTCACACAGGGTGAAGCTCCTGCAGTTTGACAGTAACACTACATGTTTTCTTTTCAGAAGCCAGAGCTTGGGATACCAACTCTCAGCTGCAGACCGCTAAGCCCGATGTATTTACCTGGTGCCACATTTGGGAGGATGAATCAAGACAGTGACTCAAGTGATGAGCCCACCGGTGAGTTCTCTGCTTGTCCACGTGGTTCCCTCTCTTCTCCTGTTTGCTCAGCATGATTTGCTTTCCATTTATGCGCCTTAGTGCAATCGGAGGAGAATGCCGAGTCACAAATTGAGTAAAACCTCTGGATTCGATGCTAAATTATGTGCCACGAAGATTGTTGAGGTTTATTGGTCCACATTGGGATACCAGCATTCTTAGAACTGTATTCCAAGTTGAAACTTCTTATAACGAGTGTCTTTATAACCTCTCACCAGTTCAGAACATATGATTTTTATTACTGCATTACACAACTCGTCCAGATTTTGTCCATGGTTTAGTTTTCTCATTAACTGCTGTTAAAATTGCTTCATCCTATAAAGTGAGACCTGTGGACAGTGCGCCCACATGCCAATTCATCAGTGGCCCTTGGCCTTTCAGTATTAGGGTACCTGCTGGAGGGGTTGAATGGAATCTCAAATGGAATCGCTCTCTGCAGCTCCCAGAAAGGAGGTTGTGGGGAGGTGGGTGCTGAGCTCTTCTCCCAGGTAACAAGCAATAGGATGAGAAGAAATGGCCTCAAGTTGTGCCAGGGGAGGATTAGACTGGATATTAGGAAAGATTTCTTTACCAAAAGAGTGGGGAAGCCCTGGCAGAGGCCGCCCACAGCAGTGGGTGAGTCTCCATCCTTGGAGGGGTTAAAAAAAGTGTAGGTGTGGCACTTGGGGTCATGTCTTAGTTGGCACTGTAGAGTTGGGCTGACGGTTGGACTGGATGAGCTTGGAGGTCTTTTCCAACCTCAGTGATTCTTCGATTCTGTGATGGGGATTTGTTACTTGTTCTAGCTCAGTCCTGCCATGGATTTCCTCTCTTCCATCCACATCTTTGGTCACTGCCACCCGGTGACTCTTCTCAGGAGAAGGATCTGGGAGGTGACTGAGCCCAGAGTGGTGTCTGACAGCCTCTCAGGCTCTCGTTNGGTTCCAGGCCAGGTTGGATGGGGCCGGGAGCCCCTGATCCAGTGGGAGGTGTCCCTGCTCATGGCAGGGGTGGGACTGGATGGGCTTTATGGTCCCTTTCAACCCAAACCATTCTGTGGTTCTAATGCCCTGTTGTGATGGTGCTGTGTGCTTTGCTGCTCACAACAGAGCACAATTCTCTGCCGTGCACCTTCAGCCTCTGCTTCAGCCACTGAAATCACTTGTTGTTATTGCTGGGCCATTTGTATTTTCCTAAGCGGTTGCGTTCCACCAGCACGCTCAGAGCGAGTGCTTTTGAGGGGGAATTTCCTTCCTGATAAACAACTCTGCAATGTGATTCAGCAGGAAGGATGTGGTGGTTGAGGCACTGGCCTGGGATTTGGGAGACATGGGTTCTGTTCCCAACTCAGCCACAGTCAAGATGTGATGAGTGGAAGGGCAAGCAAACAAAGAGGAGGGGCTGTTTAGCCATGGCACAAACATGCTTTCACGTGGGCTGTTTGGAGGTTAACTGGGTCTGGGTTTTTGTTTGGTTAATCACGTAAACAGCATCAGCAACTCCCATTTGTGCAGCTGAAATCTGAAAGCTCATCTTGACCTGTTCCAGGAACCCAGATGTTGTTTGAGCGACGTGTTGGTGTAGCTTGCAGGAGATTTCAGATGTCACGTTTCAGTATTTCTTGCTTTATTTCTTTCATCCATCACCATTTCATTCTCTGATCTTCAGGCCATGTGCTATGACTTCTGTGCCGCGTTGTGTATTCACACAGCTTCTCTGTGAGCATCCTTAGGTTCAAAGGCACCTGACCACACACAAGTTATTCCCTTTGTCACACAGGGTGAAGCTCCTGCAGTTTGACAGTAACACTACATGTTTTCTTTTCAGAAGCCAGAGCCTGGGATATCAACTCTCAGCTGCAGACCACTAAGCCCGATGTATTTACCTGGTGCCACATTTGGGAGGATGAATCAAGACAGTGACTCAAGTGATGAGCCCACCGGTGAGTTCTCTGCTTGTCCACGTGGTTCCCTGTCTTCTCCTGTTTGCTCAGCATGATTTGCTTTCCATTTATGCGCCTTAGTGCAATCGGAGGAGAATGCCGAGTCACAAATTGAGTAAAACCTCTGGATTCGATGCTAAATTATGTGCCACGAAGATTGTTGAGGTTTATTGGTCCACATTGGGATACCAGCATTCTTAGAACTGTATTCCAAGTTGAAACTTCTTATAACGAGTGTCTTTATAACCTCTCACCAGTTCAGAACATATGATTTTTATTACTGCATTACACAACTCGTCCAGATTTTGTCCATGGTTTAGTTTTCTCATTAACTGCTGTTAAAATTGCTTCATCCTATAAAGTGAGACCTGTGGACAGTGCGCCCACATGCCAATTCATCAGTGGCCCTTGGCCTTTCAGTATTAGGGTACCTGCTGGAGGGGTTGAATGGAATCTCAAATGGAATCGCTCTCTGCAGCTCCCAGAAAGGAGGTTGTGGGGAGGTGGGTGCTGAGCTCTTCTCCCAGGTAACAAGCAATAGGATGAGAAGAAATGGCCTCAAGTTGTGCCAGGGGAGGGTTAGACTGGATATTAGGAAAGATTTCTTTACCAAAAGAGTGGGGAAGCCCTGGCAGAGGCCGCCCACAGCAGTGGGTGAGTCTCCATCCTTGGAGGGGTTCAAAAAAAGTGTAGGTGTGGCTCTTGGGGTCATGTCTTAGTTGGCACTGTAGAGTTGGGCTGACGGTTGGACTGGATGAGCTTAGAGGTCTTTTCCAACCTCAGTGATTCTTCGATTCTGTGATGGGGATTTGTTACTTGTTCTAGCTCAGTCCTGCCATGGATTTCCTCTCTTCCATCCACATCTTTGGTCACTGCCACCCGGTGACTCTTCTCAGGAGAAGGATCTGGGAGGTGACTGAGCCCAGAGTGGTGTCTGACAGCCTCTCAGGCTCTCGTTTGGCTCTGGGGCATTTTTGGATGTGCAAAGGGACATTCTTAGTGCTGACGTAAGGGCTATTTTTTGACTGTTTCCATTGTTCCCCACTCTTGGGTGAGGTCTTTTTGTTCCATTCCTTTTTCAGAGGCAGAGGCAGTTAGAGCTGTCTGCTCACAGGTTTGGGCATTTGTCTTTTGTTGTCAAGAACCCTTTTCTCCCTCCCTTTTTCAGACTCCCTTGGGCAAATTCATTCAGACAGAATCTGCCCAAGGGCACTGTTATGGTATCCCCTTACTGGGACAGCAGGGAAAGGTGTCCTCACAGCCACCTCCCTGGTGCTCTGCTCTTGCTGGGATGAGTTTGGGGTTGTGAAAACCTCCCCACACTAAAGATCTTGCTGGGGGTGTGGGATTGAGTCTGGGTGTGTAAGAAGAGGAAATTTTCGGAAAATTTCTTTGGTGAAAGAGGGGAGATTCAGATGAGATCTTAGGGGAAAATGTTTTGCTGTGAGGGTGGGGAGGCCCTGGCCCAGGCTGCCCAGAGCAGTGGTGGCTGCCCCATCCCTGGAGGGGTTCAAGGCCAGGTTAGATGGGGCTTGGAGCCCCTGATCCAGTGGGAGGTGTCCCTGCCCATGGCGGGGGGGTGGGCTTTAAGGTCGCTTTCAATCCGATCCATTCCATGATTCTATGATGCTCTACACATGTTTTTATTACTGCGAACAAGCCATGGTAGCATGTCAGGATGTCATGCAGATCCATCAGTCATCCACAGAAGGACCTAGAGACCGACCCTTTGTTAAAAGCCATTTAAGAAAAGCCTCCACAACACAAACCATCCTGAGTGTTTGGGAGAGATGTGTGGGTTGTGTGGTCAGGATATTCATAGGCAGCTCATTGCAGCGTTATTGTTCATAGGGGTAAGAACTGTTACACTTTGGGTTCAGATCCACTCTCTAAACAGACCCAGGGATGAAGCTTTCCAGAGGGATGCGTTTCCAGCATGCTGGTTGTGTGGATTTTGCACTTCTGCTGGAGCACTTAGTCCTGGATAGTCTTGGAGTCAAGATCCTGGGTTAGACAGAGGTGATCCACTGGTGATTTATATCTTGGTTGAGGATGGAGATCCTCCAGTTTGGACCTCCATTCATTCAGCCTCTTGCTCCAACCTCCTGTACCCCCCCTATTCCGTTTGACATTGTCGGTTCCTTTCATTATCTAAGCCTTGCTATCAGGGTCGCTATACTTAGAGAGGAAGGATATTATAATCTTGTGAACGATTAAAATATTTTTACTGTAATCCAGTTGGAAAGGCAGCACTTTTCTCAGGGTAAGAGGCAGCCAAGGCTTTTCCCATTCTCTCCTCCCCTTGTATACAGGAAGGAAATGCTGGCAAAGGCCCCCTTGGCTTCCTGTCGACTCCGGAGCACATTTCCAGACAACCTTCTCCACCATCCATCACCCAGCCCAGCTGAACAATCACGGCGGCGCAGCGGGAAAAACACACGTCGCTTATAAACACCACGGAGGCAGCACAAGCGCTAACCGTAGAATGATAGAATCATAGAACAACCAGGTTGGAAGACCCACCGGATCATTGAGTCCAACCATCCCCATCAATCACTAACCCATGTCCCTCAGCACGTCATCCACCCGTGCCTTAAACACTTCCAGGGAAGCTGAATCAACCCCCTCCCTGGGCAGCCTCTGCCAGTGCCCAATGACCCTTCCTGTGAAAAATTTTTCCTTATGTCCAGCCTAAATCTCCCCTGGTAGAGCTTGAGGCCATTCCCTCTCGTTCTGTCCCCTGTTACTTGGGAGAAGAGCCCAGCTCCCTCCTCTCCACAACCTCCCCAACTTCAAGGCAGTGAGGAGGCAAACACTATCTGTGATGACTTTAAGAAGGAGGAAATAACAAAGGTGAAGTCCTCACCTTCAAATGAGTCACCTTTGCTGAACAGGTTTCTGTGCCTCCCTCCAAGAAAAGGCTCAGAGCTGAACTGTCATCCTTTTCTCATGTTTCTGGTTTCATTTCAACACTGCATTACAATATTTAGATCATATTTTCAGACCTGTCAGCTATGTAAGTCTTTTTGAACCATTCCTTTACATAGCTATTTTGTTTTATTTTTGTTCTATGTAGTTTTAGTATTCTCACCAAATCTCATTTGGATTCTGATGGCAAAAACCTGCGAAGCCGAGCTGTTAAGAGATGATGAGCAATCACTGAGACACCTCTCAAGATCACTCTGTAATCCTGTTGCACAGCTGGAAATGACAGAATATCAAGAGTCTAACTTGATGGAGCAAGAGCTTTTCAATATTTAAGGCTTAATTTTTCTTATACACCTAAAAGGGCCTCCAGGAAAACTGGGGAGAGGCTCTTGATCAGGGAGTGCAGGGATAAGACAAGGGGAACAGTTTTGAGCTGAAAGAGTTGAGATTGAGATGAGATCTTAGGAAGAAATGTTTTGCTATGAGGGGAGGGAAGCCCAGGTTGCCCAGAGCAGTGGTCGCTGCCCCATCCCTGGAGGGGTTCTAGGCCAGGTTGGATGGGAGCCTCTGATCTAGTGGGGGTTGGAGCTGGATGGGCTTTGTGGTCCCTTCCAACCCAACCCATTCCATGATTCTATGATCCAGCCTGAATGCTTTGTGTGGGCATCCACACTGGTCGTGCCCCATCTCCATTCCCATGTTCGCTGTCTGCATTTTCTAGTAGGTATTTTGAAAACCATCCTGTTATTCTTTGGCCTGAGATACCTCAAAGCTACCTACTAGCAGGCTGTGTCCAACAGCAAGATGACTGGTTTGCCCTGCGGAATTGAAGGAGAGGATGGAAAGTCATCAGCCCCCCAGCCATCACGGCTGCCCTCGTGGTTTAGACTGGTGCAGCCCAGGTTGGGTTGTTCTCTGTGTTTGAGCCCACACCTCTGCTAGGCGCATCTGCTGGTATGAAACTTGAATATCAGGGTAAGCTCTAGTATGAAAGGAGTGTGTTTTTCAGTGGCAGGGCTTTTCAGGCCAGAGTTAAGGAAGTGATTGGTGATGACTTTCCAGAAGCAAATTGCATTCTACTGAAATTTGCCTACCCTGACCCCATCTGCGTCCTGGCCAGTGTGACATGTTGATTTGTAACACATCTTGCAGAGCAGTTTATGCTTCTTATCCTTTTGGATCATGTAAAAGCCTCTTAACAGTCTCACCAAGCGCAAGAATCCCCAGCCCCACTCTGGCTACGTGCAATGGTGCCCTGTCTGCCTATCCAGATGATCCTTTCTGTGATTCTTCCATTCCTTCTCCTCTTTTTCACATCTTTATTGTCCTTTGTCTGGGCTTGCAGCAGGCATGGGATAGGGAGTAAGCTCCTTAAATGCCTCTGCAGTACTCTGTGGGATAGAAATTATATCTTATTTAAGGTCTGCACAGAATGCGGAATTAGAGATTTCATCTAAAGGCCAGAAGTATTTCTGAAATGCTAACAGGTATTTTTGTTTCCTGCCTACAGGAGAGCTGGGGAAGGGATCTTGATCAGGGAGTGCAGAAATAGGATGGGTACAGGGAAACGAGGGGAGAAACAAGGTGCGGAAAGAGGGGAGATTGAGATGAGATCTTAGGAAGAAATGTTTTGCTCTGAGGGCAGGGAGGCCTTGGCCCAGGTTGCCCAGAGCAGGGGTGGCTGCTCTATCCCTGGAGGGGTTCAAGGCCAGGTTGGATGGGGCTTGAAGCCCCTGATCTAGTGGGAGGTGTCCAAGTAGAACTTAAGGGGGTGGGAAGGATAACAAACAGCAGTAATTGCTGTATGCTTACAAAAATATAACGATCCCAAATCTTTCCCCACCGGGGCAATGACCTGGAACTCAGAAAGGTCCAGTTTCAGGGCTGAAGGTAGGTGCTGACAACTGAAGTTGTCCATTGTAAAAGAAGAATAGCCAAGCTTAGCAACCTAGTTTCAGGTTCTGCTGAGGACCCGAAGTCCCCAGACAGTTGGTGATGTTGGGCAGTCTCAGTTCCCTGTTCTGTGAGGTGTTAACCTTCCCCTTTGTGAGCTGCTTGAGTGCACGTGGGAAAGTGCTCGCATTAGCAGCATGCAACGTTTCTCACTTTCCTTCTAGAAATTAGCTGATTACCTTTGCTCGTTGTGGGCATCCTGCTCTGAGGAAGGAGCCACCACTCTAGAGGGTGACGGGTACCGCACTGCTCAGTTCCTACGTGCACTGATCTCTTATTTGTTTTATTAACCTAATTCTGTGACTGCAAGGGTTAACAACAAGAGACAGTGTCCCTTTTAAGTCCAAGAGTGCCAACTGGAAATCAATCTCCCCAGCAATGCAAGGAACGCGGGACAGCGGTAACATGATCGGATCTGCTGAAACCACCACAGCAAAGAGCTGCCGCACCGGGAGGAGCCGCGGGTGCAGAGGTGTTTATTTCAGGAGGCTGTGGCTGTGAGGACTGGTGATTCTCAAAGAAGTGAAAGCAGGCAGGGACTTGCAAGCCCCTTCTGACGTGGGCTGTCACGGTTCGTGGCTCAGGTCCTCAGGACTTCCAAAGCTTCTGAGAAGTCAACAAGAGAGGCTTGTGGTGGTAAACGCTGCTTGCCCAGGGGTGCAGAACGCTGTGTGATGGAGAAGAGTTGTGTTTAGGCTGGATGTCTGGCCTTAGGACACAAGCTGATGAATAATAAAGTCATTTTCCGTTAATGACCTTCTGGTCTCTACATTCCTCTTTGTGTAAAGGGATGGTGTAAGAGTTTTTTCTACCCACTCTTTCACATCTCTCTGATGGAGACAAGAATCCAGTTAAATCCAGCAGTCCCAAACCTCCTTCACAACTTCTAGCAAGGTCCAGATGACAGACACTGGAGGAAAACTGAACATGAGCCAGCAGTGGCCCAGGTGGCCAAGAAGGCCAAGGGCATCCTGGCTTGGATCAGAAACGGTGTGACCAGCAGGGCCAGGGAGGTTCTTCTCCCTCTGGACTCAGCACTGGTGAGACTGCTCCTCGAATCCTGTGTTCAGTTGTGGGCCCCTAAGCACAAGAAGGATGTTGAGGCTCTGGAGCGAGTCCAGAGAAGAGCAACAAAGCTGG
>WAAB01018633.1:70119-170672 GCA_013389865.1 Piaya cayana | reverse complement strand
CCAGCTTCGTTGCTCTTCTCTGGACTCGCTCCAGAGCCTCAACATCCTTCTTGTGCTGAGGGGCCCACAACTGAACACAGGATTCCAGGAGCGGTCTCACCAGTGCTGAGTCCAGAGGGAGAAGAACCTCCCTGGCCCTGCTGGTCACACCGTTTCTGATCCAAGCCAAGATGCCATTGGCCTTCTTGGCCAGCTGGGCCACTGCTGGCTCATGAGGGAGATTTGCCAGGAGATTTACATCAGACAGAGACTTGGACCCGTGATGTGAAGCCAGCGAGTGTTCGGATAACCCAGGAGTGTGTCTGATGAGGTCACAATCCCAGTTATTTTAGCCAACTCGAAAATTCCTCAATATTAATCTCGTTCTGGCTTGCAGGTCTTGGTTTTGCTGTGTAGAAGAAGTTGCCTGTGGCAGCCTGGTGTGGATCCTGCCTTGGCCCAGGCACTGGATGTGTGTGTGCTCTTTCCTGGCTGCTCAATCCCCTCCATCAGCTGAGCAGCTCCAGTGCTGATGGAACAGCCGTTGTCCTTGTGAGCTTCCAGGGGATACTTACAGAACTGGAGGCTTTGGCTCCACAGATCATTCACTTAACCTTGTTTAATTTTGCCTAATTTCATAGAATCATACAACAACCAGGTTGGAAGAGACCCACCGGATCATCGAGTCCAACCATAATTTGATGAGGTATCCCTTTTCCTTTTCTCCTGGATGCTCTTTGTGCTGAGCTACCACACACTGGGAGGGAGGAGGACTTCTCTAAATTGTTTGTTTTTACTTGGGGGAAAAAGAAATTAAGATTTATGCCCAGTTTTCCCTCTACCTCCGAAAAATATTCTGTAAAGGAATTTACAGCTTTTGCTTCCAGAAGGATGGAGCAAGCTCTCGGCAATTCAGTGTAACAAAAGTTCAGGCAGTTCAGAGCTTTTCTGATTACGGAGCAGCTTTTCTTGGGATTTTTAACTGTCCTAGACACAACGAGCAGAATTTCTCAGCAAGGAGGGTGCAAGCTGGGGACTCTCCGGCAGATGTAATCACTCAAGGAAAACTTTGTTTGGCTTGGCCGGGTCCTGCCTTCATTCCACGCTCTTTCATCCCACCGCCGCTCTTTGTCTCTCATCCTTTGCAGTGTCTCTCTGTCCGTCTTTGTCTCGCTCTGTCTGTCCCTCGTTCGATCAGCCCCGCGTTCCCTCAGGCTGAGTGGGGCAGCGTTAACCTGGCTGCTTCCAAGACAAACAAGGAGTCAGAGGGACAGAGGGGCTTTTGGCTGTTGAGAGACTTCGTGGTCGCTCACTTCCTAGAATTAAAGGCTGGGAGTCGATCTGTAAGGCGGCCAAGCCAGAGACAATGACTGGGTTTCCATTTTGTTCCTTTGCTACTGACTTAAATGTGGGGAAATATTTGAAATGTGTGCTTCCCGAGTGGGGAAACAGAACTTGCAGAGAGGAGAAATCCACTTTCTTATACTGCTCTGTTTTACCCCGTGTCTTCTGATATCACCAGTAGTTCTTTGGTACCTCAAGAAGCTGGGATGGTGCAACTGTACTCCTGGTGGGCAAGAGAAGGCTGCACAGACCTGCAGACATGGCTCGTGGGGGCATCGAGCATTCCCAGGGCCCCTAATGCACCAGAGGGTCTGTTCCATCAGTTGGGGACTGCAAACCAGGTCTCCAGAGCTGCAGATACCACATAGAATGAGTCAGAAGTGTTTCTTGAAGCAGATGGTTGGACTTGATGATCCTGTGAGTCTTTTTCAACTATTGATTCTGTGATTCAGATGGGTCCGTACTGATGCAAAAATGAGGGTGGTCAGAAACGGGCACCTGTTCTTGCTGGGAGGCTTGGGGTAATCAGATTCACTGGCCAGAGCTCGTGTGATGAATAAGAAGGGCAGCATCTTCCTGCCTTGCACACCAGCATATGGCCCAAGGTGCAGCTTTTCAAAGAAACCAGCTCCTGCTGAGGAAAATACAAGCATGGGGGGCTGCTGTCTTGGAAGCCAGACTAGCTGTTGGCAGCTTGTTATGACACTTGATGACAACCCTGCTGCTGTGGAGGTGTCTTGACTTGCAAGGAGGTGTCAAAGTGGTCACAGTGAGGACTGCAAAAGGATTCCATTTGGGAGATCGATGCGTCCTTGACTGCGTGCGATTCCGATAGGGGTATCTCAGAGGTCAATATTTCAAATCAATTTGAAATTTGAAAGTAGTGTTGAAGGAGGGCGACCACTGGCAAAGGATTGTAGGTGACATCTTCTCACAAACTCACATGGAAGGTGTCAGGTTATTTAGGCAGCTTTGTGCCAAACTTGGGGACGGTTTTGCATTGCCAAGGAAGCTGGTACAGACCTCATGATGTGTTTTCTTTGCTGCTTCCAGAGAGCTAAAGGCAGTGTCTTCCCTGTAACCCAGCTATAGGCTGGTGGCTTGTTCAGTCTGCTGCAGCTTCTGGGCAGGAGGTGTTGCAGGAGCACAAGGACCCGTTGAGGATGAGTGTGACATTCAGCCCCCTCTCCCACACTACGTGATCCCATTTAGGATGGAGCTGTTGTGGCAGTGCCCGGGCACTTGGATGTTCAATCCCTGGCAAGTCCATGGTGTTCTCCTTGCAGAGCTGTCTCCATCTACCTCCTTCTGCTCTGAGCCACTCACTTATTTATGACTGAGTCCATGTGTTTACTATCCTTCTCTTCAGTATCTAATTTTCTATTTTAAGACTTCTTACATCCCTTATTACATCATTATTATTTACCCATGTGCACCAACAGGTCCATGGTGGCCGATGTGCTATAAACCCCAGTATTGTTGCTCTAGCTCTTGGACCATCTTTGTGGCCTCCTCTGGACTCGTTCCAACAGTTCTATCTCCTCCTTTTGTTGGGGATTCCAGATTTGGACACAGGACTCCAGGTGGGGTCTCATGACAGTGGAGCAGAGAGGCAGAATCCATCACTCACCCTGCCGGCCAAGCTTCTTTTGATGCAACCCAGGATACAGTTGGCCTGGGGATGCTGAGTGGTGACAAGCTCAACATCAGCCATCAATGTGCACTCTCAACCCAGGAGGCCAAGCTCAGCAAGGCAGCCACTGGCAGTCAGTGCTCCAGGCTCTACTTCTCTTCAGTTTTCCCGTTACATGTCTCTCTATGCCTTATCCTTTCTTCTGTCTTGTGGGAGTTCTTCTCTTTCCCCAAATGAAAAGGAGGGATGCATTAAACTAGACACGGGTTGATGCTGGGTCACCAGTGGTGTGGTCAGCCAGCTCCTGGTCACACATTGCTTGTTCATATCTGGATGTTTCTGGCTGGGGCTGTCACACAGGCATGTGGGTGACAGGAGTTTGGGTGGGAGGGCTGGTGCCTTCTGCTCTGAAGCCACCTCGGAACAACATTGTTATGCTTTTTGGACATGAACTGGTTTTCTGCTTCAAGTTCAGTGTGTGATGGGTCTGGACCATCACAGCTTGGTTAGTGGGCAGCAGTGCCTGAAGCACTGTCCTCTGCTGTATGGTCTGGGTGAGTCTCAAATTCTCTCCCTGGTGTTACTGTGATGAGAAGGGATGCTCCAAAGTACCTGCCATGAGTGCTTGGGTTGAAGGGAAGCCTGTGGGCCTAAGAAACACCCATAAAATGGCCCCTAGCATCATAAACCACTTTTTTAATCCTGTCTGACCTCCCAGTCCAGCAGCAGGAGTGCTGCAGCACCCTGGTTCCCTGTACCCTGGGCTGGATCTGGCTTGGGGAGCCAGCAGGATGCCACACACTGAGCTGCTTTTCTCAGTTTGGGTTCAGCAGTGTAACTTGGGATCTCACACTGAAAAGCTTTTCTGGTGGTATCCATGGCTCATGTAACAACTCCTCAGCTTTTTCCCGTGGGTTTGGAGCGCAAGGATCTTTCCATGCATGATTTAATCACTTTTGACAGCGCAGCCGTTCAATTTTTCTTTCCACAGTGAATCTATAATATCGTGTTCGTTAAATCCCATACTTTGAGAAACACGGGTGAGCTCGCTTATCTTGCTCGTTCAGATGAAAACACCTCTCGACATCCTGTTTTTCTTATGTCACACGGACAGGAAGAGAAACGATTGTTTGAGATGTGCGTCAGTCATCCCGGTAACCAGGCAGCCGCCGTACCCTCCCATTGCCATGGAAACCAGCCGGTCCCCTCGGATGCGGTGCTGCTGAGCTGACAGGTGCCCTTTCTCTGCCACTTCACCTCCCAAGAGCTACCACTTGCCAAGTCAAGTGTAGGACCTCACAAAGAGGTTGCACCTATAGATTTGCCAAGTCAATAAGTCATCACTACTTCTATCTTAGTTAATAGCAATGTCTTTGATTTGGCCTTGTAGCTCATATGAGGACCACTGATCCAAGCAAGGCAAGCTCTGCAGTCTGCAGCAGCGCAGTGTGAAGTACGGGGTAGGTCATGCTGCGTTTAATCATAGAATCATAGAGTGGATTGGGTTGGAAGGGACCTCAAAGCCCACCCAGTTCTACTCCCTGCAATGGGCAGGGACACCTCCCACTGGATCAGGGGCTGAAATCATGCATCCTTGAGCAGAATGGTTAGAGCCAGCCAGCTTCTGGAACAGCATTTGACTATTTTGCAGTCACTTAAAGGTGACCTGAAGAGCTTTGGCCATGGAAGGAGCCAATTAAGTACCTGGGGCAGATCTGGGAGTGATCAGCAGTGCTCCTGGATTCAGCCTGGACAAATGGGTCTTGTCCACGTTGTTTGCTCAAGTCTTAATTCTATCATACGTAGGCTGACCTGGAGGGGGAAGAATGACAAAAGGAGGAGCACAGAGGGCAAAGAACACCATCCTTCAGCATCTAAAAGCAAGAGGTGGAATCCTGCTGGTGGCTTAGTGAGCGTTGTCTTCCTCTTATCCTCACGTTCAATTGGTGTCAAACCAACACCCCCAGGTCCTTGTCCTCCAGGCACTTTCCAGCCAGACTTCTCCTAGTCTGTAGCTGCTCAGGGTTGTTGTGCCCCAAGTGCAGGACCCGGCATTTGGCCGTGTTAAACCTCATCCCATTGGTCTCTGCCCAGTGATCCAGCCTGTTCAGATCTCTTTGGAGCCTCCCGACCCTCCAGCAGATCCACACTTCCACCCAGCTTAGTGTCATCTGCAAAGCTGACTGGAAAGCTGGGAATTTGATAGTACATACTTAATAAAAGAAATAAGTGGCAAAACATAAAATATCCTTAAATTCCATAGCCTTCTTCCAATAGTTGGTTCTCCCTCCTGTGCTTCCACCTTTGTCAGGCATTGGACAATAGAAGCTGTGGGCTTTTTCCTTGCTGGCAAAGTTAGTTTCAGTTGTAGCTGCAAGACACTAATCTCACCTCTAATACCCACCCTTAATTAGAGTTTTTACAGCTTTTGCCAGTCCATGTGCATGCTAAGAAATGAATTGGAGCTAGTCCAACAGCCCGACTCCAGTAAGAGAAAGTGCCAGGAGCCCTGGAGGTGCTGCAGCCTTGTTTTCCCCCATTGGTTTCTACCAGTAGAAATGGTTCAGTATTTGAGATCTACANCCCCTGTCACTTGGGAGAAGAGCCAGCTCCCTCCTCTCCACAACCTCCTTTCAGGTAGTTGTAGAGAGCAATGAGGTCTCCCCTCAGCCTCCTCTTCTCCTCCTCTTCTCCAGGCTAAACACCCCCAGATCCCTCAGCCATTCCTCATCAGACCTGTTCTCCAGCTCCTTCACCACGTGTTTGTGAAACACGATGTCCCAAACTCCATGGAAGAATGCCAGAAGGGCATCTCTAATGATAGGCACTCCCACTCCCCTCCAGGTAGCTCTGGAGTCACTTCAGCGGAACTTGTCAGAGTTTTCCAGCAGTGTGGAACAATATTTCCGAGCAGTTTCCCCACCCCAGGTGAGCTGCAGCCCTGTGCTCCCGTGGGGAAGCTCAGTTGCAGCTTTGTTTGCTTTGCTGAGGAATCTGTATCCATCATCACTCCTATGGGACATGAGATTTAGAGACTTTTGAATGTGTTGGTAAAGCCTGTCATGGCACAACTTTATAGAAAGCTCCCAGGAACCCTGACTTAGGTGGAACTCTCCTAATTTAGCAGAAATTAAGCTTATATTACAAACTGGATTGAAAAACTGAGGCACGGATCCAGCCAAGCAAAACACTTGATTAATTGATGGGTATGGAAATTTTTGTGTCAGCCTTACTGGGTGACAGTTTCATCCATGGAGTCATTCCTACCAGGAGATGTTTAGGTTTGAAACTTTGGCTGAAATCCATTGGGAAGGGCTAAAATCCATGGACTTCCTCAGGTGAAGGTCTGAGCCCTCGTGTGCGGGTACTGGAAGTGACCCAAATGCATTTAGCATTCACTAACAGCAAGAACTGTCAACATGTGAAAAGTTCTGTTTCAACATTCTATGAACTTCTGGTTTTAAAGACAGTTTAATTCACATTTGGATACTTACAGAGTTTCCTTGAACCTGATTGTGTATCTTGAGGGATCTGACCGACCTCAGCTGGTGTAAAAACAACCAAAAAAGTGAGTTTCTGCTCACTGAAGGGGTTGTTTTGCTCTGCTGCTGAGATGCCAGCAGAAAAGCTGACAGATTCTCCAAGCTCAAGCTGTGTTTCTCAGCTCCAACTTACAGATTTCTTTGGGGTTATCCAGCCACAGTTGGAAATAGATTCTGTGTCTGATCTGAAACCCTTGAAGTTGGGTTTGTTCATGGAAAACTACTTAGGAGAGACAGTGAAAGGTTCTAGGGTTTAGAACTTGGGGATTTCCAGAGATGTCTGGAGGGGTGGAAAAAAAACTTTTTAGCTTTATGATAGTGCTCTGCATCTGATTCCTCTTTCTCATCTGGCCAGTCAGACCCTAGACCAGCTCTTGCTGCTCTTCCTGACAGTCCTAGTACTAAGCAGCCAGAAAATAAGGACACACATAGGACACTCCCCCTTTTGGCATGTACAACAGCAGTTTTCTTCACTGTTGGAGGAGTGAACAACTTGAAGGAAGAAATTTTTAGTTTTCTGGAGTGCTGTTTTAAATGTTGTTTTTAAAGTCCTAGATTTCCACTTCCATGGAAATGCCGTTAGCTCAGTTTAGGGACACAGAGTCTTCCCTGGCTGTGACAGATCCCTCCTGCTCCTGGGCTGATGGAGGTGGGGAGACAGGCGCGTGAGGAACGGCTCATTCCACAGCTGGGAGCGCTGGCCGTGCTCTGGGAGCGCGCTGACTTGCTCCTCACCCTGCCCTCCTCAACACAGATGTTTTGTGGGAACAAAACCCATTTCTCCTTATCACTGCAAACGTGCAGGGAGCTGTTGGCTCAAGCGAGGAAGAATAGCTTGGCTGAAGTTTTGGGGGAAAAATATTTTATGATGAAACTTTTGCTTCAATAGGCTTGACCACACAAACACAAGCCATGGGTTTGGCAGGACAGGGACACACTGAGCTCAGAGTCTTCAATTGACTCTCTGTGCGTGACAGTGAAAATAGAGCAGAATCATAAAATGGTTAGGGTTGGAAAGGACCATAACAATCATCTAATTACAACTCTCCTGCTGTGGTCAGAGACACCTCCCACTTGATCCGGTTGCTCCAAGCCCCATTCAACCTGGCCTGGAACCCCTCCAGGGATGGGACAGCCACCACTGCTCTGGGCAACCAGGGCCTCCTCACTCTCATTCTGAAGAATTTCTTCCTAATATCTAATCTAAACCCTCCTCATTCCAATTTAAAGGCATTCATCCTCATCCTATCCCTGCCCTCCCTGATCAAGAGCTGCTCCCCAGCTTTCCTGGAGCCCCTTTCAGCACTGGAAGCTGCTCTAAGGTCTCCCCACAGCCTTCTCTTCTCCAGGCTGAACAACCCCAACTCTCTCAGCCTGTCCTCATACAGGAGGTGCTCCAGCCCTTGGATCATCTTTGTGGCCTCCTCTGGATGTGTTCCAACACTTCCATCTCCTTCCTGCATTGGAGATTCCTGAATTGGACACAGAACTGCAGGTTGGGTCTCATGAGACCATGAGAGCGAAGTAGAGGAGCAGAATCCCCACTGTCGCCCTGCTGGCCACATTTCCTTTATCCTCCCCTCCAGTGTTGGCCCTGCCTCCCATCCATCCACAGCTCCGAGCTCTCCTGTGCCAGGGATTGTTTTGTCATCATGGTGCTTAATAACTCCTCATAATGAGGTTGTAGCCAATATAACAGATGAGGAAGCCATTAAAAGTATTGCCAATTACTTACAAAAGGTTAACGATGGTTATATTTATAGGCATTTATTAATTTGGATTTCATTACCTGCCTAGAAAGCAACTTGTTAGTAAGTATTTTTAGAACTGCCACATGTGAAAATAAACACGTCTCCTTGTCAAGCCAGGTTGTATTGACAGGACGAGAGGGAATGGCCTCAAGCTCCACCAGGGGAGGTTCAGGCTGGACATTAAGAAAAAAAAATTCACAGAAAGGGTCATTGGGCACTGGCAGAGGCTGCCCAGGGAGGGGGTTGATTCACCTTCCCTGAAGGGGTTTAAGGAACGGGTGGACGAGGTGCTGAGGGACATGGTTTAGTGTTTGATGGGAATGGTTGGACTCAGTGATCTGGTGGGTCTCTTCCAACCTGGTTGTTCTATGATTCTATGAAAATATCCAAAACTGGCTTTGGTTTAGGCGGTGACCCACATGTGTCTTCAGACCAATGACGAGCGATACTCTTCTTCACTGCTGTGCATGGGAAAGGGCTGTTTCTACTCCCAGAGAGGGGGGTCAGCCTGGGCACTATGTGAGGGTTGTACCAAAGCTGGATGACTTCTTCATTAGGTTTTGTCTTTGTAGTTAGGACCAGATCTAAAGGTATCTTCTGCTCATGGGCCATGTGCAACGCCAAAAAAGACTTGGTGGTGTTTCATAGAATCATAGAACAACCAGGTTGGAAGAGACCCACCAGATCATTGAGTCCAACAATTTCTGGATGAGAAGCTCAACAAAGAGCACTCACAACTCAGAAACGAACCGTATCCTGGGCTGCATCCAGAGCAGTGGGGCCAAAAGGTCAAGGGAGGAGATTCTCCATCTCTGCTCTGCTCTGGTGAGACCCCACCTGGAGCCCTGCATCCAGTTCTGGAGTCCTCAGCATGGGAAGGACATGGAGCTGTTGGAGTGAGTTCAGAGGAGGCCATGGAGATGATCTGAGGGCTGGAGCACCTCCTGTATGAGGTCAGACTGAGAGAGTTGGGGTTGTTCAGCTTGGAGAAGAGAATGTTCCAGGGAGACCTTAGAGCAGATTGCAGCACTGAAAGGGGCTTCAGGAAAGCTGGGGAGATGCTTTTGATCAGGGAGTGCAGGGATGGGAGGGGGGGGTGGTTTTCCATTGAAAGAGGGGAGATTGAGATGAGATCTTAGGCAGAAATGTTTTGCTGTGAGGGTGGGGAAGTCTGGGCCCAGGCTGCCCAGAGCAGTGGTGGCTGCCCCATCCCTGGAGGGGTTCCAGACCAGGTTGGATGGGGCTTGGAGCCCCTGATCCAGTGGGAGGTGTCTCTGCCCATGGCAGGGGTGGGACTGAATGGGATTTGAGGTCTATTCCCACCCAAACAATTCCTGGTGCTGCTGTGGTTGAGGTGTCTGGATACCCTAAGCAGGAGAGGAGTGTGAGCAGCTGTGGGGCTGATGTGGGGTTGGGGAGAGGATGGTGCCTGTTTGGAGTCCCCAGGGAGGAGTTTTGCCCAGCCTGCTGGCCTCATGCCGCGCTCTCTGGTGGGCACTGCTCCTCTGTCTTCATTGACAAAAAGCACTGAGAAAATAAGAGGGAAATGTTATTGGCCGTTCTGCACGGCCGAGCCAGCCTTTCCTTTTAATGAGAGTGCAATTCGTTTGATATGTGTTTTTTGGGGAGGAAATGATGAATTTTAGCCATTATGAAAACAAAAGCCCTGGTTATTTGTAAGGATTGTTTTATCAGAAGCATATGTGCTCCTTATTATTCTTTTGCTTGAAGTGTGGGGATTGTTTTCAGTTGGGAGGCTGCACTAGAAGAATGTGAACTTCTGACTCACTGAGAACCAGAGTGTGCATTAGTGAAACGGTGAGGGTTCCTGGGATGTTTTCATAACTTGAATTTCTCAGAATGGACAGGATCTCTTTTGCCGTTTTTGACTTTTACTGCCATTGAAACCAGATTCTTTTTCTAGGCAAACTTGTATTGCTTTTGGTGCACTCTTACTCTGCCCACTGCTCTCCACTCCCTGTCTCCTCTCCAGATTCTGAGTTGTTCTCCTGCTGTGTTTCTGTTTGAGCTCTGCATTTTGATTTTTTGATAACGATTTAATCAGCAGTATAGACCGAGGTATGGCACAACATAGTGATCCCTGCATAGGGTGGGCTTAGGTAATGGCACCCAGGGAATTCCAGCTTTTCTCTAGAAGAATCACAGAATCATAGAATAACCAGGTTGGAAGAGACCCACCAGATCATTGAGTCCAACCATTCCTATCAAACACTAAACCATGTCCCTCAGCACCTTGTCCACCCGTCCCTTAAACCCCTCCAGGGGAGACGAATCAACCACCTCCCTGGGCAGCCTGTTCCAATGCCCGATGACCCTTTCTGTGAAAATTTTTTTCCTAATGTCCAGCCTGAATCTCCCCTGGTAGCAGCTTCAGTGCTCTTCTCTGCACTCGCTCCAGAGCCTCAACATCCTTCTTGTGGTAAGGGGCCCAGAACTGAACACAGGATTTGAGGAGTGGTCTCCCTAGTTCCAAGTCCAGAGGGAGAAGAACCTCCCTGGACCTGCTGGTCACACCGTTTCTGATACAAGAATCTAGGGCCACAAAGCTGATGAAGGGTCTAGAGGGGACATTGTATGAGGAACAGTTCAAGGCACTTGGTCTGTTCACAAGGGGAGACTGAACGGGGATCTCATAGCACTTTACTGCTGCTTCACAAGGGGAGGAAGAGGAGCAGGTGCTGAGCTCCTCTCTGTGGTGACCAATGACAGGACCTGAGGGAATGGCAGGAGGATGCACCAGGGGAGGGTTAGATTGGACATTAGGAGAAGGTTCTTTTCCATTGGGCAGTGGAGCGCTGGAACAGCTCCCAGGGCAGCAGTCACGGCACTGAGCCTGACAGTAGTCCAGGAGCATTTGGCCAGTAGCTATTCCAGCTATGGGATCCTTGATCCTGTTGTACAGAAGCTTCAGGGAAGCTCAGCCATAGCCCATGGACTCCTCCCTTCTGCCCTGTGAGGGAAGGTGGCTGTTGGTTAAGGGCATTGCAGGGCTCTTACATATCAGAACTGTCACAGCTGGTCGACAGAGAATTAAGGAACCATTTATACTAAACAAAGATTCCGGCTACTGAATATGAGCTGATGTTCATAATCAAGTGATTACAAGTGAGGAATCTGCAGAATCTGAGGTGTTCTCCTCTTTTTTCCCCTCCTGTCTGATGCAGTCACTCCCCAGGCTGTGTTAGTGCAGAAGGTGAATCCGAACATGTGAATGAAGAACTACAGGAAGAAGTAATGAATGCTTCTCCTCTGGTGAGCAGAGACTCACAGACCTTCCTGAGGGCTAAATCTTTAATATTAAATTACAGAGGAGGTGTGTGGTGTACGGAGGATTGAAGACTACGGCTCCTTCCCTTTGGAGATGTGAAGGGTCTGTGTGGTGCCCTTCAAAGCTCTGCCCATTAGGAAGCTGCAGCTCAGCTTGGAGATGGAGCCAGAGGCAGGAGCGAGCCAGACGTACCTCATAAAGACCTTCTCCATCTTCATTTCCTTGTTGTTTGACTTCAGCTAAAGCCACATCATTATACATTTCAAAAGCATATTTGTCTTTTGCGGGAGAAGCAGCTCAGGAATGGTTGCTGGGCATGGTGAGTGAATTTTGGAGCCCTAGAAGTTGTGCTAAAGCAAAGTGATTTATTGTTTCTGGAATGAAGTAGTTTTATGACATCTGATCCTCTTGTAAATTTTGCACTGGAGGATTCAATGGTGGGATGTAATTAACATTTAAATTGTTGGGCTCATTCCACTGCCTGTCTGCAGACTCCGGTTCAGGAGACACTTCCCTGCGAGCCAGTAGCTCTGGGGTGCTTTTATTTTTAGTGGGAATCTCATCACTGCAGTCGATGGAGATTGGGATGAATCACTGAGTGGTTGCTCCTGAGTCATAGTGTTCTTGGAAGTGAGAGCATTCCTGGAAATATCTGGTTTTCCTAAGGCACAGACTCTGCCATGAGAAAGCATTAAAGCCTTTGACCTTCCTGGTGCAGGTGCATCTGAAATAGGAGTGGGTGCTCTTGTGAATCCTCCCCATCCCCAGGATGATGCTACTTTACGTTTAAGGAACATGCAGGGGTGGAGAAGGACGTCCTGGAAGTTCATCCAAGTGATGGTGTTATGGAATGGGGGTGATATTCCTGAAAAAAAAAATCAATCTCCCTTTCATAGAATCTTTTGGTTGAAAAGACCTTTGAGATCATCAAGTCCATCTGGACCTGTCCACTACTAAACCAGATCCCCGAGCATCTCATCTTCCTGTCTTTTAAACACCTCCAGGGCTGGAGGCTCCACCTTCTCCCTTGGCAGCCTCTGCCCGTGCCTGAGGACCCTTTCCATGAAGATGTTTTTCCTCATATCCAACCTGAACCTGCCCTCGTGCAACTTGAGGCCATTCCCTCTCGTCCCATTGCTGGTCACTTGGGAGAAGACACCAGCACCCACATTGCTACAACCTCCTTCCAGGCAGTTTCAGACAGTGATGAGGTCTCCCTTCAGCCTCTTCTTCAGACTAAACAACCCCAGGTCACAGAATCACAGAATCACAGAATCACCGGGTTGGAAGAGACCCACCGGATCATCGAGTCCAACCACTCCCACAAAACACTAAACCATGTCCCTCAGGAAAATGGTCCACCCGTAACTTAAACACCTCCAGGGAAGGCGAATCAACCACCTCCCTGGGCAGCATATTCCAGTGCCCAATGACCCTTTCCGTAAAAAACTTCCTCCTAATCTCTAACCTAAACCTCCCCTGGTGGAGCTTGAGGCCATTCCCCCTTGTCCTGTCCCCTGACACCTGGGAGAAGAGGCCAGCTCCCTCCTCTCTACAACCTCCCTTCAGGTATTTGTAGAGAGCAATGAGGTCTCCCCTCAGCCTCCTCTTCTCCAGGCTAAACACCCCCAGCTCTCTCAGCCGCTCCTCATAAGGCCTGTTCTCCAGCCCCTTCACCAGTTTCGTTGCTCTTCTCTGGACACTCTCCAGAGCGTCAACATCCTTCTTGTGGTGAGGTCCCTCATCCACCTTTCATAACACCTATACTCCAGCCTCTTTCCCAGCTCCATTCCCCTTCTCTGGATGCCCTTTTGCACCTCAATGTTCTCCTTGGGCTGAGGGCCCCAAAACTGAACACAGGATTCAAGGTGTGACCTCACTAATGCTGAGTCCAAGGGCACAATCACTTTTGGTCCTGCTGGTCACACTGTTTCTGATCCAAGCCAAGATGCCGTTGTCCTTCTTGGCCACCTGGACCACCGCTGGCTTATGTTCAGCCTGTCAACCAGCACTCCCAGGTCCTTTTCCACTAGGCAGCTTTCCAGCTGCTCTTCCCCAATCCTGGAGCATTCCACGGGCTTGGTGTGTGCCAAGTGCAGGACTCAACACTTGACACTTTGAACAAATGTTGACAATTCAACTGGTAATGACAAGGTGTCCAAGAGCTGTGGACGTGCTTGATTCAGGTGAACTGGCAGATCTGATCAGAAGGTGCCGTGGATGCTCATTAGATAATTGATGCACAGGGTGCCTTGCCTGCACAGCTCCCCGCTCACATCCTCACCCAAGAGGACCTTTGTGGAGCTTGAATTTGAGGAGAAGTGCCATGGGCAGCAGGTCCATGGGCAGTGCCATGGGCAGTGCCATGGGCAGCAGTGCTCCAGCAGCATCCACAGCTGCCAACCTCCACGGGACGAGTCCACGCTGGCTCTGCAGCCCCACTCAGCGCTGCACCCAGCCCTCGCTGCAGCAACATGGGCTGTGGGGCACGGAGGTGCGGGGACAACACAGAACAGGCACGGCGGTTGCTAAAGCCCTTGCTTTGGTGCTCGTCTCCTTACCATGCCTCCTCGGTGGCTTGGAGCTCTGCCTTCTTGGCTGCTTGCTAAGTTGTTTGGGTTTTGATTCTTTATGGGGAAAACCAGATTTTTATTCACCTCTTCCCTCCAAATGGGCACAGGGCCGTGTCTATTAAGGAAAATGCTTTGGGACTTTTATATCGAGCAAGTAAATTGAATGCGAACAGGGGAAAAAAGTGACCTTGGATGTGCAGAACCCAGCAGCTGCCTCAGCCTGTATTGGGGTGGACGCAAGGCAAGCAGAGGCTGCGGTTCACTGGGGGTGCAGCAGGCAATATGATCCTTGGCACTGCTTGGAAAAATACAGGCAAATTACGGCAATGCCATTAAATGTTATTTAGAACACGTGTTCTCAATAAGAAATGGAGAATGGGTTGATGCGAGGGGGAGGGAGCAGCAATGCCCACAAAGACGCTTCTTAGGATGTTGTGTCTATCGAGTTCTGACCAGCTGAGAAAAATGTGACCCCCTCCATCTTTTGCAGCTTCTGTTGCACCAACACCCTGTGCTCTTCTCGCCCTCAGTAGCCAAGGAAAGAGCTTCATTAGCCCTGCTGTGAGGGTGTATTTATTTTAACTGGGTACGCCCGCGATGGGAGCATGGCCGTTACTCCAGAAGAAACCATCCTAAGCGAGAAGTTGCCCCAAGTTCCTGGTTCTGAGGCATATGAGGAACGGCTGAGAGAGCTGGGGGTGTTTATCCTGGAGAAGAGGAGGCTGAGGGGAGACCTCATTGCTCTCTACAACTACCTGAAAGGAGGTTGTGGAGAGGAGGGAGCTGGCCTCTTCTCCCTAGTGACAGGGGACAGGACGAGAGGGAATGGCCTCAAGCTCCACCAGGGGAGGTTTAGGCTGGACATAAGGAAAAAAATTTTCCCAGAAAGGGTCATTGGTCACTGGCAGAGGCTGCCCAGGGATTTGGTTGATTTACCTTCCCTGGAGGGGTTTAAGGGATGGGTGGATGAGGTGCTGAGGGACATGTTTTAGTGTTTGGTAGGAACAGTTGGACTCGATGATGTGGTGGGTCTCTTCCAACCTGGTTGTTCTATGATTCTATATGTGTTACAAGGGTGCTCAGAGGCCCTGGGAGCTCCCTCATCCACAGAATTTATGGCATTTCCCAGGTTTGTCCCTAGGTTTGTCGAAGTCTGGCCTCCTGCTCCTGTTGCTCTCAGTGTGTTCAGCATCTCTTGAAGGCAGCTCTCCAGCACGAGGGAGGTTGGGGTTGGACCAAGTGCTGGTGCAATAGCACCTTCCTATGTGATTAATCTCCATCGTATCCCGTTTGGTTGGTGACCGTTAATTCCTGTCTGTGTGCCATCCCTGCCCACTACATTGTTACAGAGACACAGAATCGTGGAACAATTTGTCTTGGAAGGGACCTTGAAGCCCATCCAGTCCCACCCCTGCCATGGGCAGGGACACCTCCCACTGTATCAGGGGCTCCAAGCCCCATCCAGCCTGGTTCCAGATGTGATGTGAATTGCCCAGCACTGGGTGTACCCATCATCCTACTGAGACAGGAGCTGCCTGAGTGGCTCTGCTCCCCACTCACTCCAGTTTACGCATCGTCTGTGCATTTATACATCCTGGTTTTTCAGTGTGAATGCACTGGCTGCAGTTTTGCTGACATAGATATACCATTAACCTTCATTTTCCTTTCAGAAAAACATATCAAAGGCTTGTTGAGTTACCAGGAGTTCTCGCAGAGGAGAGATTTCTGGGATTTATTGGGTCAGAATGCGCACTAAACTTTAGTTAGAAGTAGAACTGCATTGGGTGGTTACTGGGTGGGCTGGACTGAGACCCTGACCCAGGCTGCCCAGAGCCGTGGTGGCTGCCTCATCCCTGGAGGGGTTCAAGGCCAGGTTGGATGGGGCTGGGAGCAACTGATCCAGTGGGAGGTGTCCCTGCAGGGAGGTGGCAGGGGGTGGGACTGGATGGGCTTTGAGGTCCCCTCCAACCCAAACCAGTCTGTGGCTCTGTGATTCAGTTAATTAATTGACTGCAGTTCTTCCAGGGCTCGGGCTGTAGGGCATTTATTGGCTTTTAACACAAAGGAAAAGTGTTGAGAGATGTTTTCATTGGTGAATTCATCCTCTGGGGTTGGATGTCTCACTTTCCCCATTCGAGAACGCAAGGAGTCTCAGCCCACGGGCAGGTTTCTTTTGCCAGGGCGTTTCAGCAGAACCAGTGAATAATGCAGCAGAATTTTGCAAGGATGCAATCGCAAAACCACGGCTTTACCTCAGCAGCCCGCGGGCACCACTTTTGTTGGGCTCACAGCAGGTTCTGAGTGATGTCTGCACAAAGGGAAAGGGGAGAATGAACAGAAAGCACTTTATGGTTTTCCTCAAAGGCACTTTTCTAACTGAAAAATATAAGCCTTGTGGTTTGCATGGTTTTGAAACATAACCACAGATATTGAGAACTGGAAAAGATTTGATTTACCATCTCCTCCAATTTTGGTACCAGATTCAGGGCAGAGGAAATCCGTTCTCAGAATGAAAAACATTGAAAGAATATCGGTTGCTGTCAGAATTCTTAGAACAGTCACATAGGAGCAGGAGAGATGCCTGATGGAGAAACCGGGATTGCTTGTGTTGTGATGGAGCAACTGCAGACAAGTCTGTTTGAGATCTTCACCTAAGTACGCTACCTTGTTTCAGTGAAGCTCTGCTGGATGATTTGTGGTCTGCAGCCCCCTGTCTGGAGCTGTGAGGGATCAGTGTGCGACTGAGAGCTTCCTCTTCAAGCTTGATCTAGGAGCTGGATGGGATCAGCTGCTGGGGGCACGTCTGTCCTCACCAGTGCAGAGGACCTGGCCACCCTTGGCTGCTCACAGCTGACAGCAGAGCAAGCTGGTGCACTCCTATTACCATCATCCTTCTGTTCATTTTGCTCATTGAATGACTCTTGCTAATAGCTGGACAGCTCTTGGAGTCTCTACAGCATTTAACATTTCTTCAGAAGTGGGGACCCTGGGTGTTCTTGGCGTGACATGGGATGGCATTTTCTGGCCTCTGTGACCTTTCTTTGCTTTTGCAGACAATGTTCTGTCATGGGTTTGATACCTGTATCTTCGTAATTGCTCATTCTTGTTTCTACAGCTGTGGCTGGAGGTGGCTCCAGAATTTTCCTGTTCCTGCTCTGAGTTTGGCCCAGATGCATTTGTGGTTCAGTTATGACCATTTGGTTTTCAGTTCCTTTGCTTTGTTCTTCCTTCCATTGTGTTTCTTCCTCTCCCCGTTCTGTGTTGAGCAATCATCTGCTCTCCAGATTTGTTCTGCAGGACTTACGAAACTCCTCAGAAGGTCTTGTTCTTTCTCCTCAGATATCCCAACACTAATTTCCTGCTGCTTCTCTGGTTCCTTCTCAGCTGTGGATGAGCAGCATCCTATCTGGCATTCCAATGCGATCATAAGAGTACTGTGATTGCTTCATTATGCGTGCCAAAGAGTTGTAGAATGATGGAACAGCTTGAGTTGGAAGGGACCTCAAAACCCATCCAGTTCCACCCCTGCCACGGGCAGGGACACCTCCTACTGGATCAGGGGCTCCCAGCCCCATCCAAGCTGGCCTTGAACCCCTCCAGGGATGGGGCAACCACCACTGCTCTGGGCAACCTGGGCCTCCCCACCCCAAGCTGGCCTTGAACCCCTCCAGGGATGGGGCAACCACCACTGCTCTGGGCAACCTGGGCCAGGGCCTCCCCACCCTCACAGCAAAACATTTCTGCCTAAGATCTCATCTCAATCTCCCCTCTTTCAGCTGAAAATCATTCCCCTTGTCCTGTCCCTGCACTGCATGAACCAAGAAGGAGTTATGGTGTGGGTGCCTTCACTTCCAGGGTTCGGGGAAGAGGGAAGACTGATCCCCATGTCCCCACGCTGGCACAGTGACCGGCTGCTGACATACGGAGTCATTTAAAATTGCCTGACGAGGCCGTTTGTGCATATTGAAATAATGGTGAGCTCAGATTTCAGCTACAGGGAGGTAAGGTAGGAAAAGTCTCGTAAGGAAAGGGCTTGTTTTGTTGATTGAGGTTTAGAAAGCTCTTTAACGAGTTGAATTATTGGCTGTATCTGGAGTGAGCCACTGCTCTCCTACCTGCTTTCATTTCCTATGTCATTCCAGCTCACTCCCTGCAGTTGCTGCCGCGCGGATTTACAGTGGATTGGGTTCCATGCTGGATTGCATTTGAGTTTTTTTCTGTCCATGTGTGCATTTCTTTGGGAGCCAAGCCAAGAGGAGAGCGCCTGCCGGCAGGCACACACACACAGGCTGAAGCTGCCTCTTCGTTGATAATTTTGTAGGGAATTGGGATATGGATTTTCTTCTGTTTTGGTGTAAAATGAGCTTTTTCTTTTTTGGAAGACAAGGCAGTAGCTGAGAAGAGCCAGAGCTTGGAGAGTTCAGGATTTCCGAGCAGCCAGAGACAAGAGAAAATATTATCTTATGAATTGTAAATGTGGCATTTTTAGTTTGGCTGCCGTTTCCCAGAGACTGGGGATAATGGGAACGCTATCGCTCACTTGGCTCGACCAGCATTCAGCTCGCTACTTAAAATATGTTAGAAGTGCAGCGCTCCAGAGGTCAGCTGGACGAGGTGGAGCTTTTCACAGCTGAAGGAGCTTTTTGTGACCTGAAATATGAAGTGAGATGCAATACTAAGCAAGAAATCTAGCAGTTGGGAATGAGCTATTTAGGAGCTGTGGAACGTGAAGGTGATGGAGAGGGTGCTCCCCTTTCAGTTCAATATTGTTCTCTTGGTGTTACGAGAACGTAAGGGGAGGGGCAGTGATGGTGCGGGAAGTGGTGGTGGAGGACTCATTCAGATTTCTGAATTCATTCCTCACATTTAAACTGTTGATGAATTAGAAGGTTTTCATTCAGAATATTTTGAGTCATGGTTTCGTAAGTAAGTAGAATCGTAGAATCACCAGGTTGGAAAAGACCCACCAGATCGAGTCCAACCATTCCCATCAATCACTAACCCATGTCCCTCAGCACCTTGTCCACCCGTCCTTTAAACCCCTCCAGGGAAGGTGAATCAACCCCCTCCCTGGGCAGCCTGTTCCAGTGCCCAGTGACCCTTTCCATGAATTTTTTTTCCTAATGTCCAGCCTGAACCTCGCCTGGTGGAGCTTGAGGCCATGCCCTCTCGTCCTGTCCCCTGTGGCAGATCAAATACATCCAGGTTCATCAAAAATATCTGGACATAACCAAATAAAAGACAAACTTTACTGCAAATGATTATGAATTAAATAGAACCAGATATCAAAGATGTCACTGCTTTTAAGAGGAAATATTCCTAAACATCGGGTTCAGAAACACCAGGATGGTGAATAACGCTGGAGTGGTGAAGGGTAATGGATGTGAAATACCAGCTGAATGCAAGATCGCTTGAGGCCATGCCCTCTCTGAGAAAAATTACAAATACCCTTCTGAAAGAACCGATTACTCTTTTCTTTCATCCTTGCCACTCATCCCAGAATCACTTCACCTTCCCTCTCTCCTTGGACGCCCCATTGCCTGAATCCCGTGGGAACCCACAGGCTCTGCTCTGCCCCACACTGAGCCCTGTGCTCGCCGAGCCACGAGAGGCTGAGCCTCCCGTGGGTTCACCTGCTCGCCTCTTCCATCCACTGCTTGTGAGGAGGTTAACGCTTTGGAGCCACTTCACTGAAAACCCACGTGTTGATAATCCCATCCAACCCATCCGAGGTGCTGGCTCTTCGAGGAGCACTTTGTTGGGGTTTCACAGAGCGGGAGAGCTGGAGAGTCATTGGATTCATTGCAGGAGCTATGATTTAGTTGTAAATGCACCAGTACAGCTTTTCAGTATCTGAACCTGCGTGGGTGTTGGGTTAAAGCCGGGCGCGGATAGTGTCTGTTATTTTGTTAGGATTTCAGAGTGAGGGGTTTTAGCCCTTTAATCTTGACTGACAGTGGAAGGGTGGTGGTTTCAAACAGTGGCCCAGAGTAGCTGATTTCTCTTGGGTGAAACAATGCACCAGTGTGTCTGGGCTGCCTGTGCAAAGCCAATAAATCTGTTTTGTTTTGTTTTTCTCCCCCTTTTTCTCTCTTTCTTCCCCCTTCTCCAGGCCAGGACCCACTCCTATTGCTGAAAACCCTTCAGCCTCTCTGGACAAAGAAAGAGATTGCGAAGGTAAGGCTGAGCCTCCCCTCTGCACCGCAGTTCATAACTGCATGCAGAGCATGTCCAGACGCAGAACGCTCAGGTCAGACCTGCAATTCTTCATGAGCGCTTTCAGTTCCAGCACGCAGGGGAAGGGCCCGTGCGTTTGCAGCGAGGATTGAAAAGAAAAGGTAGCGCTGTGTGGTGTGAAGCAGCTCAGGGGCTCTTATAAAGGAGCTGAAGTTTACAGGGCTGAGTTACAGAGGGGAAAAAAAAATCGGAGTTGCTTTTGTTTTCTTTTAAACACTTTTTTTTTGTCCGTTAAATGGAGGCTTTTAGGAGGAGAGGGGAGATATTTCTAGTGGCTGAAAAAATGAGGGTTGAAAGCAGTAGAAAGATGCTCTCTGCCAAGTAGAATGATATTAAAGCCTTCCTGGTGAAAGTATTTTTACCATTTTTTTTCTGATTCATTTGCCATTTAGAGCAGTGAATGGGATTCACGCTGCCTGTCTAAAATCAGTGCTGTGTGTTCATACAGCGCCCTGTGAGCCCTGTGTGTGGATTTCTGTAGGGGAAGGATATAATTCATCTACATTTGCAAGCTTGAAAGCTAACAAAAACACTAGATGCATCAGCTGAGTGCTGGGTTTCCCATGTTTAACTCTGCATTGTTCAGGCAGGTTCATAGCTGAGATGATTTCTCCCAAAGGACTGCAAACCTGCACTCACCACCCAACCACAGAGAACGTGTCCTGGGAGGGCAGGGGGATGAGAAGCTCCACATGAGCTGGCTGAGTTCACTTGCAGCCCAAAGAGCCCAAACATGTCCTGAGCTGCATCCAGAGCAGTGGGACCAGCAGGGCAGGGAGGGGATTCTGCCCCCTGCTCCGCTCTGGTGAGGCCCCACCTGGAGCTCTGCATCCAGTCCTGCAGTCCTCAGCACGGGAAGGACATGGAGCTGTTGGAACAAGTACAGAGGAGAGCATGGAGATGATCTGAGGGCTGGAGCACCTCCTGTACGAGGTCAGGCTGAGAGAGTTGGGGTTGTTCAGCCTGGAGAAGACAATGTACCAGGGAGACCTTAGAGCAGCTTCCAGAACTGAAAGGGGCTCCAAGAAAGCTGGGGAGGAGCTCGTGATCAGGGAGTGCAGGGGTAGGATGAGGGGCAATAGTTTTCAATTGAAAGAGTGGAGATTGAGTCAAGATATTAGGAAGAAATGTTTTGCTGTGAGGGTGGGGAGGCCCTGGCCCAGGTTGCCCAGAGCAGGGGTGGCTGCCCCATCCCTGGAGGGGTTCAAGGCCAGGTTGGATGGGGCTTGGAGCCCCTGATCCAGTGGGAGGTGTCCCTGCCCATGGCAGGGGGTGGGACCAGATGGGCTTTGAGGTCTCTTCCAACCCAAACCATTCCTTGATTCCATGAAATCTGCTGACTTTGGTGTACGTGCTCCATCCCAGGTATCTGGTGTATTTAGTCATTATCCTTGTCTGCCACATTTAGACTTTCCATTACTGACAATCTGTCGTTCCTAGTCAGAATAATTAAACAACTGGAAATTCAGCATGAGAAGTGCCTTTCCAAATGGTCAGTTACCAACGTAGACTTGAGCTCAGCAACTCTGAAGCCTTGAGCTTTCAATTGAGTTTTGTTAGAGATGGAGGAAAAAAAAATATTATTTGTTAGGTCTTGAGGGCAATTAATCCCACAAAACAACATTAGGAAAGAGTAATCATCAAAATCTCTGCTGTGTACCCTGGGATATGTCTGGATTGTGAAGAAAAATACCTAAGCCAAGGTCTCCCATCGACGTGGCCTTGGGCAGAGAGCACCACAGCTTCCTGCTGAGGGTGAAAAAGCTTGAGGATCCCCATGAGTCACACTTGCACCTCCATTTATTTGTAGAATCATAGAATCATGGAATGGTTTGGGTTGGAAGGGACCTTAAAGATTATCCAGTTCCACCCTCTGCCATGGACACCTCCCACTAGATCAGGGGGCTCAAAGCCCCATCCAACCCGGCCTTGAACCCCTCCAGGGATGGGGCAGCCACCACTGCTCTGGGCAACCTGGGCCAAGGCCTCCCCACCCTCTCAGCAAAACATTTCTTCCTAAGATCTCATCTCAATCTCCTCTCTTTCAGCTGAAAACCATTTCCCCTCATCCTGTCCCTGCACTCCCTGATCAGGAGTTTTTTTCTGGAACAGTCATCCCTGTGGGATGTGGGTACTGCAGGTCCCTGGTGGTGCTGCTCAGCCCCCCTCAAGCCCACATGGCTGCGGCACAGGCAGAGGCGTGTTTGTGAACCACGAGGAAAACCTGTTTAGAGAGACGAGGAGGGCTGTGGTGGGTCAGGCAGTAGCACAGCAGCAGCTGCCTCTGAGGTGGAGAGCACAGCCTGGGTGTCCACAGTGGTTTGACGCATTCTGGTCGTGCTGTCGACTGAGATGATCTCATCTCTGTTTAGGGCATTGCTGCCCTTTAGGCATGTGGTGCAGACACGTTCAGAGGCAGCCGCTGCCCTCCAGGTGTGTTTCTGCTGTGTCCTAAGCCCACCCGCATCCAGCTGTCCAGTTCAAAGAACTGTGGGAAGCTGACTTACCTACAACCCGGTCTGCTTCACTGGTACTTACATGGCAGGGAGCTGCTTTGCCCTTCGCTGCTGGTGACTGTGAGCCAACACCATCTATTGACCAGTGTGAACCAGTCATCTCCACTGTATGGTCCCATTGGTCTCAAATCTCTGACCATAGAGTAACCAGGTTGGAAGAGACCCACTGGATCATCGAGTCCAACCATTCCTATCAAACACTAAACCATGTCCCTCAGCACCTCGTCCACCTGTCCCTTAAACACCTCCAGGGAAGGTGAATCAACCCCCTCCCTGGGCAGCCTCTGCCAGGGACCAATGACCCTTTCTGTGAAAAATTTTTTCCTAATATCCAGCCTGAACCTCCCCTGGTGGAGATTGAGGCCATTCCCTCTTGTCCTGTCCCCTGTCACTTGGGAGAAGAGGCCATTACCCTCCTCTCTACAACCTCCTTTCAGGTAGTTGGAGAGAGCAATGAAGTCTCCTCTCAGCCTCCTCTTCTCCAGAGCAGAAGGAAGGTGCCTGTCCATGGTGTAACCTCAGTTCTGAAAAATAGTTATAAGAAGAGGCCATTTACTACATAGAAAAGACAGACCAGGATGGGAGTCAGCAGGAAGCAGCAGCAGACTGCCCTGGGCTGTGCAACTAGAAATAAGGGACCAAAAGAGAATGGAGGAGTCTGTAGTCTGAGTGTCAGCGCTGTTTTCCTATTCCCATGATCTGTCAGGCTGTAGAAATCCCCCAAGGAGCATTCCCTGCCATGGGAATCGATTGAAATGGAAATGGGAATTACACATTCGAGAGCAATTCTCCCCTGGCAGAGGGATGAGCCAGGCAGCACAGCACTCTTTCCTCTCGGGCTTAGGTGTCTCATGGGTGTTTTCCTTTGGTTCCTTTCCTCCTCCAACAATACAAACCAGAGCGAAGCCTTCAGATCACTGGGGAGCTTTGGACGTGGCTTTTCCTCTGCTTGTCAAAGCTGGTATGAAACCAAGTCTCAGCCTGGATCTGTTGTTAGTGCTCCTGCCAGTTGTGTCCGTGCTGGCGATGCTCTGCGTGTGAACGCAGGCTTGTGCCCTCACAGGACCTGGGAGCCCATCCTGCCACAGCCCGGCCTCCAACTCGAGCCCAGGGAGCAGCCGAGCAGCGCGGTGAAACCTCGTGCTCCAGCTCAACGTGCCGAAGAGAGACTTTGGGGGGGAAAAGGGAAAAAGAAGAGAGACCATTTATAAACAGTGCAGTTCAGTTGGCCAGATGCTTTGTTTTCCTTTGGCTGTTGTGTTGGATATTTGTGGTCGGATAAGAGCTTTGCCT
This sequence comes from Piaya cayana, assembly GCA_013389865.1. Taxonomy (NCBI): domain Eukaryota; kingdom Metazoa; phylum Chordata; class Aves; order Cuculiformes; family Coccyzidae; genus Piaya; species Piaya cayana. The sequence goes on along the minus strand of WAAB01018633.1, from coordinate 146,515 downwards.
TTTCCTTCTGCTGAATCTCACAGGGAAGCTGGAGCTTGATGTTTGTGTTGCGAATTCTTGCCACAGGGAATAATACTTAAAGGGAGAAAACTGTTATCTGAAGTCACATCTTTGTTAGTCATCAGCTCTTTATGCTGCAGTTGATAATGTAGTGAGAATGAAAGAGTTTCAGTCGTAAACGATAGGGTTTGTGGTTTTTCCAGACATGAAAGACACTATGGAAAATAACCGCCTTCCAGTAAATATTGTCAATGAGTAAAAAAGAACAAATTCATTGGCAAATTTTCTGTAGATTTTCTTTTGTTTGCCATGCCGTTCTTCAAACTTTCTGTTGTTTCCATTGGAAGCCCCGGCTGGGGCCACTGGACCCAGTAAATTATGAGTGCTGGCTGCAGGCGGAACGAGCATCTTCTGGATTTTGCTTTTTAGCCAGAAAAGAAGGAGAGCAGCTGCTCTGAGCGATTTCTTTTTTTCAGTCTCTGCTTTTGCCTTGCTCCACGCCAGTCCACGTACCGTGCAGTGAAAGGTCCTGTGTGGGCACTGAAGGATGCCGCTCCTTCACCCTGCCAACCCTCCCAGCTCCTTGGAAACTGCTTCCAATGTAAACACGATAAAGATGCTGCTCGGTACTGCTAATTTATCACTTCTACCAGATGGGTAGTGAGTAGCCTATTAACATTCACAAAGTGAGTGTCCAATTCCTTCACATTTCTAAGCAGATCACCCTGGGATTCCTAAGATTTATGGCGTGGGGTTTTCCCATGTTGGAACCCCTTCGTATGGCCTTTAGATTTAGAATCAAGGAACCAGTGAGGTTGGAAGAGACCTCTAAGCTTATCCAGGCCAACTATCAGCCCAACCCCATCATGCCCATTAAACCCTGTCTCCAAGCGCCACATCTACACACTCTCTGACCCCCTCCAGAGAAGGAGACTCCCCCACAGCCCTGGGCAGCCTCTGCCAGGGCTTCACCTCACTTTTGATAAAGAGATTTTTTCTAGCATTTGCAGTGGCCACAGGCAGCTGACAGCAAACACTGCATTTGGAGGAAAGGAGCATGGATTTGTAGGAGGGCAATCTAAGGTTGAATTCCAATATTTCCTTCTCTTTAATCCTGTGCATAATATCCAAACCATTTTGATGCTCCCAGATATTGCTGTTACAGTCAGGATCATTATCCCATTGTGGCCGCAGTGGGTATAAGGTCAAAGAGGAAAGTGTGGTACAGGCAGGAGGAGGAGGGGGTCAGATGCTTTTTTCCTTGTAGGTGCCTTTGAAGATGAGTAGGTTTTCCAGCCTGGTTATCTACCTTCAATATTGCCATTTTCCTAAGAACACCCCTTTCTCCAGCTCACTTCTTTTCTCCCCCTCCCCCAAATCCTAAGCCCCTTTGTCTGCCCCACAGAACAACTTCTCTGTCTTTATGGGATAATTAGTGTGGACAATTGCTGCTTTTCCCATTGGGTTTGAGGTGCAGCGAGCCATGAAGGAATCTGTAATGACATGAAAAGTCACTGGAGGCCCGGATGGTGGCTGAATAGCAACAGTTACCTCTCTGAATGGATCAAATTAAAAAAAATAAAGCTTTGTGTTCAGCTGGGGGAAGGGAGGATTCACTAATCTTTTTGTACATGACAATGTGGTTTTGTATCTCGGCAGCTCAAGGAAGAAATCAGGCGGGGCTTTGCAGGCCTGGAGGACCCATTGGCAGGACTCCTGGACATGCTGGAGAACAGCAGCGACTGGAAGGGGAAAGGGCATTCCCTCGGGTATTACATCACCACCGAGCTCCAGCTTTGGATAAAAGAGCATCCTGCTGTTCAACAGGTTAGAAAAAGAGAGAGCAGGAGAGCCAGGAGAAAGGAGAGGGTAACTGGTTTTAATGTCCCTCAAGTGTACCTGGTTTCACTTTATCCCATAGTCCAGTATCTTCTCCATAGAATCATAGAACAACCAGGTTGGAAAAGACCCACTGGATCATCGAGTCCAACCATTCCCATCAATCACCAAACCATGTCCCTCAGCACCTCATCTACCCGCACCTTAACCTCCAGGGAAGGCGAGTAACCCCCTCCCTGGGCTCATATAAGCACAGCATGAGGAGGTGTGAAACTCACTCTGANAGAAAGGAGAGGGTAACTGGTTTTAATGTCCCTCAAGTGTACCTGGTTTCACTTTATCCCATAGTCCAGTATCTTCTCCATAGAATCATAGAACAACCAGGTTGGAAAAGACCCACTGGATCATCGAGTCCAACCATTCCCATCAATCACCAAACCATGTCCCTCAGCACCTCATCTACCCGCACCTTAACCTCCAGGGAAGGCGAGTAACCCCCTCCCTGGGCTCATATAAGCACAGCATGAGGAGGTGTGAAACTCACTCTGAGATGTTGTTGTCTGTTTTGTACTGGCCTGCAAATAAAACAATATTAGAAGCAGTGATGCGAGCGCTCTGTTTCCCCTTCCAAGCTGGGATTTCCATCTTTCCAGATCAAACCGCTTTGATCAAGCATCGATCGTGTAGCCTATTCCCGGGCTGGACGCATTCCCCCTGGAGCTCCCATCCCTGCTGTCAGGATAAAACCAATTGCAGGAATCTACTCTGCATCTTCTTCCAGTTCTACAAATAGAAGCCAGTTCCTGTACGATTGCCTAACTCCTGCCATATGGTGGGGAGCTTTCATCACTGGGAATGCAGAAAATGGCAACAGTCTGGTCTTTCAGCAGCTGAATGTTGCGCTCCATAACTTTAGGTCATCAGATTGGCCATCCTAATGTTTACCATTCCTTACACCTTCGTCTATTCTGACCTATTCTTTTTTTTTTAATGCTCTTGGCTCTGACCTGCAAGATGGTTTTATATTTGTGTTGTTTCATTTCCAGTTTTTCCAAACGGCTCTGTTTAGACGTCGAGCTCTGCTGCTGCAGTCTGCAAAGCGTGGTGAGGTGCCACTGACACCTAAATTCCTGCTGTAACAGAACGGTCACGCAGGAACACAAGGATTAATACTTGTATCTGTGCATCTTTTGACCATGCTTTTGCTTTTCCTGCCCTTCTTGCACCCCAGAGCCAGGCTGGGAATGCAGATTGAATTCCTGTGCCTGATAGGTGAGATCTCCCTTGAGAGGAGTCACTGGTTTCAAAGATTTTCTGCTGGGAACTGGAGGGGAATGTTTCTAAATAGCTGTGTTAGGAAAAGAGGGCATTTTTCCAGTTTCATGTTTTACTTTTGCACAAGGCCATGTGCCTTTTCCAGAATTATCCCGCAAACATTTAACATTTTCAAATTGGATGCTGAGAAAAAACTGCCTATCATATTGTTCTGATTTCTGCTCGCAGACTCCGTGGGGAAATTGGAGAATCCCTTCTCAAGGAACTGGCTTATTCTGCTGTTTAAACAAACTGCATTTTCAATTGCTATTGAATCGCAGCCATCTTTACTAAATCTGTGTTTGATTTTTGTTTTATTTTCCAGTCTGGCCCCAGGCTGCAGAAGCTGCAGGCCCGTGCGCTCGGAACGCTAGCCCAGTGCCCGACTAATCTGCTTGACCCCCTGATTAGCATTTACCAGCTCCATACAGCAGACCGGAACTGTTTGCTTGCACACATCAGTCATCTTTATCACAAGGGCGATTACAAAGAGGTGGGTCGTGTCTTTCAAATAACTCTACCTACCCAGCTCGCAGTTAATGGCTGTGTCCTGGTTTGGATGTATTTCAATGGGGATTCCATTTCATCCCAGCAGCTGCACCCTGTGAATGGGACAGCTTAGCGTGGTCTTCCCGTGTACATCAGCAGGCTCTGTTCAACCTCGCTGCTCCTGATGGCTGAGTGCAGAATGCCAGGGAATCCTTCCCCCACCCCTTTTTTTGACTTCTGAAAGCAACAGGTTAATATGGTTAATATACAGAATTTACGGGGTGGTTTTTTTTGTTCTCCTTGTCAAGAAAAGAAGGGATTTCAGTAGCTGCCCATCGACCTGCTCTGCTATCTCCAGTCTATCTGCAGTGAGGAGGGCTTGGAAAACATGCTCCCACGTGATTACCCCAACCAGAGGCTTTGCAGGCTCTTTGCTATTGTGGCTCGTTTTCCGACTGTGTTACTGCTCATGTGTTTGAGTGGCTGACACTAGGAAGAGTTCACCAAACCCAGAACTCAATATGTTTTACTCTGTGGATTAGAGTAGTTGCAGCATCTCTGGCATGACTGGGGTGTCTTAGTGGCCTTGTGAGTGTTCTCATGAGCAAACTACAACACTGGGAATGCTTAAAAAATTACTGAATAGACTTTTGAAAATCCTTTTCTTCAGTAAAGCCCAATTCTCAAATGAGATCACAGAATCCTGTCCTTGATGATATCTTTTAATATCAAAACAAGGATATTTCATTTGATTAGAACTTCAGAGGTAGCTGCTTGGAACTTACTCTTCTGCTCAATGAGTTTTTGAATGTGAGTGTTGGAAACTGTAGCATTTGACTATATTCAAGTTTGATTTTTAAGTTCATGGCTTCAAAGATATTTATTGTTGTCGCTGGAAATGCGGTTCTTTCTAGATCTGGCTTTGAAAAGCTCTGAAGTTTTGTTGGTGGAATTGCTTTTTTGTTCTTCCACAGAAAAGCTCATTTGCTCGGCATTCCCAGTGTGAAGAACAGGAAACCTCAACTGTTGCTTTCCCTCAGCCATAACTTTCTTCTTGTTTTGTTTTGTTGCCAGAAGGATGAATAGAATTATCCTCAAGAATAACAGGAAATCTTTTACTGCCCTTGGGGACTGATCATACCTAAGTTCACAGCAACTAACCCCCAAAACGCTGGCACTGGCGTTCGGAGCGCTTGCAGTGGTGCCTCTGCTCACCCAGCTCTTTCCATCTCTTCAATGGGGCATAAAGCGGATTTGCATTTAGGGTTTTTGGCTCTTCTGTCTCTCACTTGAAAGGGCAGAAATCATTATAAATCCTTGCGATCATTTTTTATTTTCCTGCTGTATTTACAACAAGACACCGGGCGTTTATTCTAGAGCCCAATGTTCCTGTTGCCTGGTTTGATGCTTTTCCTGCGGTGTGTGAACTGTGGGTCCCCCAGCTCTGCCCCAGGGACTGAGGCTCCTTACCCTCACAGAGGCTTTGGAGAAAGACCTCTTCAGACTACAGGATCCCAGCAATCCCTGGGGAAGGCCATGGAGGTGGGTTGTTTCTGAACCCCCTTTGGCCCTCCTTGTTGTAGTAGAGCTGGTCCGAAGCTGAACCTTGTTGGGAATGGGATTTGCTGTGGTGGGGGGCAGGGAAACCATTCACTGTGGTGAGTTTGGGGAAAGACAGTGTGGGTGGAGACACCTCTATTCTGATAATTCTGTCTTCCCAACCAAGGACAGGCTGAAAGAGTTGGGGTTGTTCAGCCTGGAGAAGAGAAGGCTCCAGGGAGAGCTTAGAGCAGCTTCCAGAACGGAAAGGGACTGCAGGAAAGCTGGGGAGGGGCTCTTGATCAGGGACTGCAGGGATAGGATGGGGGGGGTGNGAGGTATCCCTGCCCATGCCAAGGGGTGGTACTGCATGGGCTTTGAGGTCTCTTCCAACCCAAACCATTCCATGATTCCATGATTCAATGGCTCTGCGGTGTAGCTGTGGCGAGGAGGCTCCTGGTGGGAGCACTGGCCAGCGGATGGCACTGGTGCTCTCGGGATGCAGCAAAACCAGCTGACACAGCCAGGGTTGAAGGAAAAAGCAGGACATAGAAGTGGGTTTTTGAGGCGTCTGGCCTGTTTTTATCCATTCTTTTGTGAATGAAGTTGCAGCTGCTGGAGGAGGGTGGCAGCGAGGGGGCTTGCAGGGCTCTCTGGAGCCAAGCGAGGTGCACCCAGCTCTGCCCTTCGCGATGCCGTGAGACAGAAGGGCTCAAGGCTCCCACTCAGGCAGTTTTGGCTGAAACGTGCTGCTTTTCTCCCATTCACAGAAGCCCTCCAAAGCCATGGGTCGCGGCTCCCCACCGCCCTCGACCCAAGCCGTGCCAGGGCCCGGTCAGCCTGCGGGACGGGCGGCTTTGTGGGAAGGACGATGGCTGCTGGTGGGACTGGGACAATGCGGGGATTCAGCAGACCGGGGGTAATGCAGCGCGAGCGGGTCTGCGAGAGGCCCTGAATAGGCCAGGCTGTGCTTGAGAAGAATGAGGGGTAGGCAGAAGGCAAGCTAGTGTTTCATGGTCATCTTATGTTACACTTCAGCCTTTCAAAGAGTGTCTGGGGCTGCCTGAATGAACCTCTCTTGCGCTGCGAATGCAGGAGCCCGCAGACAAAGGGGACTCTTGTCACTCGCAGGCCCCTTTTGGGAATAAAAGCCATTGTCACATGAACAGGGGCAGTCTGGCAGGCTGTGCATGCTTCAGTGCCCCATGATATCGCTAAGGCTCAGCAGAAATCACATTCAGGGCCCTGTCAGCTTTGATTAGCGGGGTCTCATGACTTAATGTGCTGCGATATTTCATGTCTAAGGGTGGCGGCTGTCTTTCTGTGGGATGAATGCCCTCTATTGTCCACTGAGTTATTTTATTTACATTTTTTTAAACAGCTTATAAAGGTAAAAAGATAGCTGCGCTCGGAGAGAAAAATCAAATTCCTTTGCTCCTGGATCAGGAGTGAGCACTGCTCGGGTCAGATACAGTGAGACTTGTTTTCACAGTCAGCATCAAAGTTCTCGTCGTGTTTAACAGCTTCATAGTAAATTCTGAACAGGTGGCAGTGGAGCCGGGTTAGGAAGGAAACAATAAATAATCTTTTTAGCCTCTGACAACCAGAAATATTCTTGGGCCTGAGAGCTCCCACTCCAGCTCCTCTCTGTCGGTGACTCGCTGCGCTTTCCTCCCCTTCGTCAGTTTGGTTCTTAGACAAGGCTATTGGACTCAGCTATTGGTAGAATGGGGGTATTTAGCTTTTAAGAGGGTTTTTTTTGTTGTTGTCCATCCAATTTTCTCTGTTTTCCAAAGCAGACTACATTTTTACTACTGCTGTTTTCATCCATTAATCTCTAGAAATAATGAAGGTTGATTCTATACGTTTCATAGAATCACTGAATCATAGAATAGTTTGGGTTGGAAGGGACTTTAAAGCTCATCCAGTTCCACCTCCCACTGGATCAGGCTGCCCAAGGCCCATCCAACCTGGCCTTGAACAGCTCCAGGGATGGGGCAGCCACAACCTCACTGGACAAGCTGTTCCAGTGCCTCATCACTCTCGTAGTGAAGGAATTCCTCCTTATGTCTAGTCTAAATCTGCCCCTCTCCAGTTCATACCCATTACTCCTCGTCCTTTCACTCCAATCCTTTGTAAACAGTCCCTCCCCAGCTTTCCTGGAGCCACTTGAGGTACTGGAAGGTCGCTATAAGGTCTCCCCAGAGCCTTCTTTTCTCCAGGCTGAACAACCCCAACTCTCCCAGCTTGTCAGTTCAGGCTGGGAACTTTAAATTTAGTTCACGTTAAGATTATCTATTAAAAGTCAATTGTTAAAGTTTGTCATAAAATAACCTGGAGTACCCAGAGAGGAAGCTCTGTGGGCACAGAGTTCAAAGTTTTGTCAGCAATGCAATTACAGGAGTAAGCTGAGAGTTCAGCAGAAAGGATGGTTGGCCAAGAATTAGACTTAAAGCGATAAAAATATGCTAACGTGTAGAAATGCAGAGCTCAGTCACCAACACCACCTTCAGTTTTCAGCATAGTGAGGTTCTGAATGTGTTTCAGGGATGTGGCTCTTCGTAGTCCCACTTTGTACATGGTGCTTGAGTACACATGGTGTATTTATGCAGTACCTGTCAACACAGATCGGTGTTAAGATCGATTTGGCACATTGATGGATACTCAAAGCTGGGATTTCTTCACTCTGATGTTTTTGAGCTGTTCTCAGGGCAGTGACAATGTCACTGATAGTGCTTTTTCCCCTCATTTGCCACCTTAGTTAGAAAAGCTTGTGCAACTCTTGCTGTGTTTTAAAGCACATGCATTTGAATTTCCTTGTTTCTTTTAAATTACAGTTAATAATCAGTAAGAATGAGGATAAAGTTACAGGGGATGTTCCTCATGTAAAGGTCATAGAATCATGGAATGCTTTGGGTCAGAAGCCACCTCAAAGCCCATTTCCTTCAAACCCACAGCATTCCTGCCCAACTTCCTCCTCCCCAATAAAGCTAATTAAATGGGACCCATACACGGTTTATTGGGACACCTTTGGAACTCGGCAAAGAACACTGCACTTACCATGCACTGTTTGTTGTGTTAACAGGGATACTGGCACAGGGTTCAGAACAAGGAAAGGTGGACTAACCTAAGATGATGGCTTTTTTTCCCCCTTGAGGTTCCAAGTCTTTTTTATATTGAGTCACCACCTGCCTGGCTCTGAAATTTCACACTGGCAGTTCCAAAGACCATTTCAAATGTTAATGGCTGGTCATAGAATCCTGGAATGGTTTGGGTTGGAAGGGCCAAAGCCCATCCACTTCCACCCCCCTGCCATGGGCAGGGACACCTCCCATGGAATCAGGGGCTCCAAGCCCCATCCAACCTGGCCTTGAACCCCTCCAGGGATGGGGCAGCCACCACTGCTCTGGGCAACCTGGGCCAGGGCCTCCTCACCGCCACAGCAAAACATTTCTTCCTGAGATCTCATCTCAATCTCGTTACCAATAACGACGTCAACCTCAGGCCTTTTTTCTGGCTAACCTAACCCACTGCTAAATGACAACATGTGCCCTCTAGATTCACACCACTGCAGAACAGAGGTAGCCAGCCTGTGAGCCACGGACTACTCTGCTGCCTGTTCCCAAACTCCCATCTGTTCTGGACCCACCTCTGCCGTGGGTGTCTGTCTTGTGAAGGAGTTGGGAAGGAGTTTGAGTGTTACAGGGAAACAATAGTAATATCTGCTCCTTCTGCGAGCATTGCTGGGCTCTCATGAAGCAAGCAGGCTCTTGGAGAAGAGGTAGGAATGTGCAGCAGATCTCACCACAGGTGACAGGGGACAAGACAAGAGGGAATGGCCTCAAGCTCCACCAGGGGAGGTTCAGACTGGACATTAGGAAAAAATTTTTCATGGAAAGGTTCATTAAACACTGTCAGAGACTGCCCAGTGAGGGGGTTGATTCACCTTCCCTGGAGGGCTTTAAGGGATGGGTGGATGAGGTGCTGAGGGACATGGTTTAGTGTTTGATAGGAATGGTTGGACTTGATGATCCAGTGAGTCTTTTCCAACTTGGTGATTCTGTGATTCTATACTGAGAGTGGGCCTGGAGGATGTGGTGAGGGAGAGTTGTCTGTGTGCACAGGACACTTGGACAGTGCTGTAGAGGATCGGTTATTCGTGAGAGGCACTGACCCGTTAATCCCGCTTTAAAAGTACTTTGAGTGACCTGAGGAGGACAAATCATGGAAGTGTTTGTTTCATTTCCCTGTCCCCTTCACCTGTGCATAGGCATATTCCAGCGTTGACTTTTACTTCTCTACCTCAGATTCCTTAGATGTGAGCAACCTGTCACTACCTCATTCTGATGGTGTCACTCCTAAAATACGTTCAGGCTCTCTTGAAAGGGGGCCTGGAGAATCTCATGGTTTCTGGGGACCTTTCTGAAGACAGCTGTGTGCATCGTCTGCTCTCTAAGCAGGAAGCAATTACATGTCTGCCCTGATGTCATACACTGGGCAGTGATGCACTCTGAGAGTCTGAGCAAAGCTGATTAGCCACAAGTTTGAAATGAGTGATTCCAAAACGCAAACCAGATGTTCCCAATGATTAATACATGGTGTGTCCTTTACTCAGTAATTTCTACCATTATTATGCGGCCAGGCTTTGATCACTGTGATTTTCTTAGAGCTGATGCTGGATCCTCCTCTGCAAAGCCTCAACCTGTTGTTTGGCCTGTGCTATGGGTTTCAGAAATTCCCTTGCCTTCGGTTCAGAAACACTTTGCTAACCCAGGCACAGGAATATGCACCTCTGCGTTGTCCCAACTTGCTCGCAGGAGAGCTCAGTAACCCTGGAGTCATCAGAAACCACTTGTGTCTGTCCCACACCACCACTCCAAGCAGCGCTGCAGCAAGAGGTTTCTTCCTCTGATGTTCACCCCACCGTGGGAAAACTGCCTAAATTGTCAGCGTAGACACCACCCAAGTGCACATGCCCTTGCAGATAAGATCTCGTGTGGCTTCCTGCGCTCCGTACTGTATGTGGAAAGAATAGTCATTTTTAGATGAGGCAGAGCCAATTGCATTCAAAACAAGTCAAGAGGATCAGGTATGGGTGCAGGCTGCTCCGGGCTTGTGCGTTCAGTTCGAAACACTCCCTGTTTTTCCCATACTCTTCTTTTTGCAATCGCATGACTACAAGAGTGGTCTGGCGCTCATGGCTTGGTTTGAATGCGTCAAGTTTGAGTAACTTCCCCTATCCTCTATGCTCAATGCACCTACAGGGATTTTAGATCAACTTAATGCCGTATTGCCCAGCTTTGATTTCTTCCCCCTCTTCATCAAACCCTCCTTTGCTTTGCTTTTAGGACATTCTTGGGACACAAAACTGTTGAAAATATCCCAATGTGACTTCTGTTTTCACCATTATTAATCAAATTCCATCAAAGTTCATGAGTCTTCCCACTCTCAGGAGTTCATGAGTCTTCCCACTGTCCTTGGGACAGTGGGAAGACTCATGAACTCATGAGAGTGGGAAGACTCATGAACTTCGATGGGATTTGATTCAGGCAATGGATCATCGTGTTCTCACCTGTACTGAGCAGTGACGTTACACGTCCCCATCCCGTACACGTTTTGGGGGTGCAAGGCAGGAGAGGGACCAGCCTTCCACATAGTTCTGCTGTGATCTGGGGAGGAGGGTTAAAAGCTTTTATGTGTAGCAGTGATGTTAATCCTGTGCTGTTACTAGGTGTCATCTAGAAACTGGTGGAAGAGAAACTCAACATCAGCTGGCAAAGCGCAGTCACAGCCCAGAAATCAACTGTGTTCTGGGCTGCATCCAAAGCAGTGGGAGCAGCAGAGCAAGGGAGGGGATTCTGCCCCTCTGCTCCGCTCTGGTGAGACTCCACATGGAGTCTCTGCGTCCAGTTTTGGAGTCCTCAGCACAGGAAGGACATGGAGCCGTTGGAGAGTCCAGAGGAGGCCACAGAGGTGATCTGAGGGCTGCAGCACCTCCCATATAAGGACAGGCTGAAAGAGTTGAGGTTGTTCCTCCTGGAGAAGAGAAGGGTCCAAGGCTCAGAGTAGCTTCCAGCCTGGAAATGTGCTCCAGGAAAGCTGGGTAGGGGCTCTGGGTCAGGGAGTGCAGAGATAGGGCAAGGGGGAATGGTTTTCAGCTCAGAAAGAGGGGAGATTGAGATGAGATCCTGGGAATAAATGTTTTGCTGTGAGGGTGGGGAGGCCCTGGCCCAGGTTGCCCAGAGCAGTGGTGGCTGCCCCATCCCTGGAGGTGTCCAAAGCCAGGTTGGATGAGGCTTGGAGCAACTGGATCCTCTAGGAGGTGTCCCTGCCCATGGCAGGGGGTGGTACTGGATGGGCTTTGAGGTCCCTTCCAACCCAAACCATTCTGTGGTTCTTTAGAACTCTCTGCGTACACACTCTGTGTGTTTTTATGAAAAGGCTGCTGGTACCACCCATCAGGAGTTTAACTATAGGTTACAGGTTTTGTACCTTGAGGGAGGATGAGTAGACCTTGATAAGCTGACAGTATGTTGTGGTTCACCAGAGCTTTTCCATGTTCCTGCACTGTAGCTCAGTATTTTGCTCTTACTGATCAGCTGCTGAAGTGAGGGAGGTATCGACTGCTTAGGACTTTTGTTGCTCTGTTGATCCCTCCTGAGCCTGAGGATCTACAGTTGGATTAACGTGTTTGCTGGCTTCCAGCTCCCCTGGCTGGGCTTCCAGCACAGCTTGGGGAGTGCAGCACTGGGTGTGGGGAAATGCCTGTTTCTGGGGCGGGAGGGGGATTCTCCCCATTTCAGCTCCAGCCTGCCGTCTGCCTACTTAAAGTGTTTGTTTTCTGACTACAAAATGAGTCTGCGAATGAGCTGTTGCTTTTCTGGAGATCTTATCGTCTAGAAACAGGCTGTTAAAAATAGGGTCATTTTACAGAAAACTTGTTTGTGGAGTGAAACAATTCAAAACACGATAATAACAAAACAAAATCTTAAAATAGCTCAAAGTTGAGACCACAGACACAGCTGCCAAACACTTTCATCTTTATTACAGTTACTCATATCTCTTCTCTTATTATTCCTATTGTAAACAGGCTGATTTTTATCTCCGTGGCCCTGGCTATTCAGCCAGAAGCCCACGTAACAACCCCCTGCGATCCAGCCTGGTTGTTCCTAGGACCCAGGTCATACATCTCCTTCTACATTTAGCTCTGGGCACGGATGAGGCTCCTGCCCCACTGCTGAGGGTGTTCCCTGCTGCAGGACGTCTCAGCCAGCAGTGCAGTTTGGTGGCTCTGTCACCGGCTTTACCTGGGTGATGTTAAAATTATGTTAAAAACCAGCTTCTGGGATCGTCTGCAGTTCCTCTGCCGCAGCTGGGGCTGGAAGGCGATGACTCTCCACGCTTTGGCTGCACACAAACCCGTTGCTCGGCGCCCTTTTGTAGAGGGTGGAAAATGCATCCAGTGTGAGAGGAAAACCTGACCTGATGCTGCATGTTCATCTGATTAAGTCACCTGTACAGCTAATAGGGAGGGAGATAAAGTTGAGCTATTGAGATAACAGCGCTGCAATTAGATTAATCTGAGCCTGGCGTGATCATTAAAAAGCCATTAGGGAAGCCATTGCATACTTGCATACATGTGAAAACTAACGGGTTGCTTGTTTAGTGAAAGGTACTAAGGAGATCAAATGGTGAAAACAAGATTTTGAGGGTTGTGAGTCCCCTGATTTTCTGAGCTGAGGTAACAGGGAGGAGAATCAAGCTGGCTGCCAGTGCTTCAGAGACCCCAGCCCTTCTTCAGGTCCAGGATAGAAGAGGCAAGCAGCCTTCAGCTCCTGTGCAAGCCGAGAATAATTACTCAGCTTGAACTTTGTGATGTTAATCTGATAATTGGAGAGCGAAGATACCTGGTGGTTGTGGAGCAGAACAGCAGAGTAGTCGCAAAAGAGGTGGGATGGTTGTAAAGTGTGGAGTGAGAGGGGAGGCTCAGGCTTGACATAAGGAAAAAATTCTTCACAGAAAGGGTGATTGGGCACTGGCAGAGGCTGCCCAGGGAGGGGGTTGACTCGCCTTGCCTGGGGGTGTTTAAGGTGGACAAGGTGCTGAGGGACGTGGTTTAGAGATTGGTGGGAATGGTTGGACTCAATGATCTCATGGGTCTTTTCCAACCTGGTGATTCTATGATTCTATGATTTAGCTGGGCTGAGCAATGATAATGAGCCATTCTGTCCAGTGTCTGCTTTGCAGAGCACTGTCACGCTGAGAGAGATGGGATTGTCCAGCCTGGGGAGGAGAAGGCTGCAGGGAGACCTCTGAGGAGCTGAAAGGGGCTCCAGGGAAGCTGGGGAGGGGCTCTTGATCAGGGAGGGCAGGGAGAGGATGACAGGAGATGGCTTTAAATTGGAAAGTGGAGGATTTTGATTAGATGATGAGGGTGGGGAGGCAGAAGTTCCCCAGAGCAGTGGTGGCTGCCCCATCCCTGGAGGGGTTAAAGACCAGGTTGGATGGGGCTTGGAGCCCCTGATCCAGTGGGAGGTGTCCCTGCCCATGGCAGGGGTGGGACTGGATGGGCTTTGAGGTCCCAAACTATTCCATGATTCCAGGATTAATGTTAGCTCCTGCTCTTGCCACTTGAAGCCGTGCTGTTGATTTCTCTTTCTGGGATGAAGCCTGAGCTGTCAGTGATGCAGGGCAAGTTTGGTGTGTTAAAAAAATCAAAACAAAGAAACCACCCCAAACCTCCAGCCCCCTGAACCCAAACCAAACCAAATAGAACAAAAATGACGTTTTCCCACTGATAGCTGCGTATCCTTGTTCCTTCTGGACAGTGAGACTGAGCAGTTGATCTTAGATGGTGTGTGCTGGTTGTCTGGTTTTGCCCACTCAGTGTTTGGTGCAGTGGATGACAAACACTTATGGCTTTCCCAGCAGGTAACGTAATCCACGGCTTCTTCCACCAGCAGCGCTAGGCTGAGCTGTTGGACTTTATCTGTGTGTCAAAGCATGTGTTTCCAGCAGGGAGGTCAGGGGAGGTGTCAGCTAACGCTAGCAGAGATCTCTGCAAACGTGTTTCAGGGTGTGCTCCTACTCCATCGAGGTTATTTTTCTGGTTAAAGCTTCCGACTAAGGTTCATGTAGGTGAAGTGCGATGGTGAGCTTTGTGTTTGCTTGAGGGGATGGACATTTTTTCCTGCATTGGGTCTGTTTACATGTTCTAACAAATAACACGTTCTACAATGTGACTGTTTTGACAAACAAATCCATCATTTCCATGATCTTTCTTTCAAAACAAAATCAATCACAGATAGCAGAGAAACCTGTTGAAGATAAGAGCTGTTCCTCTAAGCCCCAGCGTACTGGTTTTGCCTCATCTGTATAAACAGGCACTTGTGGACTCGGTTGGTTGTGTGCTCAGCCCTGTGGTTGCTCAGCATTACGTGCATAGAATCATGGAATGGTTTGGGTCGGAAGGGACCTCAAAGCCCATCCAGTTCCTGCTATGGGCAGGGACACCTCCCACTGGACCAAGAGGGTCAGAGATGTCTGTTTTCTAACACTCTTTACAGTCATTTGGCAAAATACAGCCTCATTTTGTAAAGTCCTTAGAAGGAAAATTCACGTGAAACACGCTTGTTACCCAGTTCCCAGTTGCGTCAGTGCTGACACAGAAACGCTCTAGAAGGCTCCTCACTCTTATTATCCATTTACCAGAACAATGCACGATATTAAAGAAAGCCATTAAATGCTTATTTTGTATCTGAGATCCAAGTTTTCTCACACGCTGCAAGAATTAGACACTCTTAACTGCTAAAATCCTAATTAGTTTCTATGGCTCCCAAGCAGTGCACAGGTAGATCCTAGTACCTGTCTGTAATCACCAGCCTGGGAGAGGATGGAGGTGGCTGAACCAGTTCTTCGTGCAGCCTGAGTTACTGCAGCTCACCCTGGCAGAGTTACCTTCTCTGCAGAAGATACTGAGTTGGAGTTAATCTGTGAGCGTGGCAGGTCGTTGCTTATCGAGGGTTTGTAGATACCACAAAGGGGAAAACACAGTTCTCACCGTCTTTCTGGCTGAGGTGAAACTTAGTGCTCTCAGGGGCGCGGAGCTACACAAGAATTATCAAAACTCAGACCTCTTGCTTTCAAAAAATGCAACCATTTTACCAAATCTAAAAGACATGGAACGACGGATGAAGTTACACTTAGAAAGGTTTGGGGGGTCGGGGTTTTTTAATAATGATATTCATAGGAAACATCCGCCTGAGCTGATTTTGTCCAAGCACTCGGCATTCTCTTTCTCTCTCTACTTGATCTCTCAGTCAACTTGATCTTTCGGTATCGCTGCGGGCTACACTGCTGCTCGGAATGCGCAGCTCTGCCAGGGGTGTTCTTGTGCATTCCTAAGTAGAACGTATGTCACCGAATGTCCATATGAGTTGTACTTGAAAATTTAACAGAAATAATTAACTTATTCAAAATGTGTATAATAGCACGTGTACTCCGCTTTGGAGCCCTGCCCTCGTATCCACTGGGGTGTTCTGCTCCTAAATACCCGACTCTTTTTGTATTTTCCAGGCAGCCATACTGAGTATTAAGCTAAAGTTACAGCCAGATCAAGATGTGGAGAAGGTGAGTCATTTCCTCTGCAGGCTTCTCTGTCATCAGATCCACCTTTTGTTAAGCAGGAGATCCATCAAAGCTCTCCAAGTGTTGCTGCCTTTCTCTCAAGGCTTAACTTTTTTCCAAGAGCTGTGGGTTGCTGAGGTACCTTTACATCCAGGGAAGCAACAGAGTGTTCTGTTAAACGCCCTCACAGCTTTTACTGAGCGGTTTTTCTAGAAGCAGCCACTGATCTACAGCGTTCTAGCTGTGTTCTTGATGCATGGTGGTCACTGTAGAATCATAGAACACCCAGGTTGGAAGAGACCCACCGCATCATTGAGTCCAACCATTCCTATCAATCACTAAATCATGTCCCTCAGTACCTTGTCCTCCTGGCCCTTGAACACCTCCAGGGAAGGTGAATCAACCCCCTCCCTGGGCAGCCTCTGCCAGGGACCAATGACCCTTTCTGTGAAAAATTTTTTCCTAATATCCAGCCTAAGTCACCCCTGGCAGAGCTTGAGGCCATTCCCTCTCGTCCTGTCCCCTGTCACTTGGGAGAAGAGCCCAGCTCCCTCCTCTCCGCAACCTCCTTTCAGGTAGTTGTAGAGAGCAATGAGGTCTCCCCTCAGCCTCCTCTTCTCCAGGCTAAACAACCCCAGGGCTTTTGCTGGTTTGAAGTGTTGCTAATATTTGTGTTGAAGATGTCACATCGTTTGTAGGCAGAGCTGGTTGATTAAGCAAGGGGTTGTGACTCCCTCATCATATCTGAACAGCCGGGAATGGGTCAGCCCTCTGCCAAGTTCCAGTCTCCAGGGTCACGGGCCTTTTCCACGCTGCAGCGCTCAGTCTGCGTGCGGCATGTGGTGATCAAAGGCACAGCACTTGCAGTGTAATTTTTTCTCCTAGATGTGTACGCCGCTACTGCTCCAGGATAAAACTAACTTGGTGGAAGACTATGTGGGAGAATATCCTGAGCTCCAGAGCAAGCTCTTGCACATCCTGGACACGTGGTGTGAACCTGGTTTTGATATCAGAGACATCTCAAGGTAGAAACCTTTGTTGACTTTCTAAACGTCTGAGGCCACCGTGCTGTCCTGTTCTCTGCTTGTCTGCCTGAGATCCTTTCTTAGCGGAATGGAGTGCAATATATTAACTTCTCAGCTGAGAAAGGGGAAATTCTGGTGTGTGTGCCAGACTCTTCTCAAACACCTTAGCCCCTAGGACAGAGGTGTCGTTCCTCTGGAGAGGTGCTCAGTTCCTACCAGAAGAGAGGAGTGTGAAATGAAACCTGTGCCATATGTCTTAGCAATCTAATGATATCAAAGCTTCCTCCGGGAGGTAGTGGCAATCAGAATCCCGAGCTTTGCTGCAGACAAGGGTGAGTTTCAGTATTGGTTGTACAGGTTTTGCAGGAAGATAATACGGTGATGAAGTGGCAGAAAAACAAGAGATGCAAGTGGTGAACCTTCACATGCTCATGAAGAAGTCGTGTGTGCTTTCATTTAATAATTGCTGCTCACTAAAACAGCTCCTGTCAGTCACAGAGCCAGCCGTACAGTCCAACTCACAGTGTAGATGTAAGAGTTCTGAAAAAAAGATGGGAGGGAATTACTCGCTTTCTCTTTCTGTAGAATAAGCCTCTGGACTTACGCTTCAGTTGTTGACTGCGAAGTTTGTGTGACTGTGTTGTTGTTGGCTGTTTATTGTAACTTGGGACTGTTCTTACTAGCACGTAGCTAACCCAATACCTCTACTTTATCTACTACTTTAGGCGATTCCACAGATGTTTCTTTCTGATTTTCTTTGCTTGCAGACAATATCAAGGCACATTCAGGTGCAAACCGGACAAATTTAACCACAAAACATTAAGCAAGCTGATCTTCAGGCTCCTGGACCGCTTTAACGTAGATCCAGGTAAGTGATATTGCAACACATTGTGGCGTTATCTCACCAATAAAGAACGGATGAAGGCAATTTGTCTTCTTCCGTGTTCAACAAGGAATCTCTGCTGTAATTTATCATGGGGGAGTTTCAGGGTTTAATTAACGACATTGAAAACCAAAGCTGGTAAGTTATGGGAGTTATCACTTTGTGCTGTTGAAGAATGAAGTGCTTGTGACTAATAGAATGCTTCTTCCATGATATGAAATAAATCTTGACCTCAGCACGGCTCTACGTAAACACATGATGGGTCAGCTTTGAGTTATGACTCCATTCCACTCACACAAGAGGCAAGTCATTATTCATCTGGGGATCTGTTTTCTTGAGTTATGGGTCCGTCAGCTGGGAAGAGATAACCCTTGGGAAGCAGGAGCCTCTCCGCCCTTTGTGTTCTTTGCATAAACTAGGGTTGGTGGTGGGGAATTTTAACGCTCTTGCAGCCTTCTGAGAGAAGTAACACATTTTACATCACTGAATAGATCCTTCGCTACCGGTTATCTAAAATCGACTTTGATTTGCTTGTCAGCGGGGACTGCTGATCATATTTTCTTTCCTTTGGATCTTGTACCAGATACCTTTATGTGCACCGTTAGGTTTTACTCTGCAAAGCTTTCCATCATCAGCTTGCGATATGCAATTCTCTTCTCTTGGACTGAAAAATGTTTTCTAACCACAAATTGTGGGCTTATTATACCTGGCAGCAACACTATATTGTATATTAATCTTCACATCTTCAGGCTGGTGTTCAAAAGTTAATAAGATAATCCTTACAAACCCTCACTGGAGGATAAGTAAATATAATTGAATTTAGCACGTTAGTGTGGAAGCTGAGATGTAGGGGGGTAATTTATTTAAAATCAAAACCCTTCCCAGGAGTTTACCAGTCTTAAGTAATTTTTCTCCTTTACAGCAGGTCATTCAGCAGGCTGTGTTGTCTTTTATGATCTGGGAAGAGAATTGAGTTTTTCTCCTTTCCTTATGAAAGGTCCACCAAGAGTGCAGTTTTAACTGCAGAGGTGAAATCATCTGTCGGGTCACAGGCTGAGTCCAGAGAAGCTTTAAAAACAGGAGAGGAGTGTGTGGCTGTTGATCTCAGGTGCTCTCTGTGGGGTGGTAGCATGCCTCAGCCCGGGGATGGTGTCTCAGATGCTGTAGCTACCAATAACAGTGGTGAAATCACGCTTGTCCTCCACAAGGCTTATCACTGGTGAGGAGGCTTCTTGAGGAAGATGTAAATCCCATCCGTGCCCAAGCTGCCGCAGAGTGATTTATCCCACGCAAGCTGCGGTTTCTGCAGTGCAGGAGAAATCACTCTGTCCATCTCTGCTGATGGGAGGGGGGATGTGGGCAGATGACTTCACCAAGGTGCCAGGTTTGGGGCAGGTAAAACCAGTGCTGAATGACTGTCATAGTCCCATATATGAAAATAGGTGTTTATTTTATACGTAATATTGCTTGAAATTCAGAGCAGGACTTCACAGTTTGCTGAGCTGTAGCTGCTTTAGTCTCCTTTGAAAAACTTTGGAAGTGGGTGAATGCCTCCAGAGGAATTTCTGCCTTAGTGCTGGTCCTGCTTGAGCTGAATTGGGAAAGGCTGGCAGCTGGAATAACATTACCTTCCTCTTCTTCCCACCTCTCTCCCCTCCCTTCCTCTGTATTTCTGGTGCTCTTTCTCTATTCTTTAGTGAAAGTCAATCTGGCTGTGAGGAAAGAGCGTGCAAAAAGGAAGCAGGCTGGGGAAAATGTACAGATTAACTCCCACCTCATTTCTCTTGTTCTGAACAGCCCCACCAAAAGCTAGCAGTGAGGTAAAACTCACACTTCTTGTTACCCAACCTGACTGTGGGCTCCTCTGATGCCGCAATCTCCTGCTGGTTTCTATCTCCTCTTTGCTCATGACTCCTGCTTGCTGAAGGAGGGTGAGAGCAGCAGCAGCAAAGGGAAGTGGCTTTCGGTGATAAAGGCTGGAGGAGGATAGGGTTTCTTGGTATGAGAAAGCAAACTTGTACGTGACTCAGTTTGTGCAGTTCCAAATCTACTTTCATATTTCACTCCCTGAGCCACTCTTACCCGCTCAAAGTGAATTTCACTGACTGCTAAGCAAAACATAGATGTTGATCTTAGATGTTCAGTGCTGGAGTCCTCAGCAGAGGAAGGATGTGGAGCTGTTGGAGCAAGTCCAGAGGAGGCCACAGAGATGATCCAAGTGCTGGCGCACCTCCTGTACAAGGAGAGGCTGAGAGAGTTGGGGTTGTTCAGCCTGGAGGAGAGAAGGCTCCAGGGAGACTAAGGTCTAAGGCTCTAGGGAGCTACTTCCAGTCCTGAAAGGGGCTTCAGGAAAGCTGTGGAGGAGCTCTTGGTCAAGGAGTGCAGGGACAGGATGAGGGGAAATGGTTTTCAGTTGAAAGAGGGGAGATTGAGATGAGATCTTGGGAAGAAATGTTTTGCTGTGGCAGTGAGGAGGCCCTAGCCCAGGTTGCCCAGAGCAGGGGTGGCTGCCCCATCCCTGGAGGGGTTCAAGGCCAGGCTGGATGGGGCTTGGAGCCTCTGATCCAATGGGAGGTGTCCCTGCCCATGGCAGGGGTGGAACTGGATGGGCTTTGAGGTCCCTTCCAACCCAAACCATTCTGGGATTCTATGACTAGCTGTCAACATTTGAAATAGTCTTTGGAACTGCCAGTGTTAAATTTCAGAGCCAGGCAGGTGGTGACTCAATATAAAAAAGACTTGGAACCTCAAGGGGAAAAAAAGCCATCATCTTAGGTTAGTCCACCTTTTCTTGTTCTAACCGTGTGCCAGTATCCCTGTTAACACAACAAACACTGCATGGTAAGTGCAGTGTTCTTTGCCGAGTTCCAAAGGTGTCCCAATAAACCGTGTATGGGTCCCATTTAATTAACTTTATTGGGGAGGAGGAAGTTGGGCAGGAATGCTGTGGGTTTGAAGGAAATGAAGTTTTATAGAGTCTTTTCTCACACCTGGGTCAGTATGCTCTGCTTTAACGAGCCTGGAGCTTTTTCAGGCTAATGACTTCGTGCTCTTTGGAGACCCTGAGAGATTGACTTAGATTTACAAAGGTGGGTTCAGTCAGAGCAGTTGTCAGTGATGAACGGGGGCTGTCGGGGTTTGAAATGTTGTCTGTTTTCTGCTGTGTTTTTGTGCGGTCAGTGTAGAACAGAGAGGTCAGGAGCATTTTACTGGAAAATCATTGGGGGGGGGTCAAAATGAAACCACTCTGGGAAATGAAACTGCCTGCATGTACTGGGCTTGGCGCCTAGCTGGGAATAAAGCGGAGAAAGGGGTCTTGATTGAAACCAGCATAGGGTGTGAGGGAGCTCAGCATGAGCTGGTGAAGTGCACACACAGCCCAGAAACTCACCATGTCCTGGGCTGCATCCAGAGCAGTGGGACCAGCAGAATGAGGGAGGGGGTCCTGCCCCTCTGCTCTGCTCTGGTGAGACCCCAACCTGTGTCCAGTTCTGGAGTCCTCAGCACGGGAAGGACATGGAGCTGTTGGAGTGAGTCCAGAGAAGGTCACATAGATGATCCAAAGGCAGGAGCACTTTCTGTGTGAGGAGAGGCTGGGAGAGTTGGGGTTGTTCAGCCTGGAGAAGAGTCCAAGGAGAACTTAGAGCAGCTTCCAGTGTTGCAAGGGGCTCCAGGAAAGCTGAGGAGGGGCTCTTGATCAGAGAGTGCAGGGGCAGGAGAAGGAGGGATGGATTTATGGAAGGAGGAAGATGTAGATGAGACATTAGGAAAAAAGTCTTCACGATGAGGGTGGGGAGGCCCTGACCCAGTCTGCTCAGAAAAGGGGTGGCTGCCCCATCCCTGGAGGGGTTCAAGGCCAGGTTGGATGGGGCTTGGAGCCCGTGATCCAGTGGGAGGTGTCCCTGCCCATGGCAGGGGTGGAACTGGATGGGCCGTGAGGTCCCTTCCGACCCGAACCATTCCATGACTCTAGGATTAATGTTAGCTCCTGCTTTTGCCACTTGAACCCCTGCTGCTGATTTTGCTTTCTGGGATGAAGCAGGGTCTGCGGGGGCAGCTGGAGGCCGCCAGGGGGCAGCAGCGCCGCGCGGGCCGAGCCGGGCTGAACCGAGCCGAGCTGGACCGGGCTGGGCTCAGGCTGAGCCATACTGGGGCTGGACTGGGCTCACGCTGATCCAGGCTGGGCCTAGGCTGAGCCATACTGGGGCTGGACTGGGCTCACGCTGATCCAGGCTGGGCCTAGACTGATCCATACTGGGGCTGGACTGGGCTCAGGCTGATCCATACTGGGGCTGGACTGGGCTCAGGCTGCTCCAGGCTGGGCTGCTCCAGGCTGACCCACATTGCCAGCTGCCAGGACGCAGTGGTGCAGACCCTGGGAAAGCTCTGGCAGAGACTCCGGGCAGTCTCTTCCAAAGATGCTGTCTTAGAGGCAGAGGAGTGAGTGCCGTACCTCCCCAGAAATGGCTTTGGAGAGAGGGGATGGCACATGAATCCTAGACTCGTAGAATGGTTTGGATTTCTCAGTTTTAAGACTTCTTGAATCCTTTATTACATCATTCTTATTCACCCCTTTGCTTCAATAGGTCCATGGTGGCCGATCTGCTGTGAACCCCAGTGTTGGGTCAGGTCTTTAGCATTAGGCCCCGTATCTGGCAGTGCACGATGACATGATGGTACTTTTGGATCATTGGAGAGCCCTGGTGCTTGGCCTGGTTCTTCCATGGGGTATCACAGCATGCAAAAGCGCTTGATGAATATTACTTTTTAACTTATATAGAATCACAGACTGGTTTGGGTCAAAAGGGACCTCAAAGCCCATCCAGTCCCACCCCTGCCATGGGCAGGGACACCTCCCACTGCATCAGGGGCTCCAAGCCCCATCCAACGTGGCCTTGAACCCCTCCAGGGATGGGGCAGCCACCCCTGCTTTGGGCATCCTGGGCCAGGGCCTCCCCACCCTCATCCTTA
Organism: Piaya cayana; assembly: GCA_013389865.1. NCBI lineage: Eukaryota > Metazoa > Chordata > Aves > Cuculiformes > Coccyzidae > Piaya > Piaya cayana. Next base: position 123,829 of record WAAB01018633.1, on the reverse strand, counting down.
GCAGTACAAGGGTAAAAGCCTCAAGCGTTTCAGGTATCCTGGTTTTACTTAAAAAAAACCAAAACAACTCCTTTACTTTGTCCCCAGACAGAGTACACTTTGTCTGGGAACTTCTGTTCTGCCAGAGTGAAGGAGTCTCATTGTGAATGGAAGTCAAGCTCTCAGGGCAGTGTGAAGAAAGGATTGGATCCATACTCCAGCTCGGGAAGCATCGTGTGTCACCTAGGAATTGTAGGCATGCACCACACCTAAAAATATATTGCACCATATCCCCAGCAGACACATCTTACTGCTGTTGCATGAGTGAAGTAAGTGTGTATCATGGGTTTCAAACCCTGCGTGGTAAATAAATTTTGGGTTTCCTTCCTCTATGTTGCTATAAACTCTGCTGACAGTGGAGAGCAGACTGGAGTTTGTGCTTCTGAGTCAGTCCCAGATGTGAAGCGCAGTTAGGATGAAGCACTGTGGTGGTGCAACCGCCAGGTTAAGAGTTAACCCATGCTGAAAGAGGGGCTTGTGTTATGTTGTACCATTTGTGTTCCACTAATGCACCACAGCCCAGTCACGATCCCCAAACCCCATGGCACTGGCGCTGAAGAGAGGGATTGTTGCTGTTCTGAAAAGCTTAGGGCTCTTTTGCTCTGACCAACAGAACATTGGGTTTGGCTCAGGAGACCTGAGTTCAGACTGCGTTTGCTCAGCTGGGCGTTTGAGCGGGGCTGAGCTGCTCTGCCCGGGAGCACTTTGATTTCTGCAGGTACCAGGTGGAGGTGGTCGTGATGCTGCAGGGCAAAGGGCTGGTGGAGACTCCTCACCACCACCTGCGTCACCTCCTGCCCCAAAGCCAAAGGGACTCCTTCTCTCATTTCTGACACACATGGAATGTGGAACGTGCTCTTACAGACCTCCCAGGTGGAAGGTTTACCACCACCAACACAACGTATGCCAGTTCTTCTCAAGCCTGACCGTTAGATTTGTGTAGGGATTTGGTTGGTTTTTTCTCTCCCAAAGCCTCTATGGCTTCTCCCTTTCCTGCATGGCTTTGGTCAATGCAGCTCACGCTTTACTTTGGGCACTCTCCTTCTTTGTGCGGTTCTTTTGTATGTATGTGATCCAGTTTCCACTTTCTCTGAGCTTCCTTCTTGTGTTTGAGATCAGTAACAGCTTCTAATTTAGCAGTTAAGACTCTTAATTCATTTCCAGTTTTTTCATTGCCAGCTCTTAACTCCCTTTTCCTTTTAAATTATTTTCACATGCAGTCCAACCTGCCAGCTCTCTGAGCTTACTGAAGTCCGTTCCGTTGTTTTTATTTTGCTGTTCTTCCTTCCTTTAGAGGTTTGAACTCGTCATTTATCGTCTCTCTCACCCAGTTACCTTTCATCCTCATGGGTTTTTTTAATCCTTCTGTTATTTTTGTTTGTAATAAAGTATAGAGAACTGGATTAAAACCCAGTTCCTTTGCTCAGCAAATGTCACTAGGGCCTTCAAGAATGCCCCAGTCCATCTGTGTTCCTCCGTCCTCCTCTCCACACAGGTACATGGGCACTTTAAACCCCACAGTTCTGCCAGGTGCTTTAGCTGGTTCCTCTAGAAGCTCAAAAGGAAAAGCGTTCACTGAATTTTTTTGGTGACCTCAAGCAGTCATGCTGTGTTTCGTTCTGAAGTGTTTTGAAATCTTGAAGTCAAGGGGTGATATTCTTAATTTTTATATTGATCTTACATTCTTTAAAGAATGTTGCTTCCCATGAGCTGATGATCTTTCCTCTGGATATTGGGTATGACACCCAGAGGAAAGATCACCATATTTATTGGGATAATATCCTGCAGGATAATGATGATAATTTCTTCAGATCCTTTGAGAGCGGGGATTTGAGGTCACTCTGTGAAAGATTAATTTAAAAAAGAAAACTTTGGGCATCTCTGTTTGAGATGGAAATGTTCAAGTTATGAAGTGATGCTTCGGGAGATGCCGGGAAGATGCAGTACCCAGCGGTACCTCAGTGCACACCCCTCTGATCCCAGGCTCTGGGATTCAGGGATCTTTCTCCGTTCTCCCAGTTTCCAGCCCTCGGGCATGCCGGGTGTGGGGTATGGAGAGTGCCAAGCTTTGAGGGCCTCTGAGTTGGGAACACAAGTTTCTCACGGTGTGTGCTGATTCCAGGGAGGCTGCAGAAGATCTTCCCTTTGCTGTATTCTATCACCCTTCCCAATTGCTTGTCCTACTCTTTCCGACAAGTCACTTGGGCTGTTCAGCCTGGAGAAGAGGAGACTGAGGGGGAGGAGGAGCAGGTGCTGATCTCCTTTCTCTCGTGACTAATGATAGGACTCAGGCATGGCAGGAGGATGCACCAGGGGAGGGTCAGGTTGGACATTAGGAGAAGGCTCATTCCCCAGAGGGTGGTGGAGCACTGGAACAGCTCCCAGGGCAGCAGACACAGCACCAAGGCTGATGATATTCCAGCAGCATTTGGCCAAGGCCATGAGCCTCACGGTATGAGTGTTGGGGTGTCCTGTGCGGGGTCAGGAGTCAGACGCGATGATCCTTGTGGGTCCCTTCCAAGTCAGGACACTCTGTGACTACCTCATGAGGCATGAGGCATGGTTTGAGCCACTGAAACCCCAGTGGAGGCTTTGGTTAAACCCTTCCCTGTCATCCCAGCATCCAGCAAGATCTGACAGATACGTGTGCTAATCCTAATGTATTTTATCTTCTGCATTTATCACTCTTCACAGTAGATTTCGAAACAATCTGCTATGTGAAGATCTTGGGGTTTGCAGTTGTAATGAGGTGCATCTAATGAAGATGACAGTAATAAAAATAATAACAACTGTTGCTTGCTAGCTCAGCAAAACAATAGTCCCCGCCCTCCCTGTATGGATACGGAGTCTATTTTATGGATAAATGTTTTATCTCATAAAGTGTAGCCACAAGTTTACATCCTGAGTAACGTGTTCCAAACTGCTGCAATGAATTATCAGCACAGGTTCCAATTAAATCAAAAAGAATGCAGCCTCTAGAGACTGGCAGTGGTGTCTGCATGTGGATGCTCCCTAATTAAAGGTGTGAAGTTACTGGCAGGGAAGCACCTTGAACCAGCAAGAGGATCTTATCGTTCCAGGGTGGTAGAACCAGAGGTATCAGGATTAGCATTGCTAATCATGGGTGAAAGTGTAAATAACAGTTCTAGTGAAGATAAGCTGACAATGTGTGTGTCTGTCCGTCATTGTTCCAAGCATGATGGCATCCTGCCTTCCGCATACTGAGCTTGAAATTGGGGAAGGAAAGATGTTGTGTCTAGACAATAAAACTTCAAGGAAGTCCATCTGTGTTGTATACTTAAATGTGTTTTTCCTTCTTTTAGCTCTCTGCCCCAATGTCATAAATCAGCGTCACTTGAGAACTCTGCATTACCTCTTCTACAAGAGATTTGTCGAGGTATGCGTCTGTGTTGTGAGCTGTGGGTATGAAGGAGGCTTTTTGATTATTTTGCATTTTGAATTATAGAATGGTTTGGGTTGGAAGGGACAGCAAAGCCCATCGAGTTTCATCCCCTTGCCATGAGCAGAGACACCTCCCACTGGATCAGGGGCTCCAAGCCCCATCCAACTGACTTTGAACCCCTCCAGGGATGGGGCAGCCACCCCTGCTCTGGGCAACCTGGGCCAGGGCCTCCCCACCCTCGTCGTGAACAATTTCTTCCTAATGTCTAGTCTAAGTCTTTCGCCTTCCAATGTAAAGCCATCCCCCCTCACCCTGTCATTACATGCCCTAGTAAAAAGTCCCTCCCCAGCTTTCCTGGAGCCCCTTTCAGTGCTGGAAGCTGCTCTAAGGTCTCCCCAGAGCCTTCTCTTCTCCAGGCTGAAATAACATAATGGATACGGTTGGAATGTATCAATAGTGTGTGAGCAAGTCTCATTGTGATTATTGTATAGAAATACACTGGATCTCCCCTCAACCTGTTTTTTCTCAGAGCGAGTGGTTTGTGTGTCAGTTCATATTCTAACAAGGAGGTGTTGTGGTTGCTCAGAGCTGGATGTTCACCGCAGCACCCTGAGCCGTGCCCCAAGACACGGGGGGAGGTCCGGGCTTGCTCTCTGTGCATTCACTTCCTCAGAACCATCTCAGAAAAGCAGGAGCTTACGGGATAAAGAGTTTAGTGCTGATTTGAGCTTTAGGGAAATTGTGTATTTGGTTTGTTTAAGAGCCCTCAGTTTTAGGCTTTCCACGTTGCTGGATTCTTTGCAGGCACTTTGCTTTGGTACCCGTGGCCGGGCTGTGAGAGCATCACAGTTTAGCCCCGACCCAGACAATTTTGGCAGCTGGGCTGCCAAACCTACCACTGGAGCTTTTGTGTGTTAACAGCCTTGCAGCCCCCTGCTACAGCTCCTGAGCCACTCTTGGAGCTGACTTAACTTGTCCAGCCTCCAAATTTGCTTTCCAAATACACTGGTCCTTGTCCTAGCACTGAAGGCTCATAAAAATAAAAAAGATGCCATTAATCCTTTCTGAAGAGTAGGTTTCTGTGCAGCAGCTTGGAGGGTGACTCTGCAGAATGAATTGGCTGTGGTTTCTCCTCCGCTCATGAGAGCTCTAGGCCAGGTCACTGCCCCTTGGATGTGCTTGAGCACAGTGCACCGGGGAGCACGTTTCTCTTCTAGTTAACAGGGTGGTTTTGGTGCTTCTCTTGACGATCTGGCACCCAAGTTATCCTGTGCCTGGAAACACATTGTACCAACTGAGAGTGATTTTTGGATTTTTTTGCCTGTCTGGAAAAAAATAGCTTGTACTTCTTGTACCTGGGTGTATCAACTGGCCCGTGAAGGGCAAAGACCACAAGAGACTGAATATCACAGCAAAATGTTCCCATTTCTTGAATTCTCGGTTTTCCAGCTGTATTTGCCAAACATAGTGGTGTGTCATCTGCAGATCAGAGATGATGTTCTCCTTGTAGGTGCAAGAGGCTTTTTTAACAGAGTTTAACAGAGCCCAACAGGGTCTTCAGATGTTACTACAGTGCTGTTGATGCACTCTTCAGAGAGCTGGTGTTCAGGAAATGAGGCAGCTCCTCCAGAAGAGCCTGTGCTTTTGTTCAAAAGAGGCTCTGTTTGATGTTCTGACAGAAGAAGGCAGATGCGTGAGCTTTTTCTGATCCCCCATCCCCGGTACTTTGAACACAAAGATGGGGTTGAGTGATGGTGATCTGATGACACCATTCTGGCACAGCCAGGTCTGCTTCCAGGGTCTCCTGATCCACCAGGGAAGGCTCCCATCTGTCTTTGCTGCCTGTCAGATGCACAGACAGAAGACCTGGGGAGGATCGAGTGTTTCAGCATCCTGCCTCTCAAAAGCTTTAATGTTGGATGACATCATTCTAGAGAGCTTGGTCATCCACAGTGAGAGAGCAGAAAGCATTTACCCAGGTGTATTTGTTTAGCAGAGTGGAATGGATTCTTGATCTGGTGTCCTGCTCTCCCTGGCCTTCCATTTCCTTTGTTTTGGAGTATTTGCTTGATTTTAAGTATCCAAGCTGGCCAGTTACTTCCATTAAGGTACATTTGGCAGCAGTTTCTGGACACGATCCCATCTTCTGAGAGCTCTTTGGTGCTCTCTGTTTACCATTCTCAGCTGTGTATGAGTTCTGGTTAAAGGGCTCCTTTATCTCACCAGTATTTAAATTACATGCTTGTGTATCTCAGAGATGTTTTCTCTGAGCCTCTTACTCCCTGTTTGCTCTTGTAGCTTTCCATGAAGTGGCACTAGTGACGAGTGTCACCTCTGCCAGGAGCGGGGTGAGGCTCCAGCCTTGCTGCCTGATGGGTCTCACGCAGCCTCCGTTACTGGCAGAGTGGAGACTGGGTCCCATCCCGAGTTCCTCCCCAAGGTTGGCTCTGAGTTCAGACATTGGAACGGGAATGTTAACTTATCAGTTTCCTTCCCAGAACTCATGATTCCAGAGGATTTTTTAATGACTTGGCCGTTGAGAGAAGTTTGTATTTTCATATTCCAAAGGCTCAGCCTTGCAGATAATCCTTGAGAGCCCTTCATTACTGGAGCCCACGGGGCTGGCTCTCTGCTGGGCTAAGTCGAGGGGAACAACCTCTGGATGTGGTGCAGGTCTGAGGTTCAGCTAGACCGTGGCCTGTTCCAGGCTTGCTTGGCAATGTCTCTCCCATGGCAAGAACACCATGTGAGCTTTGAGGTGTTCAGCAATGCTGCTGCACTTTGCAGAGTGGGGTTAAGGCGATTGGCTTTCTGCAAATGAGTCCAGGACCCAGCTCTTACCCCAGCGTTCAGGCTCCTGCTGGATAAAGGCCTGTATTGCCTCTGTACTTTGATTGCCTGTTGGGTTTTGTCTTCTGTGCTACAGCATAAGCTTGAGTTGTTGTCCGAATTACTTCATCTCAACTGTGTTTCTCTGCCGTGCCCCGGCTGGTGACATATGAGAAGCAGACGTTTCCCGTGTGCTCGTGAACGCATTCCTCAATCACGGCTGATGCCAGTGTGTAAGATGATGTGGTGCATTTCAGCTGGCTTTGCGGAGCGTTCTCCCTTCACGAACGCAGCTCAGAAGTGATTTTGTCTTTTCAGAAAACCATGACTCAGGAGAACTGGACAGACCATGTTCAGGTGAGTATGGATTCCCCTCTCCCATGTTCTCATGCAAGATGTTCACAGTATCCAGCTCTGGATCCTGTAGTTCTGCTATTCCAGTCTTACACCTTCTCATGTCGTTGTAAGCATGCAGCAAAATTGTATGTGCAGGGAAGAGCAAGGAAGAAAATGTGTATTTTAATTGCTGTTATGTCTTTTAAAACACTCTAGTTTGGCTGGAGCAGTTAGGGAAGATTGTTGATACATTCTTTTACTTTCACGCACTTATTTATAAGTGAACAGTATGAATATTTATGTTGATTAATGACAAGGAGAAGGGAAAAGTGAGTTCTCTTCAGGCAGCTACCACTATGTGAGTAAATTGGGACAAACGCATCCTCCTGCATGCTCCACTCTGATCATTCTCCACAGTTTCAAGGGGTAATTGTTGGATATTGTGATATCTGTGTTTTGTGCAGTAGGACACGAGGGATTTTAATAACACAGGAAGAAGGGCAGCAGTATTTTATTTGTCGGTGTATAAACAGGACAGTTCAGGCAACCATGTTTTGGCCTGACACTACAACAAATACACGTGTGACAATGAGATATCCACAAATCCCACGGTGACAAACCATTAGGGATTATTGATGTGTCCATGTTATCCCAGGGGAACTGCAGCCTCCTGGTGAGTATCTGCTCCTTTTCTGTAACCCCACTCAGTGGGAGTTCTGCAGCCACAGGGGATTTCTGACCGACAGTGGAACCTTCCTTAGAAAATCCACCCAGATGGTCAGTGTAGGCCCTGGGCTAGCACCAGGCTGGTCACACGTTGAAGATCTTGGGCTTTCTGCACACATTATCAAAAGGACTGGAATTTAAACATGAGACATTTCTTCTGTCTTTCATGGGTCAGCAGGAAAAGGAAAGTTCAAAAGGCATAAGGATCTGTTTTATGAGATAGAGATCATTGATAAAGTGCCCAGCAGCACTTCAAGACAAGTGTGAAACCCACTGAGAGCTCTCAGTGTGAACAGGCAACTTCTGTGTGTCGGTTATCATAGCTGTGCGAGAGGCCAGGCTCGTGAGGAAAGGATGGCGTCCTGCATCTTCATTGCTGTGATCTTATCCAGTAAAAGAACTTTTCAGGGTTCCCCTTGATTCTCACAAGCTTAGAGGCCAGCACGAGTGCTGGTGCCTTGCTGGATGGAGACATGAGATGGGATTAGCCATGAAACACTTTGTCACAGCTTCCGGGTACGTGCTGCGGTCTGCAGCGAAGGGGTTCCTGTTGGTGCTGTGATGGGTAATGGGAAAACCTCCCAGGTAACAGAAACGACCGCAGGCTGTGTCCATCGCTTGTGGAGACAGGAGGCTGGGAACAGATGCTCTCTGAAAAGCATTTGCTTGGTGTCTGGAAAGCCAGCTCCCTGGAGAACCACGCAGGGCTGGGCTGTGTGATGGACCATGGCAGAAGGGTGTCTTTGCCTTCCCAAAGTGTTCCAGAGTGCGTATTTTCTGTAAGCTGCCAACATCCACTTTTGACAAGTATGTAATTATCACACGAGCAGTGCTTAAACTTGCCTGTTATCAGTACCTTAGTGCTATCAGAGATTCCTGTCTTTGGCATCGCTTTAAAGCGATCAGAATCTGTACCTGTGCATCTGGAGGAACTGAAATAATCCCGTGTGCAGGTCGGCTTCTGCTTCACGCTGGTGACAGCGCAGTTGCAGTGAGCAAGAGAGAATTTGCAAAGGAGGAATCATTGAGCAAGTTTCATTTTTCAACTCAGGTTGTCCAGGACTTTATTGGTTTTGAACGGTTAGACTTTACATGAGGGAAAGGTTTGGCTTTCCACTTAGAGCTTCACCTGTGACCTAGCGTATTTTGGCCAAAAAACCCATGAAGCTCCTCATGGAGCTGTACGGACTTGCCCTTTGTCCTGTAAGTCCCATGTGCACGTTGAGTTCCGACTCCCAGATAATGTGTATCCGCTGGAGGATGCAGCATTACAGAGCCGTCGCGCTGGGTAGGCAGCAGAGGATGGGATGCAGTGCAGCCTCTGGATCTCTGGGGGAATGGGAACCAAAACTCTCAAACAACTCCACAACTCAGTCAGTTCTGGGCCCCTCACTACAAGAAAGACATTGAGGTCATGGAGCGAGTCCAGAGAAGAGCAGTGAAGCTGGTGAAGGGGCTGAAGAACAAGCCTTATGAGGAGTGGGTGAGGGAGCTGGGGGTGTAGAAGAGAAGCTGAGGGGAGACTCAGTCTACATCTGCCCAAAAGGAGATCGTAGACAGGTGGGGGTTGGTTTCTTTTCCCGAGTGGTAGGTGACAGGATGAGAGAGAATAGCCCCAAGCTGCACCAGGGCAGGTTTGGATTGGACATCAGGAAAAATTTCTTCATGGAAAGGGTTTTCAGCTCTGGTAGAGGCTGCCCAAGGAGGTGGTGGAGTCTCCATCCCTGGAGGGGTTTAAAAGATGGGTGGTCAAGTGCTCAGGGATATGATTTAGCAGTGGACAGGGACAGTTGGGCTTGATGATCTCAAAAGTCTTTTCCAACCAAACAATTCTATGATTGTATGAAATTCTGGATAATAATTTTGATCTTAAGTCCAAAGAGGTGAAAGTCTATGAGTTTAAAGCCTATTTTCGTTTAATTCTGTGCTGGAGCTGTAACCAGAAACTTAAAGGATGAAGCTGCCGAGAGCTGTGGTGAACATGGTGTTTGTCCTTGGTGGTGGTGCTGGCCATTCCGCGTTCTGTGTGGTGAGCGAGGGATGTTTCAGGGCTGGTATTTCTTTTTGTTTGCCCTGAGCAGGGCATGTACAGAATCTTCCCGTCCCTGCCCTGTGGGATGAATCAAAGGTGTGATCCTGACTGCTCCTACAAAAGCCAGAAACTCGGCAGTTAATTGTGGGGCCAACAGAACCTGTTTCCAGCCCCAGAGCAAACTGGTTTTGCCCCCTCCTCCTGCCAGCGCCCGCACTGTGGCTCTATGTCCAGGGCTGGCAGCTGCAGGTGGGCAGAGGGGGTGGGAAGGAAAGCAAAGCAATCAAAATGCTTTTGTAGCCCAGGAAAACTGCCTTCATCGCAACTGTCAGCTGGCAGCCTGGTTAGCAGGAGAGCAAGAGTTTGTACCCTCTTCTCTACACACCAATACCTCGAGGGCAGAGGGAGGGAAGAACACTCTCCTTGCACAGTGCCAACAACTGCATTGCTATTCAACAGCTTGCCTAACTGATCCTGGGCTGCACGGAAACACGCAGGAGGGTGCCTGTCTTCACAGGCAGAGGGGAAGGTGTGTGAGATATCGATGGTAGATAGGCAGGAAAAAAAAGGGCAGGGCATGAGCCAGTTGTCTGCTTTGCTGGGTGCCCTTCTGCTTCCATTTTGGCAGGCTTGATAGTTTTCAGAGCTTTAAGCAGCTGCAAAGAAATGGCAGAGCTGGGGAGAGCAATGAGAACAGCCGAGATCTGACAGCAGTCGGAGGTGTGCAGGAAGGGTCGTCCTGCCAGCAACTGCAGCGAGCGCTTGGCTGGCAGCAAGAGGAGCCTCTTGAGATCCGTTGTTTTCCTGGAAATTCTGCAGGACACAATTGCCTTGAGACTACAAAGCATGGAAGGTGTTACCAGTCACAAGTTCACAGGATCATGGAATCATTAAGGTTGGAAAAGATCTCTAAGTTCATCCAGTCCAATTGTCAGCCCAGCCCCACTGTGCTGACTAAACCATGTCCCCAAGAGCCATAGCCACATGCATTTGGAACCCCTCAGGGGATGGAGACTCCACCAGTGCCCTGGGCAGCCTCTGCCAGGGCTTCACCACTCTGTCAGTAAGGAAGGTTTCCCTGATATCCAATCTAAACCTCCGTAGGACAACTTGATGCCATTTCCTCTCATCAGTTGTTACTTACGAGAGGAGCCCAACACTCACTCCCCACAACCTCCTTTCAAGGAGCTGCAGAGGGAGATGAGGTCTCACCTCAGCTTTGAGCAGCCGGATCCAGTGGGAGGTGTCCCTACCTGTGGCAGGGGCCTGGAACTGGATGTGTTTTAGGTCTCTTCCAACCCAAACCATTTCATGATTCTATGATTCGGAGCTGTGGCTCCTCAAGCAGCCCTTTTGCCAGCGGTTAGAACTACTCTCTCCTTCATTCTGGCGTGTGCAACTTGAGAGAAGGATATGGGGATACAACACCTGGGAAAGTGGCCCCTCTTTTCAGGCCCCTGTTTTGCAGCTCTTCGTTCTGCTCTGGTCTTGCATGAGAATGGAGCAGATGAGCCTGGCACCAGCTGTTGGCCACGTTCAGTGCTGGAGAGGCTCCAGCTGATCTCCTCTCCTGCTCCAGCTGCAACAGTGAGATAACTTATTTATTTTACAATTTCAGACCATGAAAAATCAAATGCTGTGCCAGCTAGTTCTCCAGGTGACCAAGGGTGAGGTGCTACTAATTCGCAGCAAATGTGTAGCTCCAGTTCCACTAAATTCTACGGTTGTTCTGCTCCTTCACAGATAATATTCAGAAATCTGCCTAACCAGAGGGCATAGAACTCCCTTCCTTTATGCACAATATATTTGAGAAACTTTGACAATTCCTGATCCTTAATAGGTGTGAATAATGTTACACTGCATCAAGGAGTTGGTGTAACTGGATTTATTTAACCAGTTAAATTTCAAATGACAAACATCCTCAATAACTGGAGCACCTCTGCTATGAGGCCAGTCTGAGGGTTGTTCATCCTGGAGAAGAGAAGGCTCCAAGGAGACCTTAGAGCAGCTTCCAGTGCTGAAAGGGGCTCCAGGAAAGCTGTGGAGGGGTTCTTGGTCAAGGAGTGCAGGGATAGGATGAGGGGGAACTGTTTGCAGCTGGAAGAGGGGAGATTGAGATGAGATCTTAGGAAGGAATGTTTTGCCTTGAGGATTGGGAGACCCTGGCCCAGGTTGCCCAGAGCAGTGGTGACTGCTCCATCCCTGGAGGGGTTCAGAGCCAGGTTGGATGGGGCTTGGAACCCCTGATCCAGTGGGAGGTGTCCCTGCCCGTGGCAGGAGTGGGCCTGGATGGGCTTTGAGGCCCCCTCCAACTCAAGCCCATATATGATTCTATGATGGATGCAGAGACCCTAACGGGCTCTTTCTGCACAGGACCATCTTGACCTGCATTAAAAAGTAAACACCTCTGGAATAAAATGTAACAGCTGTTATGCTCAAGGAGGTGATTTTTAAGGGGAATTTAAAGGACAGAATGCAATTATTTTTTTAAAAGGTTTTTGTGGCCAGAACACCTGGCCAGCAATGCTGCTCTGGGGAATCTTGCATAAGGACAAGAGGTCAAAAATGCTGCTTTGCAGAAATCCCCATCTCGCGTCCTTCCCAAGGACCCCCGAGCTTCAGTGAATGTTTAAATTGAGTCAAGATTGTTTTGAGTGCAGCAACATCCCCATAGCGTGAGGAACAACGTCTGTAGGGAACGGAACAATCTTTGCAATGCAAATGGGAATCATCTTCAGGAGGTGGTTAATAAACGGCATGTCCTTCGGTATAAGGCTGCGCTGCAAATTCTCTTTTGCTCTGTGTTTGAGGGAACTGTTTATTCAAGGATCTAATGGATGTCATCACTCAGACGTCAAACCTAGCCTGGCGGTTTTCCTGGAAGGTAGAAACCAGAACTTGTTTAACCAGCCGGTGTGGAGTCCCGCGCGAGTATTTATGCCTCTTTCTTTGCAGGAAATTAGAACCAGTGGGTGATTGGGTTTGTTCCGTCTAGCCTTAAAAGTCCCAGGGAGGAATCATAGAATGATGGAATGGTTTGGGTTGGAAGGGACCATAAAGCTCTTGCAGTTCCAACCCCCCCTGCCATGGTGGGGTGGAATCACTAAACCTGTTATCAGCTGAAATAAATGCTCCTGGTTCTGCTGGTGCTGGTGCATGTGCTGCTTGAGCAAAGGAGCCTGGGTAGCTTGGGATGGGTGTGGATGGAAATATGCAGGAGCTGCTCCCTGTCTCTTGTTTGCCTGCACTTTGCCTGTTAAGCCGTCTGCAAAAGAATTGCATTTATCTTCCCACAACTCTTAGCATCCCCCTGGCAGCTGCCACTTTTTAAAAAAAAGGAGATTTGTGTTTTATTTCCCATTCCGCTTTCACAAACCAGACCGTGTTTAGACCTGGACCAGGCACAGGTGTAAGATCTGGTATCGTTCTGGGGAAGCCAGGATTGAGGGAATCACTTTCTGTCAACTGAGAACCGGCAGCCTTTAGTGCCCCAGTGCCCACTTGCTGCTCCTCTTGCTCCTTTCCTGTATTTTGTCCCCTGTTCAGGGACCAACCAAGAACTCGGTGGAGGTAGGAGGGTTTGGGCAATCTGTCTTGGTTTGCCTTCTGCCTTTTTCTTTGGATTTACTATTCCTGTTGGAGGTCTCTGGGGAGATCGTGCAGCCACAATTTGATATAAAAGTATATTTTACCTATGGGAATATTAAACCATGGAGAAACTGGACAATAAAAGTAGCAGGCAAAGTATAGATTTCCTTCCATTGTTCGGTTGGGTTTATAACCGGTGTCGTGTATTTATTGATAGCTGAAATAACATCAGAGCTGCAAAACAGGGCTCGCTGGCAGAGCTGATGCAGAAAACAGGCACATCTGTGACCGGCTCAGGAAAAGCAGAACGGAATTCTTCAGTTGCTTTCTGCTTTCTGGATGGAGAGCAGTAAAATCTGCATCTGCACTAATGAAGTTAGCACTGTTGGTCTATAGTAAATGGGAGCTTCTCATTTAACAAACCCACAGCTGTTGTGGGAGAAATACATGGGAAAAGCCAAACAGGCAGTGTGTTCCGTGCCTTGTTATCCAAAAAAAGTCGATGAAAGGATGGTGTCTACAGTTAAATGGAAATACCTCCCTGTCCCTGCTTCAGGGCTCAGAGGATTATTCCCTGTAAGACCTAGAGGCCTGGTGTGCCCAACAATAGTTGTGGTAGTTTTGCTTATAATAAATCCTGCCTTTTCTACATAAATAATTTGTGGTTAAGCACAGCCATACTGAAGAATTCAGGTTGAAGTTTACCAAGAAGCTAAAGAATGATAGAATCCTGGAATGGGTTGGGTTGGAAGGCACCTTAAGCTCATCCAGTCCCACCTCTTGCCACAAGCAGGGACACCTCCCACTGCATCAGGGGCTCCAAGCCCCATCCAACCTGGCCTGGAAGTCCTGCAGGGATGGGGCAGCCACCACTGGGCAGCCTGGACCAGGGCCTCACAACCTTCAGTGTGAAGAATTTCTTCCATATGTCTAATCTAAATATTCCCCATTCCAATTTAAAGCCATTGCCTCTCATCCTACCCCTGCCCTCCCTGATCAAGAGCCCCTCCCCAGCCTTCCTGGAGCCCCTTTCAGGACTGGAAGCTACTCTAAGGTCTTCCCGCAGCCTTCTCTCTTCCAGGCTGAATAACCCCAACTCTCTTAGTCTGGCTTCATAACAGAAGTGCTCCAGCCCTCGCATCATCTTCCTCTAGACCCGTTCCAACAGTTCCATCTCCTTCTGTTGGGGATTCCAGAACTGGACATGTGTCTCCCGGTGGGGTCTCATGAAAGCAGAGTAGAGGGGGAGAATCCCCTCCCTCAACCTGCTGGCCACGCTTCTTGTGATAAATAAATAGTGGTTAAGCACAACCATTCTAATAAATTCAGGTGGGATTTTACAAAGAAGCTAGGGAAAGCAGCCATCGTTTTCTGTATTATAAAATCATCAAAAATTTCAAAAATCAGCCAAAAATTCCTCTAGAGGGATGGAAGATGCATTTACTCAATAACTTTGGAAAATCAGCTCCCATTTGCATAAGTGTGGGCCTAGAGGGCTCGGCTCTGGGGATTCAGCAGAGCTTATGGAGCTGCTTATGTGTCTTCTGCTTCAGTGAGTTTGTGGTAAGTGATTCCTTGGAAAGCACAGGACCTCGGCCTTAAATGTTGTTGCCAGGTAGCCTTTCTGTGCAGATATAAGTCTTGGTAAGTGAAGAAAGGTAAAAAACCTCTCCTTTCTATTGTTTTTGTATGTTGAAGGTGCTTTCTGACCTTAGAGCCCCGCTGCTAGCCAGGGTAACTCACTGCTAAGTGATGTGAAGACATTTCTGTCACTCACACACATTGTTTGAAAGTGCAGCTTCGTCAGAAAGAGATTTTGTACAGTGTGAGAAAGAAGCTAATTGGCCTATGGCTGTAGATTGGGAGGGCAGCAGTAGATTAAAGAGTTAAGAACATCAGCAAGCAATCAGTCTGAACTGATGTACCCTGGTGGGGTGTTTAATTCAGACAAATGGGAGAAGCATCTTACTAGTAGGAATTTGTGTAAGAAGGACCATCACCCACAACTTTATAGGAACATGTGGGGCATCCTTAAGGTACTTCAGGAGTCTGATATAGCAGTGACAGGTTACCTGTTACTGACTCCAAGCTACATCAGCTGTAAGATGCCACAAAGGGAAAAGGGGGACAGCCTCACTTAAAACAAGCAAATCCTCATGTTCCCTTTACCCTCTTGTCTGCTTACCTGGAGTCCTGTGTCCAGTTCTGGAATCTCCAACAGAAGAAGGAGGTGGAACTGTCGGAACAAGTCTAGAGGAGGACACGAAGATGGTCTGAGGGCTGGAGCACCTCCTGCATGAGGCCAGTCTGAGAGAGTTGGAGTTGTTCAGCATGGAGAAGACAAAGCTCCAGGAAGACTTCAGAGCAGCTTCTAGTACTGAAATGGGCTCAAGGAAAGATGGGGAGAGATGTTTTACAAGGTTATGGAGTGATAGGACCAGGGGGAATGGCTTTAAATTGGAAGGAGGAGGATTTAGGCTAGACATTGGGCAGAAATTCTTAGTGCTGAGGGTGGGGAGGCCCTGGCCCAGGCTGCCCAGAGCAGTGGTGGCTGCCCCATCCCTGGAGGGGTTCAAGACCAGGTTGGATGGGGCTGGGAGCCCCTGATACAGTGAGAGGTGCCCCTGCCCATGGAAGGAGGTTGAAACTGGATGGGCTTTAGGTCCCTCCCAATGCCAACCACTCTGTGATTCTCTGATTCTATGACGAGCAGTGACATTGGCCTCTCTGGCAGAAACAGGGAGCAGTGAGGAGGAAGATGGGACGTGGAGCTCGCCTGCTAGCACAGGAGATGTGTTCACTGCTTTTTTTAATGCCAGGAAGCAAATAGGTCACAAACAGGGCTCGTGTTCTGGTTACAAATGGGAGACAACTCTTCTTGTGGCTTGAGCCCAGGCGCTGCTCTTGCCCTGGGGTAGTTTCTATGTGCATGGGGCCATCAATGGGTAGGGGCCGCGTTTCCCCAGTGTTACGGAACTCTTAAGCCTTGTGCATATTCACACACACGCCCACATCCACTCTTAGGTTCTTATCCAGCAGTAAAATTATCCGGTCATTCAATGATCATCCCGGATTATTTAAACTCCCTGCAATCAATCGGTCCCTGTCTGAGCGCTTCCACAGGTAGAGATTGGATTCCAAAGGCAAATCAGCTGCTTCAGACAAAGACAGTTGGGCTGTTTGCAATTGATAGTTTGGCTGGATTGTACTTCTAGGCGAGATTAGTTCACCGGTTCCCTGCCAAGAAGAGAACCACATAAACAGAGGATTGTTTAGAAACAAAAAGAGTTCCTCTTGCCGGAGAAGTCATGTAAATGGGAAGGAACAGGAACCTAATCTTCCCTTGTTCGCTCTGCAAGAATGCATCTCTCTGAGGAATGTTGTAATTATGGATTTAGGAAATCTGTCCAATTTGCCAGGGTGTGAATTTCAGAGTTCATTCAGTCAATCTTCTCAAGCATTTCTCCTTCAGAACAAAAACCACTGGGACTTGAAATGTACCAAAAGAGATTAAAGGAGAGAAAAACCTCCTTACCAAGCTTTGCTTTTGGTAAAGATCCTGCACAGCTATTTGCTATTGCTCTGGCTGGGAGCCAGCTGGGGTTTGTGCGTGGTAAAATAGCAAGAAGTGGTAACTCATGTTTTTCCTGTGGGCATCTATTTACCATAGGGTAATTATGGGAAGAGTTAGTGCTCCCGAGCAAGTATTTCCATCGTCAAATTTTGTTTATTCACTTTGAAGACTTGAGTAAATAGAAAAATGTCCCCTGCTGGGAATGCCACATCAGCATGTTGGTGGAGAGAAAGAACCTAAGCCCGGGTTCCTCACTGCTCTGGAACAAGGCTGGGCTGGAGCAGATCCACAAGCAGAACAGAGCCAGGGAAAGTGCTAGGTGAGAGTAGAAGGCTCAGTGAGGCTTAGGAGGGTGAATGGAACAGTGAGCATCGCTGGGGAGTTGCAGGGTGGCCAGGAGGAGAGCTTTAAAGGCAGATCCTGAGCTCTCACAGACCTGCTTAGGAGTGAAACAGCCACCGAGAAGAGACCAAAGAAGTCTGATGTTACTGAAGCTCAGGGCTGGGGTAAGAGGAAAGCAAAGGAATGAGCTGGCTGCTTCTGTTCTTTGGCAATGGGCACAGGAGATTTCCCCGAGAAGTGGTGGCTGCCCCATCCCTGGAGGGGTTCAAGGCCAGGTTGGATGGGGCTTTGAGCAACTGGATCCAGTGGGAGGTGTCCCTGCCCATGGCAGGGGTGGGACTGGGTGCGCTTTCAGGTCCCTTCCAACCCAAACCATTCCAGGATTCTATGATTCTATGTTTTTAAGTTAATTCTACTTCAGAGTTTACAGGCCTTTTAATTATGATAGCGATATAGGTGAGAACCCTGAGATCTTTGATGGCCAGTCTTTCATGCACATATATCAACAAGAAAATTCCAGATCTCAGGGGAATTGCCTGACATTGGGAATAGGCATGGGCAAAGCAATGATGTGTCCTGGTGTAGGAGAACCCCTACAGAAAGTTGTCAGAATAATCTGAAGCCAGGAACGAGTAACAGGAGATTCCTGCTTCATTGTTCTGCCTCATGACTTGGAATTTGGCCTGAGCAGGGAGAATGGAGTAGGGAGAAAAGAAAGAGGTTTCTGAGGCTCTTCCATCATAGAATCATGGAATGGCTTGAGTTGGAATGGACCTCAAAGCCCATCCAGTTCCACCCCTGCCATGGGCTGGGACACCTCCCACTGGATCCAAGCGCCATCCAACCTGACCTTGAACCCCTCCAGGGATGGGGCAGCCACCACTGCTCTGGGCAGCCTGGGCCAGTTCCTCCCAGCCTTCTTGTAGTCCCTTTCAGGTACTGGAAGGTCACTATAAAATCTTGGTGCCCTCCCTTCTCTGGGCTGAACAAGCCCAACTCTCTCAGCCTGTTCAGCCCTGATCCAGCTAATTGTGGCAGCTAAAATCAAGCAGTTGGGCTCCAGGGAAAGGGAACTGGGAGGAAAAAGACTTGCCACTTGGAAACTAAACTAAAACAACTTTAATAAAATAATAGTAATAGTAATAGTAATAATAATAGAAAGAAATTAGATACAAATGAATGAGGTCACACCCCCACCCCTCAATGACTCTGTCCCTGTAGAAGCTGCAGAGCAGACACGAGGGAAAGGGCCCAAGGCTGGGAGGGCACTGGGCTTAGGGTCTGAATTCAGGAACACACGGATCTGGGATCAGGGGCAAACAGACGGACGAGGTCCTCTCTTGACACTGGCCGTTGCAGAGAGAGTGAGGCCCTCATGATCTCTCAGTTTCTACCGAGTGCAGAGTCTGTGGGTTGGAATCCCCTGTTGGTCAGTTTGGGGTCACCTCTCCTGTCTGCTCCCCCCTGCAGCTACAGCCTTTTCCACCTCTTTCCCTTACGGCTCCACCAGCTCCAGGATGGCCTTGCCTACCACAGGGATAAATGTGAGCAAGGTCCTTTCTGCATCCCAGTGCCCCGTGTGATCCCTGCCAGAGAGAAACTGTCTGAAAACGTGCAGTGAACTTTCAGAAAATGAAGTTACTTGGATGAGAGTGAGCTGGAGTCAGAAACTGGTTCTGCTTCAGCTCAAACCAGAAGAGACAGTAATCCTTCAGACAGCCTCACAGCTTAAGTAGAAAGTCATATTTCCCTCATGCAGACTTTCATGCTTCAAGGTACAAAGTAAAATGAGTCTTGGTGAGTGTCATAGATGGGTTATGGAAGTGCTTAGTCTAAACCTCCTTAGGCTGGAGAGACTGAGGAATTGTGTTGGGTCATGTGAAGACCAAGGAACCTCAGTAGTAGCGCAGGTCACCTAGCGAGCAGGACGCGATGGGAGCCCTCGCTCTCTTAAACTGAGGAGCACGATTCGCCGCTTGCCACAGTGACACTTTGTTCGTGTGTGTGTGACATCATGACGAAAGGTGGATAGATAAATGCTACTCCAGAATACACTGGGAAGATAAGGGTTGCCAGTTTGTCTTCAATGTGCTATGTTATTGGATGTAGACAAAGCATCTACTGTGATAACTAACACACCACTCTGCGCTCTGAAAGAGCTTGGCCCATTTCCCCATCCTCATTCATCTTCAGCCTTGCCAAGTGCTGGAATGCTCCCAGAAAATATCTCCAGCCTGCCATCGTGGGACCAAGAGGTGTGAGAAATCTGGAAGCATATCAAAACTGAGTGGCTTATGTATGCAGAACGAGTCCTCGGTCCTTCGCTGATCCCTGGGATGAATCATATCCAGCAGCTCTGGGGCCAGGTTGGAATTCAGAAGATGCCTCTGCAGCGACGGTGAGAAAAGGGTTTCAGGGAGTTGCACAGACCCTCGAGACAGACTTCACTGAAGAAATTATATCCTAAAAAGCTGATAAAGTCCCCTTAGTCTGCTTGTTACAGAGTTGTGGGTTGTTTTTTTCTGAATGGCATGCAATCATTTCTCTCTCCGAACAAAGGTTATTTTAATAAGGTCAGTCTGACTGCACAGCTCGTTAAAGACATAGGTGCTGTTCCCTGGACAAGCAGTGGAAGGGAAAGCAAGGTGCAGGTGAGTGCACCCTCATCTTGGCTATTAGCACACCTGGAGCTGCTGTGGGATGTAGTTGAGGAAAATGAATCAGTTGTGGATTCAAGGCCAGGTTGGATGGGGCCTTCAGCAGTCTGATGCAGTGGGAGAAATTCCTGCTTATGGCAGAGGGGGTTGGAATTAGATAATCTTTAAGGTCCCTTCCAACTCAAACCATTCCATGATTCTATGATTCTATGAAAATACTAAGGGGGATCCCACTGGGAAAGTCCCCCAAGCATCAGGCTACGCCTCGGCTGTTAAACAAGACTGTGAGCTGATCTGTGACCCTGCAGACCAGCAGCACCGACTGAAGTCCCCGCTGCCTGGGGTGGAGGGACAGGAGCCCTTCGCTGATGCAGCTGTGGCTGATCAAGCACTAAACGCTGGTTTTCCAGGACAGCATTTAAGCAACTGCATTTGAACACTGGTGAGTGATGGATTCAGTGCTGGTGCTGAGTGTTACCATCTCACAGCTGTATCGTGGTGCTCCTTTTTCTAACTCCTACTGTGCCTCCAAGCATCTGGGGGGACGGTGTGCTTATCAGTTCCCTCAGCCAGTCAGAAGCATCGTTGTTGTGGAGCTTTACACCTTCTCCAGGAAACCTCAACTTCTGTCAGGGCTTTTGTCTTCTCCAGCCAAGAAACAATGATATCCATGTTCTGGTCAGCTACTGAAGTGGAATATGGTAGCGATTCCAGATCTGGTGTCAGATTCACTGAAGAAAAACGTTGTGTGTGTGTGTGTAGCTTTTCATCTCTGCCGCAGGGAGTGTCTTGTGCCCTGTGAAGCGGAGCGGCTGCCAGCAGACAGCTTATCTGTTAGGTGGCTCTGCAAGTTGAGTCAGGGTTGTATGAAGGATGTCCAACTGTGTTTTTAAAAGTGTCTCAACCTCTTGCTTAAAATTTGTTGGAAATCCTCTCCCTTGAGATCTAACTCTGCAAGCAGGGTTCGCTCTTTACCTCCGCTAGGTCCCTTCTCTCTTTGGTGGCAGCGTGTGCAGAGTTTGGAGACGTGATGACTTCATCTGGTGAAGATGAATGACTTCCCTCGAGGGCTGCCTGACAGAAATTTGGAGGAATCCCAACCCAGGAAATGCGTTTGGATCTCTGTATTGTTGAGCATGATCAGGACCATCCTGTATTCTGGGTAGACGAGATCTTGGGTGTTCTTTGCCCGGGAGCTGCTTGGAACTTAAAAGCAGCAGTTGCTGCAAGAAGCTGCCTGTCTGTGTGGAGACCAGACATGGTGCTGGGGAACTCACAGCAGTGCTAATCACAGCATCAGAGCCTAATTTCAGTTGGAAGGAGCTGTGGAGGTCTTTCCTCTGTTCTCCTGCTCAAATCAGGGACAGCTTAGTTAGACAAGGTATTTCAGGGTCCTGCCTGCTTCCATAGCCTATCTGGACCCCTTGCAGTCTTTACTCACTCTCATTGTCACCTTCTTGTTCCTTTAGCTCTGGCTGGAATATCTGTGAGGATCTAACTCTGAGCCTCCATGATGAAATTTGAAAAGAGTGATTATGTTCAGCCTACCCTGGGCTGAAAAAGCCCTGCTTGCTTAGCCTCTCCTAGTGCTTCATAAGCACTCCAACACAATAACCGTCTCAGTGGCTCTTTGCTGAACTCTCTCCTGTTTTTCAGCATCTCTTTTACACTGGGGTGCCAAAACCAGGCCCTGTGTCCAGGTTTGGTCTTCCGAGTGCAGAACAGAGGGGAGTGAGAACCTCCCTCAGCTGAAACCATAACTGGCTGCATCCAAAGCAGCGCGACCAGCAGGGTGAGGGAGGGGATTCTGCCCCTCTGCCCCACTCTGCTGAGACCCCACCTGGAGCCCTGCATCCAGTTCTAGAGCCAGCTGGGCTGCTGACTCTAGAACTGGATGCAGGGCTCCAGGAAGGACGTGGAGCTGTTAGAGTGGGTCCAGAGGCCACAGAGATGATCCGAGGGCTGGAGCACCTCCCATACAAGAACAGACTGAGGGAGAATAAAGGTTGTCTAGCCTGGAGAAGAGAAGGCTTCAGGGAGACCTTTGAGCAGCTTCCAGCACTGAAAAGGGCCTCCAGAAAAGCTGGGAAGGGGCTCTTGATCAGGGACTGCAGGGAGTGAATGGTTCTCAGCTGAAAGAGGGGAGATTGCAATGCGATCTTAGTGAGACATGTTTTGCTGTGAGGGTGGGGAGGCCCTGGCCCAGGTTGCCCAGAGCAGGGGTGGCTGCCCCATCCCTGGAGGGGTTCAAGGCCAGTTTGGATTGGGCTTGGAGCCCCTGATCCTGTGGGAGGTGTCCCTGCCCATGGCCAGGGGGTGTGGGACTGGATGGGCTTTGAATTCCCTTCCAACCCAAACCCATGATTCTATGCTTCTCTGAAACACGACTGTCCATACAAGCAGCTGAGTAAATTTTAACATGAACTACATGGGTTTTTTCCTTCTGGCTGCTATTTGGTAGTGCTTTCTGGACTTCTGAATGAAAAAGGCTTTAGAGAGATTGCGTGAGCTGCAGAGAGAAAAATGTAGCCTGATGGGTCTTCTCAGAGAATATTGTCCTAGCTACTCATCATGTTAAGAGCGTCATTCAGGTTGCCCAGGAACAATAAGCTCCTTGTGAGAAGCTTCGGGACAGCGGGCAAGTTGGCTCTAAGAGTTGCCTTTGCCTTGATCTGTTCAAGTGATATTGTAAGTTAGACTCCTCTGAATTGCCTTTTGGAAGAGTTGATTGCATGGGGAGACTGGGAAGTCTCACAGAGCTGAAGCCGGGTAGTGTGAACACGCCTCAGGGAGCCACATTGCCAAAGCTTTGTTGAAAGAGAGAAGAAAGCCCACTTCCCCAGCATTGATGTGGTAATGGCCTCCAGAACACTGCAGTGTAGCTCCGACGGTGACGCACTGATTGCTATCTGAAAGTCAGTCTTCTGGGATGTGAATGGAGGCTATTTTGTTCTTCAGTTCATAAATTAGAGCATCTGAGTAGCCAGTGCCCGTGAGCAAGAGAGCAGCTCAAGTGGTGAGAAAGTGCAGCTTTCTCATGCCGGCTTTGTCCCTTGGCCGTGGATGAGTGGCTGCTGCTCTCACAAAGAACCCTCCTCAACAGTGACTGGGGGATAGTTGGCATCTTCTGTAGGATATCTGGAGGTCAGAAGCCCCTTTCTGGTTGGACTCAATGATCCGGTGGATCTCTTCCAACCTGGTTGTTCAGTGATTCTATGATTCTTCCATAGACCCTTCTCTGAGCAGGAGCACAGAGTCCTGACATCGGTCTCGTGCAAAAAGTACTTCAGTGATGTAGTGCTGCAGCATCTCTATGTGGAGTGCAAGTGATGCCAGCTTTGAAGCAAATCTCAGAAAGGCTGGGAGATTTGGAGTTGTTCAGGCAGGAGAGGAGAAGGCTCTGGGGAGACCTTTGAGCAGCTCCCAGTACTGAAAGGGGCTCCAGGAAAGCTGGAGAGGGGCTCTTAATCAGGGAGGGCAGAGCTAGGACAAGAGGGAACTGTTTTCAGCTGCAAGAGGGGAGATTGAGATGAGATCTTGGGTAGAAATGTTTTACTGTGAGGACGGGGAGGCCCTGGCCCAGGTTGCCCAGAGCGGAGGTGGCTGCCCCATCCCTGGAGGGGTTCAAGGCCAGGTTGGATGGAGCAACCTGATCGATCCAGTGAGAGATTTGGAACTGAATGGGCTTTGTAATCCCTTCCAACTCAAACCATTCCATGATTCTGTGAAATAAAATAAATTAACACTGGAACTAACTGAGTTGGATGTTCGAGGGAATCTTTAAACCAGGATGTTAGCATGGTACCCGCAGCACCACGCCAAGTTGAGAAGTGCTGTTAGTGTCTTCCACTGCCTACAGTAAGTTTGTCCTTTCCAAACCCAGGTTTCTTTTGCCCCTTTTAAAGTTGCTGGCTCAGAAAGATTATACTTGACATTTTCTACACTAACAGGAATTTTTCTGTTGATTCTGGAAACACTTGAGAACGGAGGAAACTGGCCAAGACATTCAGAAGTTAAATGAAAATCTGACTCTGCAAATAGTGAGTGTCAGCGGTGAAAAACTACACTCTCAGTAAAAGGTACTGACTGAGAGCAGAGAATTTCGTCAGCCAGAAATGTAACTTAACCCATACAAAGGAAAGTGATCCAGGGTTGGCTAGGGTGGGATCCAAACAGGTATTGGATATTGGGATCTGAAATCATGGGTACTGATGGAGGAATTGCTGATGTTATGGGTCAAGACCAGGACATTCCTGCACTCACTCCGCACTGGCTGTTGTGAGCCCTGCAAAGCACTTGGCTGGGTAAGAACAGGATTTACGGGTAGGTAATCAGCAACCGTCATTTTAGAAAGCTTTAATCATGGGTGATTGTTGGTGTCAGGAGTATTTGTGCATGCCCATGGATTAAAGAATGTATGATATGTCTAGAATTCAGAGGGATGTAAACAAGGCTGTGGTACGCAGCATCTTCTCCCACATGGAGGTGTCCTGAGATCGTGGAGCAACAGTGCCAGGTTCTTCTTGACAAGGATTCATTCGCTGAAAACAAAACACATGAAATGTCACCCCTAGTAAAACGTTTCTCTCTACATCTGTGCCCACATTTTCCGGGGCCAAGGTTTCCACATTCTTGCGGCTTGCAAAGCGGTTGCACTGGCAGCCTTTCCCCTTTACAGCAAAGTTGGGTTTGTTCAGTAAAAAAGAAATGAAGCAGTTTTGCGTTTCAGCACATAAGATGCAATATCTCTGGACAGATTAACCTTCCTTCCAGAGCTGGTTTTGTGGTTGAAAGCATAAATCTATTATCATTAAAATAAAAAAAAAACCAAACCTCATTATTTCCAGAAATAAAGCTGACACAATGAAATTTATTCAAAATTAACTCAGGGCAAACTGAAGAGAGATCCAGCCCTGAAGACTTTGTGTTCTAAAAAAAGGCAGAAAGACAATAGGATGGACACAGGGGGAGCTGGGAGAGGGAATTCCTCTGTGATGTTAATAAGAAAATATGTTCTTTAGGCAAAGGACTCGGAGAAGCATCTTGGCAAACGAGGCAGAAGGAGCCCTTAACCCCTCTTTGCGTGTGAGGTGCTTCTCTGAGCTCTGTTGTGCGAGGCAGAGATGTGGGAGATCACAAAGTGTCTGGACTGGTGTGGCCAGGAGGAAGCATAGAGGGCAAGAAGCATCAACATCATAGAACGCTTTAGATCAGAAGCGACCTCACAGCCCATCCAGTTGCCTCCCTCTGCCATGGGCAGGGACACCTCCCACTGGATCAGGGGCTCCAGGCCCCATCCAACCTGGCCTTGAACCCCTCCAGGGATGGGGCAGCCACCTCTGCTCTGGGCAACCTGGGCCTCCCCACCCTCATCGTGAAGAGTTTATTCCTAATGTCTTGTCTACATCTTCCCCCCTCCAATTTAAATCTATTCCCCCTCATCCTGTCATTCCATGCCCTTGTAAGAAGTCCCTTCCCAGCTTTCTTGTAGCCCCTTTCAGGTACTGGAAGGCCACTCCTTTCCTGCTCTGCTCATTCCCTCTGTTCTCTCTCCTGCTTCCTTCTCCTGTGTGAGCCTCGGTCAGCTCCTGGACACCCATCCGACTGCTGACAGCTCCTTACCGTGTCACCAGCCTCTTAGGAGCAGCAGGATAAATATTCCTCCTCATATCCAAGAGTAAATGTGGTTTGGTGTTTGGCAGAGTCCCAGGGGTGCAGGGGAAGTGCTGAGGCAGTAGATGATGTGAGCAGGCTGGCTGCTGCTCTCGGCTACCTGGGATGTCAGATTTTTTCCATGCCTTTTAATCGTGGAATCATGGAATAGTTTGGGTCAGAAGGGACCTTAGAGATCATCCAGCTCCAACCCCCCTGCCATGGGCAGGGACACCTCCCACTGGATCAGGGGTCTCAAAGCCCATTCCAACCATCTTAGGAGTCTCTGTACCCTCTGCTCCTCTTTGCAGTGGGTCATTCTTCTTTTCCTGTTTTGCTTTCTTTTTTCCTTCCCTTACCCTTGGGGCCATCAACAGGTTTGTCTCCCAATCTCTGTGCAGGGTGTCTGCTTTGAAGACGACTTCTCACCTTTTAGTTCCTGAAGGAATGTGAGGAATGAGGCCCCAGCCGGGCTGTGTTTGTACACGCAGAGAAGGAGCAAGAGGAGAAGGAGCAAAGTGTCTGTGGTCGCTGCTTGGTGGGCAGTGAAGGAGAGAAGGCAGAAGGTGGGGATATTATCTGAGCATGTACTAGTGCATTAACGAGCACATCGCTTCCCTGCAAAACACATGTTGGCAGTTCCAGCAGCAGCGTAGCCGTGTAGCTGCAGCTCCTAATCCACATGGAGAGTTTCAGCTCCTGATCCACATGGAGACTTTCAGCTTGGTTTAGCAGTTAAGTTTTCTTGACAGCATAAACTTCTACAGCAGATCCTGAGTAAATCAGCACGAGCTGCTGCTGTGGCTGCCCACACTCTTGGGTATCTGGAAGCGCAGGTGGGTTGGCTGGGCAGGAGGAGGTGTTTGTGCCCATCCCTATGTAGCTATTGTGACTGTCAGTGCCACCTTGTTTGTATTTTCTCTTACAACTACATCCACCAAAAGGGTGAACAAGACAAAAGAGCTGTGGTGAGTGCAGCAGTCGTGGTGGAGACCGTCCCAGCCCTGTGTCTCTGCCCTGTCTATCACCACTCGCTGGTGCCAGAGTGGGCAGCGTGCTGTGCTCCAGCCTCTGCCTCCCAGCTGGGAATCTGGACTGAAACCCCAGGCTCTGGGAGTTGGTGCTTGTACTCCCAGGCTCTGCGGGTGCCGAGGCACGGCCACATATTCGCTTCCACCAGAAAACAGCTGGGAATGGGGAATGGCCTAAGCTGCCCTCCCTATCTGCAGGTGCTCCTACAGCAACACTTGATGTCATTGTGTTTGTCCATATGGCTGAAGCAGCGATCCAGTTGTCACGTCTGCAGAGGCCTTGAATAGACACAAAGGGAGGAATTTCTTGCACCCAAACCTATTTCTTCGCAGCTGGAGCAACTGCTCCACGTTCCTCTTATGATCAGTACAGATCCTGCACTCGGGCCACAACAACCCTGTGCAGCACTCCAGGCTTGGGGAAGTGTGGCTGGAAAACTGCCCAATGGAAAAGGATCCGGGGTTGCTTGTTGACAGTGGCTGAACGCAAGCCAGCAGTGGTCCAGGTGGCCAAGAAGGCCAACACCATCTTGGCTTGGGTTAGCCATGGTGTGGCCAGCAGGAGCAGGGAAGGGATCATCCCCCCAACACTCAGTGGTGGTGAGGCCACACCTCGAATCCTGGGTTCAGTTTTGGGCCCCTCACTACGAGAAGGACATTGAGGGGCTGGAGAGCATCCAGAGAAGGGAATGGAACTAGGGAAGGGGCTGGAGAACAAGAGAGGTGGCTGTGGGCCCTGGGGCTGTTTAGCCTGGAGAAAGGGAGGCTGAGGGGAGACCTCATCATCCCTTGCAGCTCCTGGAAATGAGGTTGTGGTGAAGTGGGTGCTGGGCTCTTTTACCAGGTAACAAAAGGTGATAGGATGAGAGGAAATGGCCTCAAGTTGCACCAGAGGAGGTTTAGATTGTATATTGGGAAAAATTATTTACAAACAGAGTGGTGAAGCCCTGGCAGAGGCTGCCCAGGACAGCAGGGGAGTCTCCATCCCTGGAGCGGTTCAAAAACCATGTGGCCAGGGCACTTGGAGACATGGTTCAGTCGGCATGATGGGGTTGGACAGTTGTCTGGGATGAGCTTAGAGGTCTTTTCCAACCTCAGTGTTTCTATGATTCTTTGATTCTCTGATGAAGTAAGACAGAATTCAAGCTCTGCCTGGTGCAGGGTGGCAGCACTCACAGCCTGGCCCCCATCCACAGTGCCAACTTGGTCTGTGCTACTTGCACAGGACGTCTGTCCTCACAGTGCGCTGTCAGGCGTTGCTGGAGGAGGGTCCTGGTGCTCCTCCTTTCCCAGCGGTGTGTGTGGATGGGCTGCCTGTAGGCTCAGCAGGGAGCCTTCTCGCTGTGGACACCAAAGTCTATCACTTGGGAAAGCTCTGCTGATGTGCCCTACCTGTATCCCGTGTAGGACTGGCAGTCCCAGTTGCACTCCCTGTATTACTAAGCCGTCCTCTTGCCTCTCCCAGGACATCAAGCGTCGCTTCAGGGTCATGTAAAGGCACCAAGTGAGACTAAAACATCCAAACTTGGGCCTCTTCTCCCAAGTTACAGGGGACAGGATGAGAGGGAATGGCCTCAAGCTCCGGCGGGGTTGGTTCAAACTTGACGTCAGGAAAAAATTTCACAGAAAGGGTCATCAGGCACTGGCAGAGGCTGCCCAGGGAGGGGGTTGATTCACCTTCCCTGGAGGGGTTTAAGGCACTTGTGGACAAGGTGCTGAGGGACATGGTTTAGTGTTTGATAGGAACGGTTGGACTTGATGATCCTGGGGTTCTTTCCCAACCTACTGATTCTGTGAAACTTTTACTTTTTCCATAATTACCTCCCTAATGAGCCCAAAGCCCTTTGTATCTTGTCAGTCACTGGTTCAAATTTTGCTTAATATAGGTAGTATCTGAGCAACTAATTCACTGGCCAACCTTCAGGGTAAATGGTCTTGTTTGACACTTGTTTCTGTGCTGGACCTGTGATCTTCAGGTAAGGTCTATGTCCTGAACAAAGGCAGTTCTGAGTGGCCTGTTGAGGGACCCCAGGGCTCTCAGTTGAAGTATCTGCTCTTCATTTCTTGGCAGAAAGAAGTGCAGCACTCACTGGATTTGGACAGAATCCCTCCTGCTCCATCCAGCAAGTGTCTGGGGCCCTCTGGAGTGGTGGAAACACCCATAATGGCAATGGCACTGACCATTTTCCTTCACTCTTGGTTCCCCTTTCAGAGCACAGTGGGAGAGAATCAGTGGCTCCAAGGGCACCTGATCCAGCTGCTGCTCCGTTACTGTGATCTGAACACAGCGGCACAGTGGGCGCAGCGTTGCAATTTGCCCAAGGAGACACTGCCGCATGAAGTGGCTGATGAACTTCAAAAGCTTCAGATCCAAGAGAGGTGAGTACACTCTTTCATGCCTTTTCAATACAGGTTGTTTATCATACAAGGATCACGTATTTGCTTAAGATAATCTGCTTCCTTGGGGAGTTTTGCCAACCTTCCTTCATGTACTCAGGTCATGTCTTGGCCGTGTCCATGCTGCATTTGCTTTTCATAAGGCTGGCAATGTCTGTGGAAGGTCCATTTGAAGATCCTGAGTACTTAGCAGATCTTGGAATTGTGGAATTGTTTGGGTTGGAAGAGATCTGAGAGGCCATCCAGTCCCACCCCTACCATGGGCAGGGACACCTCCTGGCAGGGACCAGGCTGTTCCAAGGCCCATCCAACCTGGCCTTGAACCCCTCCAGGGATGGAGCAGCCACCACTGCTCTGGGCAACCTGGACCAGGGCCTCCCCACCCTCATGATGAAGAATTTCTTCCTAATGTCTAATCTAAATCTTCCCTCTCCCAATTTAAAGCCATCCTCTTTCATCTTATCACTCCAGGCCCTTGTAAAAAGCCCCTCCCCGGCTTTTCTGGAGCCCCTTTCAGTCCTGGAAGCTACTCTAAGATCTCACTGCAGCCTTTTTTTCTCCAGATTGAACAACCCTGATTCTCTCAGCTTGTCCTTATAGCAGAGTTGCTCCAGCTTCATGGCCTCCTCTGGACTCGCTCCAGCAGATCCATGTCCTTCTTATGTTGGGGATAATGTATGGGATGCCTCATGTTTTGGAGGGGTATTTGGGTTCTTCTGGTCCATCATCACAAATGCAGTGGTGTGGGTAGGGTCAGAGCGTGCGTCTGTTTTACTGGGTTAATTTTATACCTGTCGAGGTTTTCTAAACACTCTTGTGTTCCCCCCTCTGCTGTAATCAGGTTCAATGCTTTTGGGGAGACTTATGGCCGAGAAAGTGATTTCAGAGTTCCTTATGTTTTTCTAATTGCATTTATTTCTTCCTACTTTGACAGCTCACAAGGCATTTGCCATACCAATCTGTAACATCCAGAGCTTTCAGAAGTAATGGGAAATTTTGACATTTGGGGTCAGATCCCAGAAGATTCTCATTAATTGAATTTGGGTTAAAACCAGATTCTGGTGTACAAATTCCCCAAGTGAGCTTAAGAAGCTGTTAGCCCCTAATTAGTCTCTGTCTCATCTTCTTCCTCTAATGCAATCTCAATAACACTGCTCCTTTGTTCCTCTCCTGCTTTGGGACCCCCAAGCTGTGTGCTCCGATGTGTTGCTGGAGCTGCCACCTCCTCCCTCCTGAAGCTGCACCCGCCCCAGCTGGGAGTCAGAAGGTTTTTGCGTGAGGTTCAGTCTCTCCAGACGCCAGAGGGTGGGTGACAGGAGTGTAACTTAGCCACAGACTGTGCTTCCAGAGAGATAAACCCACCGCTCCATCCCTCTGCTCTGGGAATGCTGTGCTGTGGGTGGGTGGAGGGAAGGCTGGGATGTGCTGTGCTGTTTGCGAGTTGTGACAGATGAGTAAAACCCATTGTGCCCCAGTTTACCTGTTTATCCACGATAGCTGCTGCAGTAGCTGCTATAAAGCCAGCAGAGCCATGGAATGCAATAGAACAATCTGCCTGCCTTATTTATTGAGTTAACAAAGCAGCGAGGTCCCGGGGAAGGTGTTCATGCTGGAGGGAACAAGGCAGTACCAGCACATAAATGCCATCAGCTCTGCCACTGATTACACCACATGCGGTTCCTGAGCTCTGCAGGTGAGAATATTGCAGGAGAACTGGGGCTGCACACCTTCATTAAATATTTTACACAAATATTGACTTCCCCGGGCACACAAACCCACGGACAAGAATGTTTGTACAGCGAAAGCTGTTGTGCTACCAAATTAGTCACGCAGTTCCCTAAACATGAGGTTAGTAAATAGTTTCTCAAATAATAAGCCATCTCAAATCTCTATGGGAAAGAGACCATCCAGAACTTTGTGATGTGTCCAAAATAGCTGGATATTTTTTATTAGCTTCTTTCCTCCGATTGCATCATCTGGCTGGGAGAGCAGAGCAATGTGCTGACCTTCCAGCCACAGGGCCATGTCAAGAGATTCTGCTGCACTGTGCAAAGAAAATGTGCTGTGTAAGATCCTGTTGTAGGAAAGCAGTTAGCTCATCTCTGCAGCATCTTCCAGCATTCCCAGGGCATTAGTACCTAGAGAGGGGATTTCATTGCATGGTGCCGTCTGAAACCCAAATGGAGAAGCAGCACAAGCACGGCGCTCACTCTGGGGGTCCAGCTGGCTGCCCTCGCCTCGAGAGAGAAGGGTTTGAAACTTCATTTCTGGACTTTTCTCGTTCCCTCCCTTTGCAAATGTTCTTGTGCAACCCATGGGGACGTCTTACAGGGAAGGGGATGGAAGAGAAAAAGCTGGATCACAGAATCACAGAATGACCTGAGTTGGAAGGGATCCAGAAGGATGTTCAAGTCCAACTCTTGTCGTTGCATAGGACAAACCAAAAATTTACGTGGTGTGTCCAAGGGGCTTGTCCAAATGCTTCCAGAATATTGTCAGGCTCAGTGCTGTGTCTGCTGCCCTGGGAGCTGTTCCAGTGCTCCACCACCCTCTAGGAGAAGAACCTTCTCCTACTGTCCAACCTAACCCCACCCTGGCATCTTCCTGCCATTCCCTCAGGTCCTGGATAGCACCAAGGAGGTCCCTGAAGCTTTCCCAAGCCACTGCACTGCAGAATGAAGAGGCAGATTCACCCTTCCCAGTGATTCTAGTGAGGAACAGTCAGAGAGTCTCCTTCTGAACCAGCTGATGCTGGGGGCAAGTGTGAAGCTCCTGTTCAGACAGAGTGCTGCTCAGAGCTGACTTCTCCATTATGTATTACACCATGGGACATAGCAGGCTTTGATGTTAGCCCTGAGGGCAAAAAGCAGTAAATCCACAATGCGTTATCTCTGAATATGGAAACAGCTGTCCAAGTCGCATCAGCTCTGGGAAGAACTGGGCCTCTGACTCCAGCAAGCTTCTTGGTTTGGGAGAGGTCTGGGGTGCATTGTCATTGATGTAGGAATAAAGGGAGAGGATGAGTCAAGATGAAAGAGACTGAGGTGGCAGGAAAAGTGAGGAAAGAGAGGGTAAGAAGAAGAGCTGAATAGCATGGGGAAATAGGAGGCCAGGATGAAACAAGGGCTTAAGTCTTCATGATGTCTCTCTATAACTACCTGAGGGGAGGTTGTAGAGAGGAGGGTAAAGGACTCTTCTCCCAAGGGACAGGGGACAGGACAAGAGGGAATGGCCTCAAGCTCCACCAGGGGAGATTTAGGCTGGACATTAGGAAAAAAAATTCCACAGAAAGGGTGATTGGGCACTGGCAGAGGCTGCCCAGGGAGGGAGTTGATTCACCTTCCCTGGAGGTGTTTAAGGCACAGGTGGACAAGGTGCTGAGGGACATGGTTTAGTGTTTGATAGGAATGGTTGGACTCGATGATCTGGTGGGTCTCTTCCAACCTGGTTGTTCTATGATTCTATGTTTCTCCAGTTCACTCATGACTTAAAGCTGTGACATCTGCTTCTGTGCAGGGTAGAAGAGGCCACAAAAGCACTTAAGTTTCAAGAGAGTAAGAGGAACAACTATTACCAGCTTCCTATTCCACGGGCCAATATTCACTTCCTGCAGACCTGGGAAGAGACACTGCCGTGCTGGGAAAAGGTGCTGCAGGTGAGCACGGCTCTGGAATTTACCGAATCAAAGAGGAGGAATTCCGAAGCTGGTACACAGGGCTGGGAGGGGGTGGGGGAGCCACTGCCATCAAATGTCTCCTTTCCCAAGTCAGGAACAGCTGTTTCCTTTAGACTTGTCTGATCTGAGGAACGCACTGGGAATTGCTGTGCAAGGGAAGGTCCCCACAAGGGTCACTCAGGTGTGCTGTGACAGTTACTGGTCTCTCGCGGTTTGCACACGAGTAAAGAGACCTAGTTGTTGGGAAGGAAATGTTTGTGTTCTGAACAGGGACCATCCAGGCTGCTTTCACGGGTAGACAGTCTCTAGATGAAGGTGCCTTTGTCTGTGTTGCAGCCTGGGCAGGTTGTTGGCATCGACATGGAGTATAAACCTTCATTCGGCATGGTCGGGAAGCCCCGTGTCTCCCTCCTTCAGCTCGCTCTGAAGGATGAGGTGTTCCTGCTTGACTTACCACGGCTCCTTGAGGAAGCGGAGATGGGGGGTCGGATGGAGGAGCTTCTGCATTTCATCCAGACGCTCTATTCAGATTCAGCCATCACTAAACTAGGTAATGCTTGTCTCTTTTCCCTGTCACAGGTCTTTACACAGCTTATTCTGTATCCTTCCTAGATCCTCTTGGGGCTGTCATTCTCTAAATCCAGTTATCACAGAACCAGCTTTTGTAGCCCTGGCTACTCAAACGCTGCTGTGCCAGGAAGCAGAGTGACCAGTGTAACTGGTAATGGAAAAAATGTCTCCCCTTTTCAGGTCAGACCTAAGATTTCTGATTCAGCCTCCCCCTTCAGGCTTGGGATTGTCTTCATTCCGTGCTAAACCCTGACTTGCACCCAACCTTTGGTGGTCCAGGGAAGTCTGCTGTCCAGAACTTTCTGGATTTGCTAGCCCTGCCCCAAAGCCACTGTGCCGAACACCAGAGCTCTCTGCCTTAAATGCTCCTGGTTTTAGATTCTGTTTGGAGGCTTTTGGCAGGAGGTGTTAAACTTGGAGTTCAAGAGCAAACTCCTAATTGCCTTTCACCAACCTAGCGGATTTTACCTAAGCTGATCTTAAACTCAGCATTTTTCATCCACCTCTTCTCTTCCAATCTTGATCTCAAGCATATCTCAGAAACAGGAGGGACAGGAGTCTACCTTGGTCAGAACAGTCTTTCTCAGGCTGAGGACAGGCTGGGAGAGTTGGAGTTGTCCAGCTGGGAGAAGAGAAGGCTGCAGGGAGACCTCAGAGCAGCTTCTAGTACTGAAAGGGGCTCCAGGAAAGCTGGAGAGGGGCTCTGGATCAGGGAGGGCAGGGAGAGTGCAAGGCGGGGAATGGTTCTCAGCTGAAAGAGACAAGATTGAGATGAGATCTTGGGCAGAAATGTTTTGCTGTGAGGGTGGGGAGGCCCTGGTGCAGGTTGCCCAGAGCAGAGGTGGCTGCCCCATCCCTAGAGGGGTTCAAGGCCAGGTTGGATGGGGCTGGGAGCAACCAGATCTAGTAGGAGGTGTCCCTGCCCATGGCAGGGGTGGAACTGGATGGGCTTTGAGTTCCCCTCCAATCCAATCCATTCAGTGATGCCACCAGTGTTTGTTCAGCATTCTGACCCTGAACTACAAAAAGCTGCAGTGCATTAGCCATGATTTGAGTTTTCCTACCTGTGTGATGTGGGCTTTTGTTTTCTCCAGGTTATGGGATGTCTGGAGACTTTAGCAGCCTTGCAGCCACGTGTTCAGCTTTGAAAGATGCGAATAAGCAAGCGCAAGGTGTGGTGGACCTACTCACAGTAGACAAACAGGTAAGGATGGATGCATGAAGATATGGCAAATGATGTCTCCTGCTCACAAATAACCGTCATGAATTCACAGCATTGTCTTTTTGTATCCTGGATTGGCAGGGAGATGGCTGAATGAACAAATAGACCCTTTCTGCTTGTGGTTTCAAGGGTAATGTGGTTCTGTAAAGAAAGACAGAAGCATTTTGTATTTATCAACTAAAAAGTTAGAGCTTGATATACTAATAACTTATCTCATAGCCTTAATGAAAGCTATGAAAAAGCAGTTGAAATGGAGGTGTGACTCCATTCAGCCAGGACAGAGTTCCTGAGCACAAGTCACACTGGAATTTTGTAAGAGTCAATTCCTGTAGAAATGCTGACATTCCAAGATCCTGTAGTACAGATGGAGATATTACAGAGTTAATGATTTGTAGAGGACTCATAATGCCTGTAGGACAGCTGCTGGTGGATGCAGCACAGGAATTTCTGTTCAGCTGAGGTACGGCTGTCTCTGGGCTGCGATGCAGTTTTTAGCGCTCTGCAGGAATGTTCAGGACAACCAATTTAATGGGTAGATTTTACAGAGTGTGTTTAATGCTGTGGGTTGGGGTCAACCCAGATCTTTGGGACCTGGTTTGGTTTACCTGGGAGCACTGCAGGGTCTGAGGAACCTGTGAACTGGTATGAAATGGCACTTGCAGAAAGACCATTCTCCCTGTGTTACAGGAAAAGCTTTTCTTGCTGGAACTAGGAGGAGGAGGAAGGTGCTGATCTGCTGCTGAGATTCTTTAACTGAGTTGGTGCCTCACAGCCTCCAGCCTGCTGAGCACCCTCTGAGCAGTCCCAGCCCTGCTGCCCTGACTCAACACTGTACAGCAATGCACTTTTTTCCTTTCCTCGGCTATGAGATTTGTTTCCAGCAAGTATGTTTGTTAAATGAACAACCAGACACCTCTCCATCTGATGCCTTCCCAGCCTTTGTCTGAGACAACAGGATTCAATGTGCCAGGCTAGAGATAAAAATGACAGGGTGGCCCCGCTCGCTGCGATGGGACTCGATGATCCAGTGGGTCTCTTCCAACCTGGTTATTCTATGATTCTGTGAGTTGGTGCAGAGTTGTTGTATAACCGTATGTTTGTATCTTTTCCTTTCCATCAGCTGCAGAAATGCTCCATTGACTGGAGGAAGGGTGGCCGGAAGGTCGATGTCCTCTCCCCGGAGCAGAGCTATGAGGATGGAGGGTGCAGGCAGCCAGAGAAAGGACTCAGCCTCTTGGTGCAGCACGTGTTGGGGAAACCTCTCGATAAAACGGAGCAGCTGTCTAACTGGGAGAAACGGCCTCTCCGGGAGGAACAGATCCTTTATGCAGGTCTGGGCCCTGATGAGGTGCTACACGTTGTCCATCTCGGGCTGTTTTCTGCCACTAGGAAAATCGTTAAGTAGCAAATGAAGAAAATGGCTTTGCAGATTAGCTGCTGCTCAGAGAGGCCAGCACATGTCATGCTTGTCCTTTTGTGGACGTGGCTTTAGTGGTTGAAGGTTAAGCTGACCAGTGATTCATTATTTCCCTTATGAAAGAATTCCTGTGCTTTGCAGATTTTGTCTGATGAAACGTCGCCTCAGTGGAAACTCCACTCCGTAACTGAAAGGAGGAAAGTCCACTTCCTTCTGCCTCATTTCACAGCCATTCTGGGAAACAAGTGCTGTGTTCTTTTGTCACAGTGAAGTTCGGTAGCAGGATTAAAGAATGGGTAGACTGAGTGTCAGAAACTGTGGCACAGAGCCCGGGCTGGGGGGGGACCAGGGGGTTTCGCTGCTGGTTACTCCAGAGTCAGAACTCTGGGTCTAACACTTTTCCTGGGGTATCAAAGGACAGTGCTGAAGCGAACCAGCCCTTGGTTAAGCTCAGCTATCCTCGAAGCTGACACAATTCCCACAACAGTAAATCACCAAGACTTGTAAAACTGGCTTGGAGACTTAGGCAGTTCCCGTTGCAAGGCACAGGAGCCACATGGCAGTGCGTGTGGGCAGGTGATTGCAAACAACTCGGTTATTACTTTTTAAGATACTGCATCTAATGGGGAGGTTACCCTCCCATAGCTGAGCTGCGGTAATAAACTGTGGGCAAGCTGCCGCGCAGTAACAATGGAGAGCAGAATGGCTTGGATGGAGCTGTTGTACACGGTGGTTTGAAGAGGTGTGCTACAATTTGCATTGTTAGAGTTACAGACAGCAGA
This sequence comes from Piaya cayana, assembly GCA_013389865.1. Classification (NCBI taxonomy): domain Eukaryota; kingdom Metazoa; phylum Chordata; class Aves; order Cuculiformes; family Coccyzidae; genus Piaya; species Piaya cayana. The sequence continues at coordinate 87,556 of WAAB01018633.1, read as the reverse complement.
GAGCCTGTTGCCTCTCGAGTTCCCCTGTCTTGTGTCTGTGAGTGTGCATCAAGCGATGATGCTCACTGCATCCGTTAAAGAGTGCAGACTGTGACCTTAGTAAGCTGGGGCTTCACAGGTTTGCTTCCAGTGGCATTTACAAAGATGAGGGCTCTTCCTCGCAGCAGGAAAGCCTGTGTTCGGCTTTTGAATGAAGTCAGCTGAGGTTCATGTCTTTTTTTTCAGCTTCGGATGCATACTGTTTGCTGGAGGTCTATGAGAAACTCTGTAAGGATCCAGCGAGCTTTGGTCTGAGTTTAGACCTAACTGAGAGTCTGGTGGGAAAACCAAGCATGAAACCCAAAGCAAAGAAGCAGCTGAATAAACAAGAAGTACCGTCACCTTCTGGACAGGTTTGTAAACAGCTTCAAAGAGCTGCATGTTGCTCAAGACCCCTGCAAATCATATGTTGCCTTGTCTGTCATCACACTATTAGCTATGCAGGGCATGCCTGTTTGCAGTCTGTTCTCAGGACTATTGCAGCAATCATCTCCTCCCCATTACTGGTGAGATGTGCTTTCTCCTTTGTGGGCCTGCGTTCAGCATTCCTTGCAATTTTATGTGTATTTGTCTGCAAAATGTTTGTGCAGGTCTGTGTGCAGACTCCAGCCAACCTTGCAGGTAGGAACACTCCTTCCGCAGTTCCTCAGGAGCATGGGTTTGAGTTCTGTGGAGTAGGTGTTAATAGAGTCATAGAATCATGGAATGGGTTGGGTTAGAAGGGACCTCAGAGCCCATCTAGTGGTCCAGTCACCCTGCCATGGGCAGGGACAACTCTCACAGATGAGGTTGCTCCAAGCTCCATCCTACCTGGCTTTGAACACCTCCAGGGATGGGGCATTGGTGAGGTTTCAGAACCGACTTGGACAAAAGTGAGCCTCAACACTTTGGTTTCCCATTGGAAATGCCTCCGTTATTGCATCTGGAGTAGAAGTCTACAAAGTTAAGAACAAACAATATATCAACAAAGGTTTTTTGTTGATGGCTCATCTGTGACTCCTTACCCACCACCATGTACTCCATGCCTGGCCTCCCCCTGCAATGTGTGTTGCAACAGAGCCTTCAAACCCCACTGGCCATAGCCTGGAGCTGCGTGACTCTTCTTAAAGATCTTGGAATAGGACTGGCTGCTCTCTCTCAGTAATAGTTTTACTTTTAAAATGCAACCGTCTGGTTGTTTATGCACCTATGAAAACATTAGCAGAAAAACAGCTTTGTTTATTAACTGAGAAGACTTAAGCAGGGCTGGGTATCCTTCCGAGTAGCCCCAACTGTGTGTTTAGCTCCTGAAGCCAGTAGCATCTTCCGTGGTTGCTCTGAGATGCTATTGATTACAGCCACCTTTTCAGGATTCTCCTTATCAAGCGTGTGTACAATATCCCATCAGTCCAGCAGGAGAACCCAAAGCTGCTCAGCAGTTTGCTAAGCACTCTGTGTTCATGGGAATAGTGTGTGTTACAACAGACCTGACTGCAGAGACAGGAAAAGTAAGTACTTCAGGCTTGAATTACCTTGTGAACTCACAGGTCATCTTTGTGTTCTGTACAGTCACGTTCATTAACCAGGAGGTAGCTGGTAAAACCTGGACTGGGACCCAAACAAGCAGACAACTTCTGCAAAAAAGCATGACTCCAGGCTCTCTTTCCTAGTGTTTCCTGGCCCACTATCTGAGTGAGGCTAATGACACTATTCCCCTTTATAAGCTTTTTGCTTTCTGCTGGCATGAAACATGAGAAAAAAGCTACATAGGACTTTGCTGGGACCATTGAGTAAATGCTTGCTAAGAGCCAGCTGCTGCTCCTTCACATCTGTTTGAGCAGAGCAGCAGCACAGGGTCAGTGTCTCCTGCTACCTCAACAGCGAAGGGGCAGCGTGATCCGTTATCACAGCGCTCAGCTGCATCCACCACACTCCTTGCAGGAGCCACTGACAGCCTGATCTGCAGAGCTGCAGAGCTTTGGGTGCATGGACCAGCTTCTGGGAGGGGTGGCAAGACACAGGTGGAGCTCGCTGATCAGAGCTAGTGCACATAGTTCCCCAGGTATATCTGCATCAGGTGCCGTAGCATTTGCAGCCCCTGGCTCCTCTCTGGTTCCAAAGGTGCTGCAGCCCCACACAGGCTGTGTCCTTCAGTCATTCCAGCTGATCCAGGTTCCTTAATAACTTCTTTTCCCCATTAATTTAGCTATTGTACTTCTGGGGGCCTCCCAACGACAAAGCCTCCAACTGCAGGAACTCCCCCAGCAGCAACACTGGAAATAAAATAAACAGAATTCAGGCACTGCCTATTTTTAAACTCCCAGAGATAACAAAGCTGACGTGGTTGCTTTGTCTACCTGTTTCTCCCTCTGTCTGTCAGATCCCCCTCCCAAATCATAACCTCAGCACATGTGCAGTAATTCCAGTCCAAGTTGATAGGGGAAAAGCAGTCTTGAAGCTGTGTTTCTGTGATTTGTAGGATCATAGAACAGAATCACAGAATTGTTGAGACTGGAAAAGCTCTTTCAGCCCATCCAGTCCAACTGTCAGCCCAGCACCACTGTGACAACTAAACCCTGTCCCCAAGTACCACACCTCCATGCTTTTTGAACCCCTCCAGAGATGGAAACTCCACCACTGCCCTGGGCAGCCTCTGCCAGGGCTTCACCACTCTTTCTGTAAAGAAATTTTCCCTAATATCCAACCTAAACCTCTCTTGGCACAACACAAGGCCGTTTCCTCCTGTGTTACTTGGGAGCAGAGCCCAGCACCCACCTCACCACAACCTCCCTTCAGACTTCATGACAGTGAACGTCTGTGTAGAGCGTGGAAGGCCAGGCTGGTGTTTCTCCAGGGCAAGGCTGCAGGCCCCTGGCTTGGGTGGCCAGCTGGCCTGTGAGTGGCTGGCTAATTCAGAATTAGCCCCATCGTGTGCTGCCTCCTACCCCAGGGTTGGGGGGGTTCGATGCAGAAAGGACGTGATGGAGGAACTCAAGGTGTTGCAGAGCATGGGGAGAATTGTGCCTCAGGCAGACAGGGACAGTTGGATGTGCCATGGCAGGTGAATGCAGGGAGGCAAAACCCAAGTGTGCTGGAAATCAGCCTTTGTTCTGCTGCTTACAGACCTCTTGCCTTTCCATAGCACTGCAAAGCATCCAAACCAGAGCCTTCCCATCCGCCTGCTCCCATCTCCCCAAAGGAGTTCAGCGTGGTCTGCGACAACATGCTGCAAGGCCTCGGGCGCTACCTGCGCTGCCTTGGTGTAGATGTCCGCATGCTGGAGAATGAGGACGACCATCGGAAAGCTGCTGAGGTTAGTCGTGCGTTGGGTGTGTTTATAGCCCCCCAGGGAGGTCCTGCTGCTCGCTGCGTAGCTGCACTGGGCAGTCACTTGCGCCGAGAAGAGCTGCCCAGTTCTTCCTTCCCCCTGTGCCCGTGCCTCCTCCAGGTTCAGCTCAAGAAGCTGTGCCATGGGGCAGCCAATATCCACCAGTCCCTACAGGATTGTGTGGGCTTGGTTCTCCATTTCCAGGAGAGAGAGGGCTGTGATCTCAAATCTTAGTTTTCTCCGTGTGTTTGTGTCATTGGGCAGCCAGGATGTTTCCAGTCATTAGAAGAACACAACCAGAGTGTAAAGATGTGACCTCAGCCTCAAATGTCTCTGTTGGGGAGGCGGTAGTGTGTTTGTAACAAGACAAAAGTCAGAAAAAGGAACTCAAAATTCACTTAGGTTACTGATGGACTCCAGTTTGAGCTCACAGTCTGTGGGCCTTGGGCCTGGATCAGTCGAGGAGAACCACAATCAAAAGGTGGCTGCTTAATATGAAAGGGAAAATGTCCATAATAAATCACTATGTAATGTCCTTGGAGATGACTCCAAGGTGACCAGCCACAACTCACAGCAAAATATTTGGGAAAGGAAGAGTCTCTAACATACACAGGGACAATGACCATTGATCTGGACTCCCCTAACAACTCTGACCCCCTGCCTCTTGGAGGAGAACACAAGCTTCATTTCAGACTCGTTCCTCCTGTGCCAGAACTGGAGATGTCCAGCCCACACAGTGTGTTGCTATCACATGTGCACCCATCACCCAGCCTGTGCACGGGACGCTTCCTCCTCAGATGGCTTCTTGGCCAGAATCTTGGGCAGGCGCTGACTCCTGCAGAAATAATCACTGTCTCCTCTCTGCCAAACTCGCATAAGTCATTTGAGCACGCTGGTTCTCACTGCCTTCCCCCACAGCCCCGGCTCTGCTTCTCATCCTGATACCTTATCGTGCTACGGGCAGGATGTTTTACATTGCTTTCTCTATGGTGACCGGACAAACATCCTTTTGCTATCAAAAGCCTTTGGAGCATTGCTGTATTGCAGAGCCTTTGATCTGAGCTTGGATAATCACAGATTAAAAATAGACTCCTCCCACCCTGTTTTATAGCTGGCTCAGCCTGGTTTAATAAGAGTTGAATGTTCATAGTATCATAGAACAGCCAGGTTGGAAGAGACCCACCGGATCACCGAGTCCAACCATTCCTATCAATCACTAAACCATGTCCCTCAGCACCTCGTCCACCCGTCCCTTAAACACCTCCAGGGAAGGTGAATCAACCCCCTCCCTGGGCAGCCTCTGCCAGGGACCAATGACCCTTTCTGGGAAAAGTTTTTCCTNCAAGGAGCGGTCTCCCCAGTGCCGAGTACAGAGGGAGAAGAACCTCCCTGGCCCTGCTGGTCACACCATTTCTGATCCAAGCCAAGATGCCATTGGCCTTCTTGGCCACCTGGGCCACTGCTGGCTCATGTTCAGTCACTGTCAACCAACACCCCCAGGTCTTTCTCCTCCAGGCAGTTTCCAGCCAGACTTCTCCCTAGCCTGGAGCTGCTTAGGGTTGTTGGGTTGTTGTGCCCCAAGTGCAGCACCCACCATTTGGAATGTTGACCACCATCAGCCCAAAACTTGTCATGCTATGGCAGAGGCCAGGAGGAGGGTTTGGATCCTGGTGACTGAACACGAGATAGACAGTTTGGGTGTTGCCCCAGCACAGTCGCAAACTGGTGTCACCAAGAAGACATCGGCATGTACAGAGTCAGTGTTTGTTCTTCATTAAAGTCATTACACTAAAATGATCTATCAGCCAGATTACACATCTCCTTGTGCCAAGAACTCCTCAATTGCCTGGCATTTGCTCCTCATTGTTCTCATTCCTGTTGCATGTTAAAGTGCCTTCAAGTACTGCTAGGCAGATGGGTCTTGTCCTTCACCCTCTATTCTTTGAGATCATAGTCAAAAGCCTGAGAACTATGTAGGTTGTGCTTGGGCAGCTCTGGAGGAGATTTATTGTTTCTTTTTGACTAAAGTGTGTGGCAGTAACTGGTTTGAGCAGCCCCATTCCCAGGCTAAATGTGAAGTCTGTCCCCTGTGTCCTGTTCCGTGTTCTGCTGCCATTGTTGGGTAAATGTTTGATCTTGGACCACAGTTGTCATGGCAAGTGTATCATGTCAGATCTTCAGTCCCAGCTTGCTGGCCCTAGAGCTGAACACCACAAGCCAGTGTATTCCCCTGTACACCTGTATTTCTCTGCTGGGAGATGACACAAGTTCTGTGTGTTTAATGGGGCCATTTAATTAGGACTTGATTGGAGAAGTCCTCTTCACAGAACCATCGAATGGTTTCATAGAATCATAGAACAATCAGGTTGAAAGAGACCCACTGGATCATTGAGTCCAACCGTTCCTATCAAACACTAAACCATGTCCCTCAGCACCTTGTCCACCTGCCCCTTAAACTCCTCCAGGGAAGGCGAGTCAACCCCCTCCCTGGGCAGCCTTCTCCAACACCCAGTGACCCTCCCCATGAAAAATTTTTTCCTAATGTCTAGCCTAAATCTCCCCTGGCGGAGCTTGAGGCCATTCCCTCTTGTCCTGTCCCCTGTCACCGGGGAGAAGAGGCCATCACCCTCCTCTCTACAACCTCCACAACCTTTGGGTTGGAAGGGACCTCAAAGCCCATCCAGTTCCAACCCCCTGCAGGGACACCTCCCACTACATTAGGTTGCTCAAAGACCCATCCAACCTGGCCTTGGACACCTGCTGACTGAATAAGACTTATCTGTCATAAGTGCAGGAATGGAAAATATTTTAAAGTGGAAAAAAAATAGAAAATCTCACTGAAAAATCTCTCTGGTTGACTCTGTCCTTGTGTTGAAGGCAGAGAGCTCACAGTTCATCCTTGCAAACCACTTCATCCTCTGTTCCTGAGCGCCAGCTTCTCTGAGAAGAGCAGCTCTGTGTCCGTGTGTGGGTGCCATGTTTTCCAAGTCTTCTCATTGGGTAGGGTGACAGGAACATCCTTTTCCATGTTCCATTCACACCCTGCCTGCTGTGGGGTGATGCACCTGTGTTTGGCAGGGCAGGTGTGCCGCTGAAGGTGAAATTTGTACCAGATGTGGGGGATGAGCTCTTTAACCTGGCTTAGAGCAGACACAGGGTTCACCACAAGCTTTCCCTGAAAAGTCCTTGCCTGGCAGCACTGCTCTGGTCCTGCTCCTTGGAGTGAGGCCTTTCTGGAGGGCTCTGTGTAAAGGCCCAGGCTGGCCCAAGCCTGGCTCCGTGCTCTGTGGCCTCTTGAGAAGGGTTACGGGCATCCAGCAGTTTCTCAGAAGGGACTTCTGACTCCATCCCAAAGACTCCATCAGGTAAAGGATGTGCAGATTCGATCTCTCGTACACGTCTTTCTGTGTGTGCAGCTGCGGTTATAGGGATGAGCCACCCTTTGCGCTTGCATTTCACCCATAAGCAATGTGATTCCCAGGCAAAACATCTTTCTTTACTTAAATCATGTCCTATTGCTGTTGTGTTTCTAGACAGGTCTTCCAGCTTGTCTTCTGCAAAATTCTCTTTGCAGGGAGTCTTAAACCCATCTTTGGGGCCTCCTAGATGGGTGATTGGAAGGAGGTGGGAAGGTTTCTGTGGGTGTTCCTCTTTTCTCTGCAATTTTGCAGGATCAGGTAGAGCCGTGGGATGTTTCTCACATGAACCTTAAAGGATCAGCCATCCGGCCTGGAGTGACTGCAGCCCATCTTGTCATGTTGTTCTTCAGGAGCGGAGCAGAAGCTTATACGAAAAATATTTGTGGTTTCTGAGGTCACTAATTTCTAAGAGGAGACTTGCTGGGATCTCAAACCCCCTTCAGTTGAGTTGTGGGTTAGTTTGTTTCATTTGTTTAATGAACTGTGCTTTTGGTCTTCAAAATCATACTCATCTCTAAGAATAATTTGCACACTGAGGCAAACCTGGTATCTTTTGAAGTGTGGTTCTACCCAGAAGGGTGATAGAACTGGCTTCCTGCAGCTCCCATGGTGTAGGAGGCTCCTGTGCAAGGTTACACCTCCTCCCACAAACTCCAGGTGAACCAGCAAGTCAGAGAGCAGAGCCAGGCTTGGATGGATCTCAGGAGGCAGCTGGAGCACCTGGATCTAAATTGCCCTGGACTGGTTTGGAGCCATGGGGCACAAAGGAGACTTCTCATACTGCAGTGTACAGAGCTTCATGTATCGGGGGGAGAGGGGGTCTAATCTTCGATCTCATCTTGGCTTTGAAAGTCTTTTTCCATATTTTTGATGTAAATGACTCCCTTTACCAGAGATGAAGAACTGCTCTGCCTTTAAGATCCAGACTTTGCTTTTGAAGTTTGATCAGCAGGAGGAGAATGTCTCTTACTGGCGACCTTGATAAAGAGGAGTGGGTCTATATTAACAAACAAAATTGGGTTGATGGTTTTGGTCTGGTACTGAGGCTATGCTATGAAATCGTGCAAGAACTCTGTGTGATTTCTGGCTTTCAGGAACACTGATCGAAGTCTGAGGTTGATGGGCCAGTACAGCAAGTGCCCCACAGGATGGGGATGAGTGTGCTCAGCTCTTGGTTTTCTGTCTGGTTTAGAAGAGTCTGAGATAAGAGGTAGGGGCTTCAGGGCTGGTTTGAGGTTTGTGGTCCACATCTCCAGGAGATCCTTGTCTGGGCTCTTTTCCAGCACACATCCTCAAGCAGATGCTTTCTGTCCACTCCTGTTCTGTCTGACCCAGGCCCTTCCTGGCCCAGGCTCAGGATCACTGTGTCACTTCGGCCACTGCAGGGGGGTCACAGCTTTTCCCAGAGTGCTGCCTCACTAGGGGAGCACCACGGTTTGTCTCTTCCAGGACTCATAATGTTGCCCAAGATACATCATGCACCAGCCTGGCAAATTTTGAATTTTAAATCTCAAGCCTTGTGCTGCTGCTCCTTGGAAGCTTCTTTGGCCTCAATTCAGGATCCTTTAGCTTGTCACGAATCACTCTGCCGCTGGTGCCGGCTTCAAAGCGCAGGGTCTCTCCCTGCCCTCTCTCACTAGTCATTGCCCTTCCAGGTCTCTCTCATAGTAACTCATTTGAGTTCATTCATCTCTGCAGGATGAAACTTGGCTGAACAGGCAGGCACGTTAAGAGCTAAATATAAGACCAAGCTACTAGGGCGTGCTGTCTATCCAGAAGGTCTAAGCCTTTTCCAGAGGAAGTCGATATTATCATTTTAATAGATGGTGAAACTGAGGCCAGTGCCCTCTGCAGCACTTGGGATGGAGCACAAGTCCCTGACAGCCACCCCAGCACGCTACTCTGACAGTTCTGTTCCTCTTTTATTTGCGTCTCCAAGCCCACAGCTCCCAGATGGTCTCAGCACGGCCTTTGGTTGCTTCTTCCAGAGGAAAAGAAGGAATTGTGCCCTTTTCTCCAGCATGTATCCTCTGTGGTTTGTCAGATGTCTCCTATCACATGGCTTTTCTGGCTCTGCGCACATCTCCCAGTCATTGTTCCAGAGATGGAAATAAATGCTGGAAGAGTTATTGCTTTCCTCCATTTTATTTGATGTTCTTTGCCTTCTGCAGAGCCATTTAGATAAGGGGACTTATCAAGCTTGAACTAATTAAACCTGGATGCAGGAAGTTAGAATAGTGTTCCAGCTGTGAAATCCTCAGACTCGCCCTGGAGCACACATGGGGCTGAAGGAATTTTGCAGCTCTTTCCCCTCGTTGGCAAGTCACTTTTGCTGTTGCTACTGGGCTTGTCCCATCCACGTGCCATGAGGGTGGGTTGTTGGGGCTGTTCAGCAACCCAAGCTTCAGCACGGGGTGTCTGGCTTTCTGTGCTGCGAGCACACGTTGCCAGCTCGTGTTGAGCCTCTCATCGCCCATAGTGTTGCCATATGTCCAGTTTTCGTAATTTTCGGTGTTCCCTGGCTGTGCCTTATGGCCTCAGGCTGTCGGGGGAGTGCAACCAGACCCTGATCCCAAGTGTGTTGTCCTGCCAGCATTAAAGAGTGATCCAGAAAGAGTTTCAGAAGACCTGATCCAGGGAAGAGATCTCCACACGCACATGTGGGAAAAGTGACAAAAATGAGGGCTTCCAACAGAATCTAAGACAGAGAAGGGAAATAACCTTGTGCCTTGGTGTTGAATCCAGCTGGAGGCCAGTGACAAGTGGGGTTCCCCAGGGCTCAGTGCTGGGTCCAGCCCTGTTCAATCTCTTCATCAATGACCTGAATGAAGGCATTAGCAAACTTAGCAAGTTTGCAGATTACACTAAGCTGGGTGGAAGTGTCGATCTGCTGGAAGGTAGGGAGGATCTGAACAGGCTGGATCCATGGGCTGAGACCAATGGCAGGAGGTTTAACAAGGCCAAATGCGGGGTCCTGCACTTNTGGGTCCCTCAGCACAAGAAGGATGTTGAGGCTCTGGAGCGAGTCCAGAGAAGAGCAACAAAGGTGGGGAAGGGGCTGGAGAACAGGCCTGATGAGGAACGGCTGAGAGAGCTGGGGGTGTTTATCCTGGAGAAGAGGAGGCTGAGGGGAGACCTCATTGCTCTCTACAACTACCTGAAATGAGGTTGTGGAGAGGAGGGAGCTGAGCTCTTCTCTCAAGGGACAGGGGACAGGACAAGAGGGAATGGCCTCAAACTCCACCAGGGGAGGTTTAGGCTGCACATTAGGAAAAAACTTTTCCCAGAAAGGGTCATTGGGCAGTGGGAGAGGCTGCCCAGGGAGGGGGTTGATTCACCTTCCCTGGAGGTGTTTAAGGCACGTGTGGACAAGGTGCTGAGGGACATGGTTTAGTGTTTGATAGGAACAGTTGGACTCGATGATCCGGTGGGTCTCTTCCAACCTGGTGATTCTATGATTCTACCTTGAAGTGCCAGCCCCTTGTCAGCATGGGCAGAAATGAAGTGCTGGTTCACATGGGAATCCTATCACTAGAGCTATGACTCTATTCCCGTCCCAAAGGAGGTGGAGAGGTGGGAGGCAGAGCTGTCAGTTAATCTTAGGAAGATCAGACACAATTTCATCCTTGTGAAGAACTGTGATTCCACATTTAGTATCTCCTTTTGGCACGAAATCATTCTGAAGCGTCTCACACTCTGCTGGGAAGGTCAGGAGTGCGGGTGATGAGTCCCCTGATAATCCAGCGCAGACTTTACCCCTGGAGGCCAAGAGCTCTTGATAAAAGCGAGGGATTGTGAGCTGGGAGGTGATAAGCACTAATGGAGATGTTCTGGAGCCTGATTTCTGTGTGTCTGCTGGGAGAGTAACACCATCTTATCTCAAAGAGCATCGTTCTGGTGATGTCTGTAGACACATTTAATAGTACAATTTCTTGCTGGAATTAACCTGCTTAGGTTATTTTTTCCATTCTCCCCTGTGCATCACTGAGCAAGCAGAACTGCCTGCTTCTTTGCAAAGCAGACTGAGGAAATGATCAAATAGTCTTGGTTAAGTTAAAAAAAAATAAAAATAAAAAAAAGGCTAGAAAGGTTTTGGATAGGATTATTCCAAGGTGGATCAGTTCCCTGGACCGTGTGCAGTGCGGATGCACGAGCAGCTTCTTCCTGCACATGTGGGGTGAGGTGGGGATTGGGAGGGAGGGGGATACCAGGAGCGAGCGCTACCTGGAGCTGCTCTTGCTGCCAAGAGCATTTGTTGAAGCCAATATGGATCCTCTTAGCCTGGTGTGTGTTCACACTGCAAAGGAAGGCTTGGTGGCACCAGATCATCTTCTCTCTCCTTTCTCTGAAAGGAAAGCTTGAATCCAGAGGAAACTTCAGGCCATTTTCATTATGATTGTCACTGTGTTTTGCAGATTGCCCGCCAGGAAGGAAGAGTCATTTTAACCTCTGGACTCCCCTACCAGACTGTAAGTGTCCAGAGCTTCTGGTGTTTTTCTGACATTGGTTCATCACGTGGTCTGGGATGTGCAGTGCAGAGAAGAGGGAAAGGCAGATGTGGATGCAACAGCTGGCTCAGCTTTGTCATGTTTTGTGCTCTAAAAACAACAGTCAGGGGCTTGAGAGGTTTGCTGCTCTGACCAGAGCTCGGGGTGGAATTGCTCGGTACTGCAGGGGTGGGAAGGAACCCAAGCAATCCAGACAAAGTATTAGTGTTTGTTTTCACTGCCAGGTGAAAAGCAGCTCAGTTCCCATGCTTTTTATCACAAAGACGCTTGTTTACTGACTGGCTCCACGCTGACACAGTTTCAACACTTAAAGACGTCTCTTCAGGCTTGGAAGGGAGGGAATGGAAGCCACCAAGCATGGGTCCCAGCGGAAGACATTGAGGCTTTGTGATCTATTGATACACAAAGAAAGGAAAGCAAACCCCAACCTTCCCCTCAGCACCTAATGCTCAGAGCCCTTCATGAGACACCCCAAAACAGAGCGTTGGTGGGAACCTGTCATGTCTATGGGTGCAGTGTTAGACCTTTGCATGTTGAGAGCCTGATTTGTTGTCTTTTTTGGTTTGTGATTTATCCCTTGCAGCTGCAGTCCCAGGTAGCAGAAGGAAGGTGTTTCTCTGTGAACTGCTCAGAAAAGGCGAAAGAACAGGCACTGCAGGTTCTGAAGCATTTCAATGTCCAAGTGTCCCTGGCAGATATCTTCAGCCGCTGTCAGGTAGGACCAGGCTTGTTTGAGTCAACGTCCGTGCTCCCTCGCCGTTTCCTGCACAGCAGGTGCTGCTGCAGCTTTTTGGTTCTTGCACTTAGTGTCTTGTACTTGGTTGCCAAGATTTCTGCTGGAACTCTGGTAGCATCTTGCCAGGCTCTGAGGGATTCTGGGTGCGCTGAGGTCAATCAGCAGTGTTGATGGCTGAGTCAGGAGAGCAGGGGCACTGCCCTGCGGCTTGCTAGAAACTCCACGGTTTCCCTGGGTTTTGGTACTTGGCGTGAGTTTGGGCATTGGCAGTGACGGTTATGCTCTTTGTTGCCATGTTCTCTCTCTAGGACACATGCTGTTTTAATTATAACCCATGTTTAATTATGGCTTTGTGATTCTGATAACACTTAATTACTTTAATGGGAGGATTTTCTGTTAGGTCTATATTATTTTCAGAAGCTCCTAAGTTAATTCATGTCCATGCTGGTTGATGACTCTGGATCGTGTTTGCCACTGGGTATCTGTGGATTGTTTTTAAGAAGAAATTTTAATGTTGTTAGCTCAATTCTCTTTCTCTTCCAATTTCACTTTTGTATTTGTTACAGTAACATGCTAAAACCTATCCCTTCAAAACCTGTAATATAAACCAACGGGAGACTTCAACGTCTCTCATCTTATCAGTATTTAAAGACAGGAAAAGGAGACATTGCAAATCTGGCTGGAAAAGGAGCTTTCTCTTAGGAATAAACAAGCAGCCAGACACTGCAGTGCAGCCTGGCTCAGTGCCTTGTGCTCACGCTCACAATGTCTCCTGGCCTGGTGGAACCACACAAGTGCTGTAGGAACAGCAGTGACTTCTGAGCAAACTCACTTGAGAGCATTCTCTAGACCTCTGCCTGTTTCTGGTGTTGGTTATAGAAATGGTATCTGTGACTTGGAGAGCGAGCAAGAGTTGTTCCGCTGTGCAAGTTGTCTGTACGAGGAGAATGACCTAAAACAACGTGTGAGCTGGATTGACCTGACGTGGATTGATGTCACTTTAGGATGAATGCTCATATTCAGATAGAAGGTATTGGGTTCAGGCTGGAGGGTTTATTATTCTGAGGACAGATCGCCGTTGTTTTAGTGGCATGCTGGCTTCTTTGCCTTTAAAACCTTTAAAAAACCTTGTGGATTCTTCCAATTCCCTGAGATCCCATAAAGTATCAGCACTCTTCCTGATGGTTGTCAAAATACTACAAGAACAAGCACTCACATAAACCTGTGCTGTCTGTGATAGCTGTAAGAACTGCAGAACTGCTGCGCAGCATCCGATACCAAACTGACCCCTCTGCCACGATGTGGAGTCTGGAACTGTTTAACTCTGGCTGTTTCGTACATGCTGTCTTCGTTTACAACATAAATAGGGGTAATCAATCTGGCCGGGAATATATATATGAAGCATTCCCTTACTTCCAGGAGAAATGCCTTCCCTCTACGAGGTGGTGGAGGAACAGCTGTGTGTTTTACACCGATAGGCATGGGAAGATGCCCAACTGCTCTGTGGTCTGACTCGTCTGTTTGCCTTCATTTAAGCCTTTGGTGTTTTGGAGCTGATCTGGCTCAGCTCTCTGTGCAGACAGTATGGGTTTTGCTCATAGATCCCTGCAATGGATTGGTTTTAAGGAGAAATTTTAATTGTGTTAGCTCAAATCTCTTCCAATTTCACTCTTGTATTTGTATTCCCACCTCTCCCCAGGGGAGCTCGGCATTGCGGCTCTCAGCAGGTCTCTGGGAGACGGAGAGCAGGATGAGATGGATTACATGGAATAACTGCTGAGTATTGACTGTCCACATGAAAAGTGGCAAATTCCTGCTTTTAAGTGGGTGCTCGGGGGCCAAGAGGGCCCTCAGCACTCATCTGTAAGTTCTTTCTGAAATGTCCTAGTTTTCTGCAAACCTAATGGAACTTAATTAGGATGGGGGCTGGATTCATAAACTCCTGTGCTTTGCCTTCCACGCTGCCTGTTCTGGTCTGTAACTGGGTCAGTGACCTCAGCGCTTTGAGTTCTGCCTCCTCCTTGCAGAAACGGGCACGGCTAATGGGCAGCGGAGGGTTTCGGGGGTCCCATAGCTGGGTGGCCTGCAAGCTGGGGCTTCCAGAAACAGCAAGTGCTGCTGCGTACGTGCCAGGCAGGAGGAGGAGACCAGCTTATACACATTTGTATCCTGGGGCACTCTCCTTCCTTGCCTCAGTGGCGCTCGGCCGGCTGGTGTCTGCGCCGTGCTGGGGATGGGTTATTGGCCCCGATCATCCCTTGTAGATAAGCATCCTCTGTACGTCTCAGGAAGCACCGTGGCATCCTGCCTGACTCTCTGTCTCGTGGAGCGAGGGCTTGTTTTGTCTCTTGGGCTTCTATTCTGTAAATGATTTGAGTGAATATGTCAGCAAATATTGTTGCTGTAACAATTAATGCATGTAGTTCAGAGCACGGGGTAAAAATAGGTCCCAATTCAATGTCGTACTCAAGATTGCTGTAAAATATGTTTCCTCTGTCAGCTCCCTCCACAGGGATGGATGGTCTGTCTCTCGCAGATATAAAGAATGGGCTTGCTTGTAACTCTGCCAAAATGCTGCCTTTTTTTCTGTGTTAAAACAATGGCAAATAAACATCACCTCTGTCTGACAGCAGCAAGTGCAAGAGGGAGTCCACCCATGGGCTTCTCGGTGCTTCTGCTTTTAGTTGTACTGGGCTTTGACTTGGTTGTTCTGATTAAAGGCTTCAGAATGGGACTCTGCTGCTGGCCAAGTACAGTCTTCTCATTGCACATCTCTCTCAAGTGCTGGTGTGTAAGGACTCGGTGGTGACCACGAGGTGACTACCTGAAAGGAGGTTGTGGAGAGGAGGATGCTGGCCTCTTCTGCCAAGTGATGGGACAGTACGAGAGAATGGCCTCAAGCTCTGCCACGGGAGGTTCAGGCTTGACATACAGAAAAACTTTTTCACAGAAAGGGTCATTGGGCACTGGAACAGGCTGCCCAGGGAGGGGACATGGATGTGAGGACATGGAGACATGAGTATCTAGGGATACAGGGCCTTGAGGATATGGGGACATGGGGATATGGGTATATAGGGACACAGGGATGTGGAGATACAAGGATATGGGGACATGGTGGTATGGGGACATGGATATATAGGGACACGAGGATACAGGGATATGGATATATAGGGACATGGATATATAGGGACACAGGGACACAAGAGTATGAGGACACAGTGATATGGGGACATGGATATATAGGGAAACTGGGGCAATAGGGTATGAGGACATGATGTGACCACATGCTTTATGGACCTCAAGCGAGTTGAGGAAATCACCTGTGCACAGCAGCTTTCGCCAGGCCTGGTGTTATCTTCGGTGAGGAGCATCTTAAGGGAGCTGAGTGAAAATAAGATTAATCTCTGTCTTCTGCCTGAGACCTTAAAGCAGCTTCCAGTACTGAATGGGGCTCCAGGGAAGCTGCTACAGGACACTTGATCAGGGGCTGCAGCGACAGGATGAGGTGAACAGTTTTCAGCTGCAAATGGGGAGATTGAGATGAGTTAATGTAAAGAAATGTTTTTCTGTGTGGGTGGTGAGGCCCTGGCGCTGGTGAGGCACTAATAACTCACCTCAATCTCCCGCTTTCCACCGAAGCAGGTGTAGCTGCATCTCCTGGCCTGGCTGTGCGTGCGTTGCCTCTCCATTTACCGCTCGCTCTCTTGGTACCCGGGACATTTTCCTTCCTGTGGGAGAGGTGTGGGGTCTGGCCCAGCCGCGTTCTTGCCAGTGAAGGCAAATTGAGGGACGGGACTGGCAGCCCTCAGCTGCGAGTAACACCGCTCTGTGTGGCACTGACAGGGTGAAATTACGTTTTGAATGGTGATAAACTGAGGGGATAAACAGTGCAAGTTGTTAGCTTTAAATCTTTATATCACAAGTGTTTGTCACGATGGTTTGAAGGGAAAACAGTGTGCTCAGTGTTGTATGGGATCCGATAAATTACTCCTGTTCTGGAAGAACCTCGTCGTTAAAGGTTTATAACTGCTGTAAAATCCTTGCTGGTCTGAGGCTCTGCAGACAGATTGGGAGCCAGGAGGGCCTGTCTGTCTTCAGAAGGGCTGAATTGTGCTTTATTTGACAGTGTAAGTCCTGCTCAGTTCAGCTGTGAGTCTGAAGCTTTGCTCGCGTCCAGGAGATGGAGTGGGCAGGGTGACCTGGCACAGCGGTACCACCTCCTTGCCTCCCGTGGGCTTCTCTTTCCTTTCCCACCCTTTCTTTGACTTGACCCTTTAGCCTTTAAGCTGTCCGGGGCAGGGGCTCTGTTTGAACAATACCTAATGCCCTGGGAGGCTGATCCCAGGTGAGGTTTCAAGGCTTTCCTGCAAGGAAAAACGATTGCAATTACATCCCCAACAAAAATAAATGTGCCCAGAAAAAAAACTCTCCAGCTCCAGCTGCAGATTCTGCAACCACACAGCCCTGCGTTCATTACAGGATTATCTGCAGGTTCAAATAGGTTGTCTCGTTCACTTCACTGCATGCTCTGATCCTAAATAAGCAAATTACATCACCTATTCCGATCTCCTGTTTAAGTCATGACCTCAGCCCCAGCGCTGCAGGATGTGCGAGATAGCTGCTTTATTTCATTGTCTGGAGATCTGCTATCTTCTGTTCCCCCCCTTCCCTGCTCTTTCAGTTTCCAAGCTGCTCGCCCCGGCCTTTGAGAAAGGTGTTAGCATGGGATTAGGAGTGGGTGGGGAGGAGGAGGAGGAGAGAGGAAGAGAGGAAACCACCGTGTTTTTTGAAATGAGGTGCAGAAGCATTCTAACAGTCGCAGCAAATGTTTCTGGCTCTTTGTGGTTAAGGTAACGAATTTCACTGCTGCAAAGCTCATCATGTGCGAGCTGATGTACACAGAGGGAGCCCTGTATGGAGCGATCCATTTAGCAGGAATGAAGAAACAGGCCTTATGATGAGATGAAAAGCCCTGCGCTCGGGGCGCTTTGCGAGAACCTTTGAAGCCAACCTGGGAACCCTGGTGATATTAGTCGATAATTAGTAATATAGATCAACCAAGCTGTCGTTTAGGTTGAAAATGTGCATGTCTCTCATGAGCTTCTGTCACACCAATCTGATCAGCAGGCTTTTTTGTTCCTTTTATGTGGGTTGCTCTGTCGGTCCAGATGATGCTGAGAACTGCCAGACATCATCTTTCTCACTGCCTTGTGAGCCGAGCAGCTATCTCCCTGCTCTAGCATGTAGTGGAAGTGGGGCCAGGGCAACTTTGGTTTGTGGTCACCTTTGCTGGCCTGAGCAACAGGCATTTTGTTCTTTTGAATATGCTGGTTGTTCTTTCACTTGCGCAGTGAAGAACAGGGAGAATTGAAAGGCTGTGTCTTTTGTAAAATGTTTCTGCCCCAGTGAGGGATTTGTCTGAGGAGCT
>WAAB01018633.1:54689-70043 GCA_013389865.1 Piaya cayana | reverse complement strand
CCCCAACAAAAATAAATGTGCCCAGAAAAAAAACTCTCCAGCTCCAGCTGCAGATTCTGCAACCACACAGCCCTGCGTTCATTACAGGATTATCTGCAGGTTCAAATAGGTTGTCTCGTTCACTTCACTGCATGCTCTGATCCTAAATAAGCAAATTACATCACCTATTCCGATCTCCTGTTTAAGTCATGACCTCAGCCCCAGCGCTGCAGGATGTGCGAGATAGCTGCTTTATTTCATTGTCTGGAGATCTGCTATCTTCTGTTCCCCCCCTTCCCTGCTCTTTCGGTTTCCAAGCTGCTCGCCCCGGCCTTTGAGAAAGGTGTTAGCATGGGATTAGGAGTGGGTGGGGAGGAGGAGGAGGAGAGAGGAAGAGAGGAAACCACCGTGTTTTTTGAAATGAGGTGCAGAAGCATTCTAACAGTCGCAGCAAATGTTTCTGGCTCTTTGTGGTTAAGGTAACGAATTTCACTGCTGCAAAGCTCATCATGTGCAAGCTGATGTACACAGAGGGAGCCCTGTATGGAGCGATCCATTTAGCAGGAATGAAGAAACAGGCCTTATGATGAGATGAAAAGCCCTGCGCTCGGGGCGCTTTGCGAGAACCTTTGAAGCCAACCTGGGAACCCTGGTGATATTAGTCGATAATTAGTAATATAGATCAACCAAGCTGTCGTTTAGGTTGAAAATGTGCATGTCTCTCATGAGCTTCTGTCACACCAATCTGATCAGCAGGCTTTTTTGTTCCTTTTATGTGGGTTGCTCTGTCGGTCCAGATGATGCTGAGAACTGCCAGACATCATCTTTCTCACTGCCTTGTGAGCCGAGCAGCTATCTCCCTGCTCTAGCATGTAGTGGAAGTGGGGCCAGGGCAGCTTTGGTTTGTGGTCACCTTTGCTGGCCTGAGCAACAGGCATTTTGTTCTTTTGAATATGCTGGTTGTTCTTTCACTTGCGCAGTGAAGAACAGGGAGAATTGAAAGGCTGTGTCTTTTGTAAAATGTTTCTGCCCCAGTGAGGGATTTGTCTGAGGAGCTGCTTCGGACGAAAAGCATCTGCAGCTGAAATGGGGCTGAGAGGATCATCGAAGAATTCAAAAAATGACGGTTATATAGAATCGTGGAACCGTGGAATCATTGAGGTTGGAAAAGACTTCTAAGATCATCCAGTCCAACCTCAGTTCCCAAAGCCCAGGTTTCAGGTTTTGAGATGCCTTCCCCTGATATAACATCATGTCCCTGTTTACTTCCTTTCATCCTGAAATGCCTTTGGAAAGGACTCTGTCCCCAACTAAATGAAGAATTAAGGGTCATGCATGCTGGGTTTTGTTGACTCGGGAATGCTGAGAAAAGGAATGTCATTTTGAAACCCTCTGTGGTTTAATAAAAGGTTCCTCCATGAGCTGCAATTTGTCAGCGCCTACAGGTCAGGAGAACCTGTGATTAACAGCATCTGTGGTTTCCCCAGATGTGAGTTTGCTGCGTGCTCCTCACCAGCCCTAAACCCAAACCGAAAGCTCAGCCCGGTGCCTACCCACTACGTAGGCTGTGATTTCGTGCTTCAGAGCCCGATTGTTCAACACAAAGGGTAAGGCCCTCTTAATCTTTTTGTTTATCCTGGGCTTGGCAACTTAGATGTAATCTGTGCCTTGCGCTGCAAGCTCTGGCCAGGAAGCACGACTGGGGTTATTCTGCCTCTGTAGAGACTGTCAAGGGAGCGAATTGGCCTCAAAAGGTGCTGGTCCCAGCGCTGTGTGAACATGAGTGTTCAGTCCTGAATGCACCAGGCCCACATGGCAGCTTTCAAATCACAGGGACGGGGATTTTCATTTGGATTGGCTCTACGCAGCCACTGGTCGATGTCATCAGGGCTTGGGATTATTTGTCTGAGCAAATTGTGCTCCTTTAAAGGCTCCAGTTGAGATTTCATTCCCCATCCCTGGAGGGGTTCAAGGCCAGGTTGAATGGGGCTTGGAGCTCCTGATCCAGTGGGAGGTGTCCCTGCCCATGGCAGGGGTGGGACTGGATGGGCTTTGAGGTCCTTTCCAACCCAAACCAGTCTGTGATTTTTCTCTACTGATCCCTAAGGCTTTATAAACTGTAGTGAGAACTCCTAGCAAGTGGTCTCTGTTACAGGAAGGGACAGGTGTTCCCAGGTGAGGATCCAGATGGGAACTAAGAGTGTCCCAACTCCTGGGTGCGAGACCAGCTCTACCATTACCAGCACAACACCACGAGCGCATGCAGCACATGTTCTCAGCCTCTAACTTGCTCAGCACCGCTCTGCTGCCCATGTAAAGCTCAGAACCGCCCCCAGAAAAGGGCTCTGCTGGGCCTAATTCTCCCCAGCGAGCCTGGAGAGCACTGCCTGGTTCCCACAGACTGTACACTTCCCTGCCAAGATTTCAGTATCTTCAGAAATTCAGTGGAGCATGAAGGTCACAGCGAGGGAAGAATGACAGCCTGAGACTTTTTCCCCCCTTTCACCAGCTCGCAGCAGACTGCTGTCTCTCCAGCCTGTTGACTGTTTTCATAGGGTTAGCATGAAGTTTATGTTTTACACAGACCAGTGGAAGGCAGATATGGGAACGCAGCGGATCAGCTGTGTTTCTTCAAGGAAGACGGGCTCATGTTGCAGATTTTCTTTCTCAGCGCCTGCAAAAGCTTGATTTCCAGTGAAATTTCCTTTACAGATCTTTGTCTTTAGGTTCTTTTTGCGGACCCATGTGAGAGACTGCACCCGAGGTTTCAGTTTGGGTATTTGTTTCCTTTCTCTTATTTTCACTTGCAAAGCTGCAGGCGGATATTAGACTTCAGGGTGGGGGAAAGCTGTTAATTTTTCACGGTGTTGTGTATTACAGCGCTCCGAATGATGATGCCAAATTAGCCATTAGAGGTCAAACCTCGGCTGACAGCAAATGTTTTCTTTTGAGGAAATCATCCTTATTCCTGGGAACCAGTTTTGTTCTCCTGTGCTAAGTACAAGAAAGGTAGGAATGTGGGTTTCTTTTCCTGGAGGGCAACACTAGCTGGAAAAATGCTGGGTTTTGCCAGGGGAAACAGCACAAGCAAATAGCGATTGGCAGTGAAAACAGCACTTGTATTTAGACTAGCATAGAAAAGAAGACACAATGTAGTGCAGAGTAAATGTCCTTTTATACAGTTCTGTACAAGCCTCTTTCTTCCTCTCGTGGGCTGGAGCAGAGCGTGAAGTGCATTGGGCAGCAGCGATGCTGGTGCACTGGGAGAAAGTAAGGAAAGGTCAGCGGGTGACAGTGATGGAGCGACTGTAAGGAGCACGAGGAGCTCTCCGGAGAAGGCAGTGACACAGCTCTAACTCCCATGTGTCCCCACAAAACCGTCCCCATGTTTTTGCTGAAATGTCATGAGAAAACAAGAGATTTGTAGCCAATTTAAGTTCTGTTGGTTTCCAGTCCCCTGTGCCTCCTGAGGTCAGATTTCAGGGTATTGGCTGTGTCAAGAAGTCAAAATTCCCATGTTTGATACACAGTGGAGTTTCTTCTCCTTTTTGACATTGGTGCCCTTCTAATGCTCTTTGTATGTCATGGTAAGGATGGGATGTCCAGCTCCTATGTTTGAATGGCTGTGTATTTATACTGGTGGGTTCTCAGGATGATAATCCTACACAGAGACCAGCAACACAATTAGTGAGTCTCGTTATTTGAGAGACTTCATGCATTAAAAGTTAAATAATGTCAAAGTTCTTGTTTTCACAATGGAGTGAGCAGATTCATTAGTAGTTCAGGTGAAGTGAATTGATTTGAACCCACCCAGAAGGCCTCCAGGCCTTTATTTTCCCTTCAGAGATCAAGGTGATTGCACAGTGTTGGAGAGGAGCCTTTCTTCTAAACGGGCCATCTTGTAGCACAGGTTTTCCCAAAATCCTGTGGAGAATTCTGCACAAACCTGTTGTCGTCTTGTTGCAAATGCAATTAAACCCTGCTGCGTGCTCTGTGGGGAATGAACAGGTTTGCAGCCATCCAAGATTTGCTGTTGTGTGCTGGGGCAGCTTATGCCGGCAGCAGAACGTTGTGCCTTCTGAAGAATGTGTGATCTCCAGGCATCGCTGAAGCTTTCCTTTAAGTCAGCATTGTACACTGAGCAACACAGACTTGGCTTCATTGTAGAGTTTGCCAGGTTAATTGCTCGACAATGTTTATCTGAGACCTTTAGGCATTAAACTGTGTAACTTCCTATTGGTGTAAAATAAGCTGTATCAGTTATTCGTAGTATTAATTGCACGAGGTGGTGCTCTAACCAAAACTGTATGTTTGTGAGCCCGTGCAGGATGCGCTACATCATCTTCTTTGTCTGCTGCTGTGAAGACATTTGTGCCAGGAAAGGTTTAGATTGGATATTAGGAAAAATGTCTTTACTGTGGTGAATCCCTGGCAGAGGCTGCCCAGGGCAGTGGTGGAGTCTCCATCACTGGAGGGGGTCAAAAAATGTGCAGCCGTGGCAACTGGGGACANTGGGAGGGGGCTGATTCACCTTCCCTGGAGGTGTTTAAGGGACGGGTGGATGAGGTGCTGAGGGACATGGTTTAATGTTTGATAGGAATGGTTCCACTCAATGATCCGGTGGGTTTCTTCCAACCTGGTTGTTCTATGATTCTATGATTCTATGATATTAGGAAAAATGTCTTTACTGTGGTGAATCCCTGGCAGAGGCTGCCCAGGGCAGTGGTGGAGTCTCCATCCCTAGAGGGGATCAAGAAATGTGCATCCGTGGCAACTGGGGACAGGATTTAGTTGGTGGGTGGGGCTGGGTTGACAATTGGACTGGAGGAGCTTAGAGGTCTCTTCCAGCCTCAGTGATGCTATGAGTCAATAACATGGTCAGCAACACATTTAGAGTCTGGACTTTCAAGAAGACCTTGTCCTCATATGGAGCACAAGGTCTTAATGACTCATTGGATGTAAGAGGAGACCATTTAGTGTTTGTGTAAATCCTCTCTTCCAAGGATCAATCAGTGTTTCAGAACAGAGAGAGGTACGATTGGATTACGGTTTGGATTGGATTAGATTATGGTTGGACTCGATGATCTGGTGAGTCTCTTCCAACCTGGTTGTTCTATGATTCTATGGTTCTATGAAAGCAGCGTCCTGGTGAAACAAGGAACAGAAAGCTTTCTAATGAGTTTCTTGATTCATACATTGAGTCAGTCTTGAAGGAGGTGATATTCTACAGTTGTCTTGATGAAATGTGGCTGTGCCGTGTGCCGTGCACCAAGGTGGAGTTTTGCTGAGTGAGGTGTGGATGCTGTCAGTCAGACAGTCAGTGGTGAGGGGATCAGGATAGATTTCCCTCTCTTCTCCCCGAGGAAGGCAGTAGGAACCTTTGATAGGAATGGTTGGACTCGATGATCTGGTGGATCTCTTCCAACCTGGTTGTTCTATGATTCTATGAGCCCCTTGACAGCAGGCAGGTTTTTATTGTGAACCTCTCTGAGATCATGCTGATCTGGAGTAAAGCCTCCCAGTGGCACAATGTTTTTCCTTCCCGAGGGCAGCCCAGTACCCTCCAGCTTCCCAACACCAGGAGTGATGGCTTTGAGGGAGAAATGACGGCACAGGAGTTTTAGCAAATATGGAAAAGGAAACATTCAGGGTGAGCTTCTTGTCAGTCATTATGTTTTCTCAGGGCAAGTGGATTTAGGTGATTTACCTGTCTTAATTCAAGGTCCACAGTCTGAGTTGATTCTCGTATTCAGGGAAGTGCTGGTGGAAGGTGTAGGTGAAGCCTTTTTTTCTCTCATCCCCAGTAACTTCTCCACTCCCACACTGGCTTTTCTCTTGGGGTTTCTGGGGGAGCTGCTCCTACTGAGGTGTAATACTTTAGTGAAGCAGGAGAACGTCACATGTTTAAAGGGGAGCACAGCCACGTTTCTTTTCCTAACTACCCCTTAAAATGGCTGTGGTTGCAATCAGGTGTCTTGCAGCCAGTGGGGTGGCCCAGCACCCTTTGTCCCCTGCCCGGCCATCCATCCCTCATGTTTACAGCCCTTGCTTGGGGAGGAAGCACGTGGGGAGCCAAATAGAATCATAGAATCATCAAGGTTGGGAAAGACCTCTAAGCTCATCCAGTCCAACCATCAGCCCAACCCCACTGTGCTGACTAAACCATGTCCCCGAGTGCCACAACCACGTGGTTTTTAAACCCCTCTGGGGATGGAGACCCCACCACTGCCCTGGGCACCTTCTACCAGGGCTTCACCACTCTGTCAGTAAGGAAAGTCTTCCTGATATCCAATCTAAACCTCCCCTGGCACAACTTGAGTCCAGATGTTGAGACTGAACTGACCAAAATGGGTCAGGGCTTTGTAGTCACAAGGGACCACAGGAATAAGTTACATCTTGCATGTACAGATGGCATGGACCATGCTGCCTCTGGCAGCCCGACCCTGGGCGGTGCCTCTGCCTGGACAGTGAGTGCGGGTGCCCAGCAGAGGTGTGCACAGAATTCTGATCCCTGCAGTTCTTAGATTTTCAATTTGAGAATTTAATTCCATGGACTTTAAAGCAGGGGAGATCACTGAGCTGAGTCGTGCAGGAGGAAATGAACTGGTGGCTGGGAAGAAGAAAGTTGGTGACAGAGGAGTCAGAGGAGGAACACGGTTGCCTACAAACAAGGTCGTGTGAATGGCTGCTTGGTGACAGGACGGAGTGATTGATGTGCAGGGATAATAGGTCACTGGGGAGCTGGCCTGAAAGCTGAAGCCACTTAAAATGTGTGGGACATTGTGGAAAAGAAAGTTAAAAAGACGTCAAGTCAAGCCAGGCAGCTTCTTGCCCACCCGCCTGTCTCTTAGCTCCAGCCGGCGTAGATCCCTGGGCTGGTCTTTGCACCCTCCAGTTTTTGGCTGTATGAATGAGTTGGGCACTGAGATGTTGTCCGTGCTTCCTTCTGGACAGACAGTGGCCTGTGCTGGAGGACAATCCTTCCCTCCCAAGAGGAAATCCATCCCGCAATGGGGAGCAGCCTCTCTCGCCCTGCCCAGCCTTCACTCCTGCTGCCTCCTGCAGTTGGGCTGTTGCTCCCCTGCTCGGGGCCTTCCCTGGATCAGCCACATTTACTGGCATTTACTGGCGGGCTCCGATTACCCCAGTGAAAATAATCGGTTATGCAAAGTTACGCTGTTTAGATTGGGTTTCTTCTATGTGGCCAGCGAGGTGTGAAAGTCAATCTGCTCCACAAACCCGGAGGGCACTTTCTGTGTGCTGCCTTGCTATGATAGCTGCGGGGTTCGGGTGGCCGGGGAGAAGGTGGCCCCAAGCTCAGCTCAAGGGGACACAAACCCGGGTGGTTATGGTGGGATGGGCTCGTGAGCAGCACAGCGCTCCCAAATGTGGCCAGGATGGGTCACCCGAGAGGAGAGTGTGAGGTTTGGGTCTTGCTAGGGTTGTGGAGGCCTTTGGTTGCCTCAACTGGGAGAAGGGTGGTGAGGACAGGCCATGGCTCAAGACCAAATAGCGTGTTGGTGGTGTTCTCAGTGCATTGCTCTGAATAGGCTCAGTGTCATGGTCACTGCAGTGAACAGCAGTGTCAGTAGTAAACCCTGGTGGTTAGGGGAAAGACTCGAATTCTGTGTTCAGGTCTGGGCCACTCACCACAAGAAGGATGTTGAGGATCTGGAGTGAGTCCAGAGAAGAGCAACAAAGCTGGTGAAGGGGCTGGAGAACAGGCCTGTTGAGGAACGGCTGAGAGAGCTGGGGGTGTTTAGCCTGGAGAAGAGGAGGCTGAGGGGAGACCTCATTGCTCTCTATAACTACCTGAAAGGAGGTTGTGGAGAGAGGGAGCTGGGCTCTTATCCCAAGGGACAGGGGACAGGACAAGAGGGAATGGCCTCAATCTCCGCCAGGGGAGGTTCAGGCTGGACATTACGAAAAAATTATTCACAGAAAGGGTGATTGGGCACTGTCAGAGGCTGCCCAGGGATTTGGTTGATTCACCTTCCCTGGAGGTGTTGAAGGTGTGGGTGGATGAGGCACTGAGGGACATGGTTTAGTGTTTGATGGGAATGATTGGACTCGATGATCCTGGGGGTCTTTTCCAACCTAGTGACTCTGTGACTTGCAGTAGCTTAAGCAACATGATATCCATCTTACTTTTTTTCCTTATCATCTTTCTTTTCTTCCTAATAAACCACAGAGTTGGAACTCCAGTGCAGAAAAGTCCCTGTGGACAAACAGCACCTCCTGACCCTGCCTGCTGGCCCTGGTTTCCACAAGTTATAGGTGGGCGCTTGCTCTCGGTGTGAGTTGGGGTGACACCCAGTGGGGAGGCTGCGGGCTTCAGGCTGAAACTCTGACCTAATGGGCTAGTATGGCACTAGACCATCTGTAAGAGTCCCTGGAGTGTTCAAGGCCAGGTTGGATGGGGCTTTGAGCCCCCTGATCCAGTGGAAGGTGTCCCTGCCCATGGCAGGGGTGGAACTGGATGATCCTTAAGATCCCTTCAGCCCCAAACCATTCAACGATTCTATGAAGATCACAGCAGTGGCCCAGCCATTGTTAAGGGCCTTGTGGCTGCTTGTTGACGTTTATAAACACTGGAGGATCCCAGCATGAAGGATGGTCCAGAGCTGCTGCCTTGGTCGGGTACTGTGAAACCAGTGTAATGGGAACGGGACTGAAAAGCAGCCCATGCATATTTAAATTAGCGTCAATTTATGCTGTCGCTGAGCTGTGACTTAACCACAGCATCATTCATATTCCGCTTCAGTGCCAAAAACAATACTCGCTTGCTTTCGTACTTCTTAATGAAAAATACCTCTTTAGGGTTTCTTTGAAGTCCCCACCCCTGAAAATCCCAGCTATATTGTCAGCATTGTTACTGTTAACAGCGCCTGCCAGGATCGGGAGCCTTTCCTGACGGATTGCTCTGCGGGGGCTTTGTCCGACGCCGCGATTCAGCCTTAGACCAGAGCCGGTTTGAAATGGGTAATGACGGGCCTCCCGGGGGAGTTCTGCCAAGCTCTCAAAGACCTCCCAGGTTTACAAGTGGCAGGGTGTCCTTTTCCTGGGGCCAGCGCAGGAGGAATGCACGCAGTCAGATCCTCCTACCTAAGCTGCACCAGCCTGGTTATTTTTTCAGTTGCAAAGACTCATCCATGCGTGTAGGGGCGGTTGCCTAGCAGGGCAGAGATAGCTGTGTCAGGAGAGGATGTGGAATAAAGAGGGGGAAAAGGTTAGGTGGGAACTCTCCCCACTGGTCTTGGCATATTTTAACGTTGCAGATATCATAGAATCATAGAACAACCAGGATGGAAGAGACCCACCAGATCATCGAGTCCAACTATTCCCATTAAACACTAACCCATGTCCCTCAGCACCGTGTCCACCCGCCCCTTAAACCCCTCCAGGGAAGGTGAATCAACCACCTCCCTGGGCAGACTCTGCCAGTGCCCAGTGACCCTTTCTGTGAAATTTTTTTTCCTTATGTCCAGCCTGAACCTCCCCTGGTGGAGCTTGAGGCCATTCCCTCTTGTCCTGTCCCCTGAAATATCATTTTGAAAGTCGAAGAAAGGTATGAAAGGCTTTGATAAATGAAACCAGGGTCTGTATCAGAGGTAGGACGAGATACCTGCTTCCCCAGTGCGAGGTGACAGCATGGAGATATCCCTGGGGTACAAACAGGGATGTGTGTGATGTCTAAATGATCCAAGCTCTGATGTGTTTTCAGAGGAGAGGCAGAAAACTGCTTTGGGATCATTGTGGGTCTGTTGGAAATGGGTCTCCAGCTTATACTGTGGTTTCATGACAATTTTAATTCAGCACAGGCGGACGCTGCTGCCTCTGCCCTCGCCTCTCCCCACCCCAGTGCCGTTTCGAGCCCCCCTTGTCCCAGCACAAGTGCTGGCTGAGCTGCAGGGTCACTGGATCAGGGAACTGATCCCACTTGAAACAGGCCTGTCAAAACCAGATGGTTAATTTTAACCCAGCTCCAATCCCCAGTCTGGGTTGCTCTGCAGCTGCCCAGATGTGCATCCGTGCAGGAGGGGAGCGGGACTTGGCCTCTGCCGTGTCAGCACGGGATTACGCTGGCCAAAACCCTTGCGAGCCCGCAGCTGGAGGAGCTCAGCCCTTGTCTGCTCTGCCCTGCTAAGGGAAGAGAACTTGGCTGGTGCCACGCTGTGTGCCAAGGATGAGTGGCCTCTCCTCCACAGCTGCTCAGGAGATGAACCCTCAGGCTGGCTCAACTCTAGCCTGTTAATACCCATTAATTTTGGACCCTTCTGTCACCTCAAGATCTGTTTTGGTTCAAATTTGATCTCCAGCTTTAGAAATGAATCGTGCAGTCAGGTGGGCACCTGTACCTGTGTGACCAGAAGCCCTTGCAGTTTGCAGCCAACGTGCTCCTCGCCACAGTATGACACACGGCTGAATACAGCTCACAGCTTCTGCGTGTGTTTCTCAATCTGTTTGTAGTGAAAAAGGCTCTTTTTGGTGATTAGCAAACGAATTTCCCAGAGAATATGTAAGAATTGGTTCATTGCTTGTGCTTGCCCTCCCGAAGACAACTAAATCTTTCCACCTGCTAAAGGAATTGAAATTAATACGTGCTCTTCTGCATTAAAATGTATATTTTTTCAATTAAGGGGCAAACTGCCATCTCTCAAAGCGATGCTGCGCCTTTAAACTGGGCTCCTGTTGTACAGAGGAGTTGAAGCTTCATTTAGCCTGAATGAAAATCTTGATGCGTGTTGCTGAAGAGAGGAAACTGGTGGTGGATGATTTACTTGGAATGCCCTACAGCAACGGGGTTATAAATGAAGAGGGGAAACACCAAGAGCGCTGTGATCTGAACCAGAGGAAATGCAGGGAGCCTTGCAGTGACCTTATGTAAATTCCTAAGGATGAGACTTAATTGAACTCATTTTTTTCCAGGGGTTGTAAAGATCAAAATAAGGACAGCCTTGAAATGCAAAGCTCTCTAGATAACGCATATGAATGTGTGGTTGCAGACAGCTGAAAACTGCCCTGGGTTTGTGTGACACAGTTTGCGTGAGCAGGGTTTGTGTGACCAGTCTGCTCAGCAGTGGGATACTGGTCCCAGTCCCACTCTGGGAGCTGTGGAGCCCTGGGGGGCCAGCTGAGGCCACAGGGCTGCTCAAGGTGCAAAAGCCATCAAAAAAGCATCAAAGTCCTGCCTTCCATCCCTGAGCCAGAGCTTCCTCCACTTTGATGCTAACTTTCAGCCCTGTGTCTCTGCCCCGAGTCCCAGGCAGCCTGGAACGCCCTGCAATGTGGATGTGTGCGGCCGGGAGAGCTGCCTGCAAAACACACTCGTGTCCTCAGCCTGGCTCTGTGAAGCCGAGTGCCCCAGCGCTCCGGCTCGGAAATCCCAGTGAGGAGAAACAGAGCAGCTCTCAAGGGGTCGCTGGGCTGTGCCCTTCTCCCTGAGGTTGGTTCCTGACATGAAATAATGTGAGCATGTGTTCAGTGTGACAGTGTCAGAAACTGATGGGGAGACTGTCAAGACCAAATTCCTGTGCTATTCCTAGAGCTTGAGATTTTTTTTCCTCTGTGCTTGCATTCAGCTGTAGGATTTGTTCTCTTCTTTTATGTTAATGCCTTTGCGTTAACATGAAGAAGTAGTGCTCGGGGGAGAAAAAGCAATAAAAAGTACTTATTGCTGATTCTGGTTCCTAAATTCACTGGACTGGTGTTTTCCAAGGGCTTCCAGAGCTAGCTGCCCACAGCCACTGAATGTCTGTGAAACACCAGCTGCCAAAGCTTCCTGAGTTTCATTCAAAATACCACATTAATTGATTTATTTAGATTCATAACCAGCAGTAGAGAGCGGGAGGCTCTGACCCAGTGAGAAATCATGTCGATGGCTGTGAACAGCAGGCTAATGAAGACGAGAAACCTCCCCTGTCCAGAGCAATCCAAACACGGCCTTACAGATGAATCTGCTGGCCCAAGTGCAGCTGTTTGTCTTTGCAGTAATCCGAAGCCAGAGCAGTACCCAGAGAAGCAAAGTGACTGTGCATACGTGGCAGAGGTCAGTTCTGCTGCTGCCTCAACACAGAAGAGGTGAATCAACAGCACGGTGGTGCAAGCACGGCTCCAGGGCCGAGCTCCCAGCAGCACAGCCCAGCTTCCCAGCTCCATCGGACCCAAAGAGAGCAAGAAACTCGACATCTTCACTTCGTAGGGAAGCTGGAAAATCTTCTCTGTATTTAAAGTTCCCATGGCTGCAGTTTGAATCTGGCACACAGTTGGCCACGGGGTTATCTGAGGTCATGTACTCAAATAGTTGTAGATAAAACAAGGGCCTGTTTGGATTGGAAATCTCCAGAGGGCTTTTCCTTTGCGCGCGGGTAATGATATTGCAAGAGGCCATGAGCCAAAATAAAGATTCGGCTCCGTATGCAGTAGCTCAGTAAAATAAAATGAGCAATGGGAAAAAAAAAAAAAGAAGTTGAAAAAAAGGCTGTTTTCATTACGTTATTTTCTGAACTTGCTGTGGAGGTGGAGGAATTACGGCCAAGGAGAGGGAGTCCTGCAGCCGGGCGCCATCCAGGACTGCGCCGGCTGTGCTGCTCTTCCAGGAAACTCCCTGGAGCTGCAAAAAGCTGCTGCTTTTGGTCTGTGTGCACCCACCCATCATACGCATCCCTGCAGCGCAGAGAGCAGCTGGTGCAGGGGACACTGCTGTGGGGGCTCTGGCTCCAGCCCTGGCCACCTCCTCCTCCTGCTCCTCTGCTGAAGGGGTTCATTTCCCAAAGTCCCAACCAGCCGGGCAATTCTAAGAGGGAGAAGTTAATGGATTTTGGAACTTAGAGAGGGAATAGGAGTCTGTTGCGTTCTCTCACAGGCCCTGGGCTTTTATGGGAAGCTCTGTCATAAAATCATAGAATCAGAATCGTAGAATCACAGAACAACCAGGTTGGAAGAGACCCGCCGGATCATCGAGTCCAACCATTCCCATCAAACACTAACCCATGTCCCTCAGCACCTCATCCACCCGTCCCTTAAACACCTCCAGGGAAGGTGAATCAACCACCTCCCTGGGCAGCCTCTGACAGTGCCCAATCACCCTTTCTGGGAAACATTTTTCCCTAATGTCCAGCCTGAACCTCCCCTGATGGAGCTTGAGGCCATTCCCTCTCTTCCTGTCCCCTGTCATTTGGGAGAAGAGCCCAGCTCCCTCCTCTCCACAACCTCCTTTCNCCATTGGCCTTCTTGGCCACCTGGGCCACTGCTGGCTCATGTTCAGTTGCTGTCAACCAACACCCCCAGGTCCATCCCCTATAGTCAGCTTTCTAGACAGATTTCTCCTAGTCTGTAGCTGCTCAGGGTTGTTGTGCCCCAAGTGCAGTTCCTTGCTGCTGAAGGGCCGGCTGCACAGCAGAGCACATGTGGACACAAAATGTGGTTCAGTGCTTTGCCAAGCTGCCATCAGAGGAAAGCGCATCCTTGTACCAACAGCTCTCTTCCTTGCTTGCTGCCTGCCAGTGATCTCTGCACCTTCACAGCCTCTTGTTACCGAAGTAATTGAAATGCAAAAGCAAAATGACAGAGTTGGGAAGGAAATGAGGCCTTTGGGGGGCTTTCTGTCTTCCTGTGGAGCACCCGGCTGTGGTGGTGAGAGATGCTGCTATAAAAGAATCATCCAACAGGTAGTGAGGAAATAAAGACGAGACAGAAATGAGGAGGAAAGGTGGGAAGAAAAGGTGTTTACCACACTTCACAACGTGCTGTAGCTCAGGGCACGGGGGAAGTGGAAACAGGACTTTCCTCCAGGAGCCACAATGTCCTGCCCATGGGCCTGGTGGAAGCCCACGCGGGCTGTGGTGGGGTGAGTGATATCAGCTTTCCTGCCCTCCTGTGCGCCCTGCTGTATGCCAGGGAGAGCTTTGCGTCCTTCTCATCCTCCATGGCTCCTGCGCTCAGCTCCTGTGGATGGGTGCAGCACCAGGAACACCCTGCCCACACTTGAAATCCTTATGGAGTGCAGTGGGGCAAATCCTGCCAAGCCCCTTTCTTTACTGGAAACTGCTCCAAGGCCTCCCCGCAAACTTCTCCTCTCCAGGCTGAACAAGCCCAACTCTCTCAGCCTGCCCTTGTACTGGAGGTGATCCAGCCCTCAGATCATCTCTGTGGCCTCCTCTGTCTCAGCAGAATGGAGCAGAGGAGTGGACTCCCTCCCTCACCCTGTGCTGCTTTTAATGCAGCCCAGGAAACCTTGTACTAATATGAATTTCGTTTCTGCATAGAAGTTATCTGAAGACAGCTTGCAGCTTTGTTACACTCATTTATTGTGTTGAGTCTGAGATTGCTTGCTGAGGAACTCCAGACATCTGTTGGTGGCTGTGGACATGAGGAACCCAGTTAGTTGGTTTTGTGTATCCCTCTCCAGTTAGTCACAGTTAGTTGGATTTGTGTATCCCTCTCCTCTGGGTTGCTGAGAAATCAGTTTCCATCAAGGAATCTTTATCTGCATCTTCATTAGAGTTCACTCGAGGTGCTCATTGGAGATGTTGGGAGTTCGAAAGGTTGAATTCATTGATTTATTGCCGTCCCCTGTCTGGATGCCAACAACTGATAAGTATGGATTTCCGGCACAGATCCTGAAGTTTACATCTTCACAATCCCCTTTTCAGTAGGTGCTTCAAATGTACATTCACATTCTTTCTGTGAAGCCAGTTTGTTAGTAGGGAAAGAGTCACAAAAAGGTCACATATTCATCAGGGTTCATTTTTAGAAAGGGAACAAGGCTGCTTGCGCGTCTCCTTGGAACACTGGCCCTGCTTTTCTCCTTATAGGGAGTATTTTAATAATGGTAACACTGTCGTTTTTCAGCTTATGGAGACATACAGCAATGTTCCCAAAAAGCCTTCAGTACAGTCAGTGCCACCAAACACTTTTCTCTCATCCTGGGTTTGTACGCGGTGCAGCACTGCAGCCTTTCTGTATCTTGTAGATGTCATATTTGTTAATGAGCTTATGATGGGATATCAGTGCTGATCATCCATGACAAGTTCCTACTCTGAGCTCTACAGTACGTTATCAAAAGCACTTTTAAGCTGCTGAGTTTCATCCTGAGGAGGTACTGGGGAAAAACTGTAAGTCCTTACTGACCAGAGAAAGGGAAAAGAAGAGGGCTGGGTGCTTACACAGATCCAGTGATGATGTACAGACCTGTATACAAATTACATCTCCTTCCTAGAAAGCCTGAGTGCAAATCTCCTTTGGGTGACCTTCTCTGACTGATGGGACCCTGACCCAGGTTGCCCAGAGCAGGGGTGGCTGCCCCATCCCTGGAGAGGTTCAAGGCCAGGTTGGCTGGGGCTTGGAGCCCCTGATCCAGTGGGAAGTGTCCCT
>WAAB01018633.1:0-54403 GCA_013389865.1 Piaya cayana | reverse complement strand
GTGGGAAGAAAAGGTGTTTACCACACTTCACAACGTGCTGTAGCTCAGGGCACGGGGGAAGTGGAAACAGGACTTTCCTCCAGGAGCCACAATGTCCTGCCCATGGGCCTGGTGGACCCACGCGGGCTGTGGTGGGGTGAGTGATATCAGCTTTCCTGCCCTCCTGTGCGCCCTGCTGTATGCCAGGGAGAGCTTTGCGTCCTTCTCATCCTCCATGGCTCCTGCGCTCAGCTCCTGTGGATGGGTGCAGCACCAGGAACACCCTGCCCACACTTGAAATCCTTATGGAGTGCAGTGGGGCAAATCCTGCCAAGCCCCTTTCTTTACTGGAAACTGCTCTAAGGTCTCCCCGCAAACTTCTCCTCTCCAGGCTGAACAAGCCCAACTCTCTCAGCCTGCCCTTGTACTGGAGGTGATCCAGCCCTCAGATCATCTCTGTGGCCTCCTCTGTCTCAGCAGAATGGAGCAGAGGAGTGGACTCCCTCCCTCACCCTGTGCTGCTTTTAATGCAGCCCAGGAAACCTTGTACTAATATGAATTTCGTTTCTGCATAGAAGTTATCTGAAGACAGCTTGCAGCTTTGTTACACTCATTTATTGTGTTGAGTCTGAGATTGCTTGCTGAGGAACTCCAGACATCTGTTGGTGGCTGTGGACATGAGGAACCCAGTTAGTTGGTTTTGTGTATCCCTCTCCAGTTAGTCACAGAATTTTGGATTTGTGTATCCCTCTCCTCTGGGTTGCTGAGAAATCAGTTTCCATCAAGGAATCTTTATCTGCATCTTCATTAGAGTTCACTCGAGGTGCTCATTGGAGATGTTGGGAGTTCGAAAGGTTGAATTCATTGATTTATTGCCGTCCCCTGTCTGGATGCCAACAACTGATAAGTATGGATTTCCGGCACAGATCCTGAAGTTTACATCTTCACAATCCCCTTTTCAGTAGGTGCTTCAAATGTACATTCACATTCTTTCTGTGAAGCCAGTTTGTTAGTAGGGAAAGAGTCACAAAAAGGTCACATATTCATCAGGGTTCATTTTTAGAAAGGGAACAAGGCTGCTTGCGCGTCTCCTTGGAACACTGGCCCTGCTTTTCTCCTTATAGGGAGTATTTTAATAATGGTAACACTGTCGTTTTTCAGCTTATGGAGACATACAGCAATGTTCCCAAAAAGCCTTCAGTACAGTCAGTGCCACCAAACACTTTTCTCTCATCCTGGGTTTGTACGCGGTGCAGCACTGCAGCCTTTCTGTATCTTGTAGATGTCATATTTGTTAATGAGCTTATGATGGGATATCAGTGCTGATCATCCATGACAAGTTCCTACTCTGAGCTCTACAGTACGTTATCAAAAGCACTTTTAAGCTGCTGAGTTTCATCCTGAGGAGGTACTGGGGAAAAACTGTAAGTCCTTACTGACCAGAGAAAGGGAAAAGAAGAGGGCTGGGTGCTTACATAGATCCAGTGATGATGTACAGACCTGTATACAAATTACATCTCCTTCCTAGAAAGCCTGAGTGCAAATCTCCTTTGGGTGACCTTCTCTGACTGATGGGACCCTGGCCCAGGTTGCCCAGAGCAGGGGTGGCTGCCCCATCCCTGGAGAGGTTCAAGGCCAGGTTGGCTGGGGCTTGGAGCCCCTGATCCAGTGGGAAGTGTCCCTACCCATGTGGTAGGGGGTGGGACTGGGTGGGCTTTGAGGTCCCTTCTGACCCAAATCATTCCATGATTCTATGGTTCTATGATTGCTGCTGAGGATCGATCCATTTCCACCGTTCCTCTCAGGACTCAACAGAAGTGCCAGGGGCTTGGTTTGCAGTGCACTAGCAAAGCTGGGAGGGTGAAGAAGATATTTGCCACCTGCGGGTCTGTAGGATTCAACCAAACACATCTGGCAGCTTTATGATGCTGACAATCGGAATTTATTTTTCCTCAGCAGTTGAGCAAAATGAATCCAAACCACTTTGGAACAACAACAGTTTTATAGTGATGGTAGCCTGAGTGTGCGAGGAGACCATCACCGTGGCAGCCTTGTGGCTGAGTTGCGGAGACATTCAACTGTCTCTAAATCTCCACCAGAGAGTTTCTGCGTTTCTGGTTGTGGGTCACTTGTGCTCATTTGGCATCACTCTCAAAGCCATTTACATTTTTCTTTCAGCACAAACACTTCTCCTCTCTAATAATATGAAGGCTCCTGTGCTGGGTTTTGGGGGTGGTGGTGAAAGTTGCTGGGATCTGATGTGAGGCAGCTGTTCTCCTTGGCTCTCCAGCAGGATTCAGGCATTCGGTGAGCCTGCAGAGGAAACACATTCTTAATGTGTGTGTCAGGAAACCAGCTTCGAAGTCAGAAAAGTCGTGTGAATTCTCAGTATTCCTTTAAGACCTATAATTTGTTACAGCACTGTGGGTGCCACAGTTCATTTGTGGTGTGGATTAGGGAAGCCCTTATGGCATTTACACTGCAACACGTTGAACAGATTTTAATCTAATGTTACTTAGTTGAATCAGAAGTTGTGTGAGAAGGTAGGGTTGGGACATTACCAGGAGCCCTGTGTCCAGTTTTGGAGTCCTCAGCACCAGAAGGACATGGAGCTTTGGAGCAAGTCCAGAGGAGGACACGGACGTGGTCCAAGGACTGGAACACCTCCCATATGAGGACAGGATGAGAGAGTTGGGGTTGTTCAGCCTGAAGAAGAGAGGGCTCCAGGGAGACCTTAGAGCAGCTTCCAGTGCTGAAAGGAGCTCCAGGAAAGCTGGGGAGGTGCTCTTGGTCAAGGAGTGCGGGGATAGAACAAGAGGAACGATTTTAAGCTGGAAGAGTGGAGATTGAGATGAGATCTTAGTGAGAAATGTTTTGCTGTGAGGATGGGGTGGCCCTGGCCCCGGTTGCCCAGAGCAGTGGTGGTTGCCCCATCCCTGGAGGGGTTCAAGGCCAGGTTGGATGGGGCTTGGAGCCCCTGATCCAGTGGGAGGTGTCCCTGCCCATGGCAGGGGTGGAACTGGATGGGCTTTGAGGTCCCTTCCAACCCAAACCATTCTGTGATTTTATGATTCATTCTACATGGTCATTAGTGACTTGGGATGTGCCCCTGTCTCAGTTCCAGCCCCTGTATTTGAGCATGAACTGACCAATACAAGTAACTCTGTTCCTAAAATAATTTAACATCAGATGCATGAAGCAATCCTCAGATCCTTGCCCTGTCTTTTGTGTCTTCTTTTGGAAGAACACTGAGGCAAATCCATCCAAGGATTGATCACTTGGAAGCACAGCATAGAATCCTTCATCTTTTTAGAATTAGGGAATATTTTAAAGGAGCTTTGAGAGGTGCTCCCTGTGTTCAGGCCTGCTCAGGCCTGGCAGCCCAAGGTCAGGGTGCAGATCAGATGTGAAGATGAAGCTCCACCACGTGCATGTGGTGAGTCCAAGGCATGCAGGACGGCTTCGCACGCGTTCACTTCAGGGGGGTTTCTCTGCCCTTGGAGCAGTCTTACATGTGCATCTGTTCCTTCTTCTCTTGAAATCACCTTCCTAAGCGACCCAGGAGAAACCACCACCTTACAGACAAGTTCTGCACTGCTCCCACACTCCCATTGCCACAGGAGGGACCTGCTGGTGGGGGCTGCGCTCCGTGTAGTGTGGTGCACGCCTGGACTCTGCGATTCCTCCTTGGGGCTGGAAGACTTCACCACCATTCATGTGTGACCCCGAAACAGCACGTGGTCTCGTTGCTGCTGCTGCGGTACCTCAGCCCGGCAGGCTGGTCAGATGCTGGATAGCTGCATCCTACGAGGCTGCTTGGTAAAGGCTTTCAGAAGGCATTTCTATGGAAGAAAGTCCCGTCTCATCGTCTCTCCCCCCTAGTCGCAAGCATCTTTGTGTAGCCTTTCCCTGCCGCTGTTTTCCCATGGCAAGAAGTGCCTAGTTCAGAAAGCATCAGCCCCGAGCCCTTTGATCTTTTCTTTCTCAAGAGAAAAAAGATTATAAAGAGACAAGAAGTTAAGGATTTGTGAGGGGGAACGGAACATGAATAGCAAATTCTGCTGCGGAGGTCACCTCCCCCCCGGCTTTCTTCCTGTGTGACCAGGAGGAGGGAAGGGTGCAGAGTGGCTCTGCTGGGGGACCCAGGGAGGAGGGGAGTAAATTGGGGGCAGAGGAGTGGGGGTGGAGTGGTGAAGCCCTTCACAAGGAACAATGCTTGCAAGCTCGGGCATTGTTAGGCGGCCCTTTACAGAGAGTGCCATGAATACAGGTTATAAATTCTTTGGCTATTGAGAGAGCTCTCCAAACCTGACTCCATCCTGCACTAAACCAGGCCGGAGCCCTATCAGTTGCATAGCAATGAATTCATTTACATCTGGATAGTTAATCTCCAGTTCACTTGACAGTTTATCTCACCCTTGGAAGAGGCGCAGTGCCTGCTCCATTGTGCTGAGGCCTCTATGACCATCAGCCGGGCAAGCAACTTGTCTTTCTGGGCAGCAGAGATAAGAAGAGTGGGTGTCGATATCCAGCTTGTGAAACTGGGCAGTTATTACCCAAAACTGCCTGATTCTGGGTACTTTCACTCAGCATCCTCCTCACCTTTGTCGTTTGCCTCTTTGGTGTGGTAAAGCACAAACGGTGCTGCTGAGGGGGCTGGAGAACAGGCCTTAGGAGTTGCAGCTGAGAGAGCTGGAGGTATTTATTCTGGAGAAGAGGAGGCTGAGGGGAGACCTCATTGCTCTCTCCAACTACCTGAAAGGAGGTTGTGGAGAGGAGGGAGCTGGGCTCTTCTCCCAAGTGACAGGGGACAGGACAAGAGGGAATGGCCTCAAGCTCTGCCAGGGATGGTTCAACCTGGATATCAGAAAAAAAAATTTCACAGAAAGGGTGATTGGTCACTGGCAGAGGCTGCCCAGGGAGGTGGTTGAGTCACCTTCCCTGGAGGGCTTTAAGGTTTCAGTGGTGGATGAGGTGCTGAGGGACACGGTTTAGTGATTGATGGGAGTGGTTGGACTCGATGATCCAGTGAGTCTTTTCCAACCTGGTGATTCTATGATTCTCTGACTATCATTCCCCTCATTCACTTACTGGTGCAGCAGAACTGAAGCACTACTTTTCTAATGTGAACAGCATTAGATGGGCATTTACACAGCCCAGAACTATTTTGTTTGTTCTCGTTTAGTGAGGTCTCCTAATTCAGCACTGATTTTTCTCTCTGGCTATTTTGCCTTGATCCCCCAGGGAGGAAGCGCTGCTCTTGTTCCAGCAGAGCATTTTCCAGTGGAAGCCCAGGGCAGTGCTGCATCACAGGGGCTGGGAAAAGCCTGGGATGTCCCACAAGGCACAGGAGAGCTATCATTAGCCCAGGACCCAAGCAAGAGGTGTCAATACTTCCTGTGAGACAAGATCAGATGACACTAAGCTGTGTAGAAGTGTGGATCTGCAGGAGGGTCGGGAGGCTCTACAAAGAGATCTAAACAGGCTGGATCCATGGGCTGAGACCAATGGGATGAGGTGTAACAAGGCCAAATGCTGGGTCCTGCACTTGGGCACAACAACCCTGAGCAGCTACAGACTAGGAGAAGTCTGGCTGGAAACTGCCTGAAGGAGAAGGACCTGGGGGTGTTGGTTGACAGCAACTGAACATGAGCCAGCAGTGGCCCAGGTGGCCAAGAAGGCCAATNAGGAGGTTGTGGAGAGGAGGGAGCTGGGCTCTTCTCCCAAGGGACAGGGGACAGGACGAGAGGGAATGGCCTCAAGCTCCGCCAGGGGAGATTCAGGCTCAACATAAGGAAAAACTTTTTCACAGAAAGGGTGATTGGTCACTGTCAGAGGCTGCCCAGGGAGGTGGTTGATTCACCTTCCCTGGAGGTGTTTAAGGCACAGGTAGACGAGGTGCTGAGGGACATGAGTTAGTGTTTGATAGGAATGGTTGGACTCGATGATCTGGTGGGTCTCTTCCAATCTGGTGATTCTATGATTCTATGATCTGATGATTCAACCCATTGCAACTGGAGGAATGACTGCAGTAACACACATCAACATGGGCAGGGATGTGGAGGGAGAGCTTGTGGTTTTGGGGCAGTGGGGGTGCATGGGGGTGAGAACACGGCCAGTTTGGGCAGATCGACTGACTCTCTGTTCGTGTTAGGAAAGCAGATCAGGAAGGGAGACCTTGGGGGTCAGAGGACGAAGTTAAGCATGAGAATTACTTGATTTATTGGTATTTTCAAGTCTCCAACTTTAATTTCCTGCAGTCAGCATTTGTATTTGATGTGGTTTGGGCATGATCTTTTGAAAGGCCACTCTAATTAAAATATCCCGCTTTTATCTAAAGTGGCTGCAAATCTTTAACCAGTCCTTTTGTTTCCTCTAACACAGAGCACACTCATTCTGCTCATGAGAATCACATCTGAAAGGCTGTCTGGAAGGTTCGGTGCCGTTAACACTGAACAGCGAAAACCAGTGACGGGAAGTTAAAAACAAGGTGGATTTAAAAAGTAATAATAAGTTGAGGCAGGAAAGCAACTTTGGCTTTTTCTTTAAGGATTAAAGAGTCTTTCATTTGTCTGCACCAAGGAAAGTCAGAAATTGTTTCCTTTTTTCCAATGAAAGCTCAAACTGTCATGGAGTCCCAGCACTTCCAAGGGAAGTGGAGCTCCAGCTCCCCAAAGTCTGGGAACAGCCCTTACCTGCTGCGCTATTCCTACTCTTCTCTTCCTTTCTCCTAACCTCTCTTTGGGAGGACCTGGAGCACGAAGGATGCAGAAGTTCTTCAGTGAGGAGCAACTTCAGACTGCATGAGCAGCGTGTCCCAAACTGGAGCGGGATACATTTCATATTTGTGACCTCTAATTGAAATTGTTTTAGTATTGGAAGGTTTGGCTCAGCATTGTGGCCATCGCCGTGCTGATCTTCTGTCAGTATGGACCCCAGTCCATGCTGGAGTCCCTCTGGATGGACTTTTCCTGTCCAGACCATGCTAGCTGGGCATCCATTTGAGTCAGTTTTGCTTTCTTTCCACATTGGTCTTAGGAAGCCAGTTTGCAGCCAGCAAACCAGTGGCTACACCAGCCTGCAATGTCTCCTGGATGTGAAACATAGTGGGGTCAGGGATTACATTCTTGAGGAACGTGGCTGGTAGCATCATAGTAGCAATATGGTACAAGCATAGGGAGAAAGGCAGATTCCTACCACACAGAATCTATTCTGCAGGTGTAAAGATGTAGACAGAAGGGAGAGCGTGAGGTGCCAGGTCTGGTCATCAAGCTGCAGAGGTCCTGACCCTCCTGAGATGGTGAGAGCATAAAAATAGTTCTCTGAAAGTGAGAGGCAGTTGAGTGTCACAGTGAGATACGAGCGGACCAGAAGTGAAGCTGGCCCCTCAGCTCTGGATGAGAAGTGATGGGTTGCTGGTGTTGGGTTTGAGAGGGAGAGGAAAGGCAGGGATGCAGAGGGTGAGTGGCGGTGGAGTGGGTAGAGAATGCAGTAACGCTCCAGTGAATGTGATTGGGACAAAAGGGCATTTCCCAAGGCTGAAAGAGATGCTGCAGGAGCTACAGGAAGGTGGTGAAAGTCTTTGGTGGTGTCTAGGAAATGGAAATGTTGGTGGGGGTTTGGGAAAGGGAAAGTGTAGTCTTGGAATGCCCTCTGCAAAGAGCCACCACTGCTGGAGGAGCTGGGGTACTCACCGACTAACCTGGGAGCGCACCAGCACTGCCGCAAGCATTTTCCCATGCATGGTTTTACCCAGTGGTGATGTGAGCAACAGCTGGAGGTGGGTCAAGGTTGAATAATGCTTTAATCCCATCCCTATTCCAACCCCAGGTCCTCCCTGCCTGCAGGACTGGGGTCGGAGTTCACCGGCAACATCATGGGAGCCGGAGCCATCTCCTTGCAGCCAGCTTGGGAGCACTGTTCACCAGCCTCTGCAGTGTGCTGGCGTGTGCATGGGGACGCTTCTGCTCCCACGGGGTAGGAGGCAAGTGGGGACAGAGGCCTCCAACTGAAGGAAGTTGGAGAATTTGAGATGAGGGAGTGGAAATGGGTGCCATGGCACTGGCACCAGCTGGTAGAGGCAGGATCGGGGAGAGGCAGGGATGTGAGACTGAAAGGGGGACAGGATGGGGCTCCATGACCTCATTCGGCCTCTCCTGGTGGCTGGTTGCTGGGGCAGATGATGAATCTCCACTGTCTTTGGCACGGCCTGAAGCGTGTCCTCTCCTCACCTGGAGCTCTGAGCCATCACGGTGTTGTTGAGCACCACTGGAGGAACATGTGTGCTTTGCAGAGTGCTTTTCTCCAAGCTGTGATTTCAGATATCATCTCAGCTGAAGCAGTGTTGCTCTCAGAGAGCAGCAGATGGGAACTGGGACACAGAAGCACAGTCCAGACCATGGGTGTCCTCCCTTGGGCTGCATCTGGATCTGAAGGACATGAGGTCCCGTGGGGCGAGCATGGTGCTCACCATCAGGACAGCAATGAAGATGACTGAATTCCAGTCTCAAAGACCATGGGGCAGGCTGCCTTCTTTGTCTTTGCAGCGTGTGGACATGCATTTTTAGTTGTTAAATAATTATTTTTTTGCTTACCAAAACAATTTTTGAATTCCATTTGTGCCATTTTTCTTTCCTTGGGACGTTGCTGTGAAACATGCAGGTCCAGGAGGCTGAAGCTTGCTCCTAGCATCAGCTTGTAGCAATTTGACCATGACTGAGGGGACTGCAGCTGACCAGCTTGTGTCCACCACCTCACAGTGAACGGGCTGCACAGTAAGTCCTAACGAGGAGCAACTGAGGGAGCTGAGGTGTTTTGCCTGGAGAAGAGGAGGCTGAAGGGTGACCTTATTGCTCTCTACAGCTTGCTAAAAAGAGGCTGCAGAGAGGTGGGTGTTGGTCTCTTCTCCCAGATGACAGGACAAGAGGGGAGCTACAAGCTCAAACTACATCAGGGGAAGTTTGGACACTAGGAAAAATTTCACATAAAGGGTTGTTGGGCACTGGCAGAAGCTGCCCGTGGAGGTGGTGGAGTCCTCATCCCTGGAGAGCTTTAAAAGCCGGGTAGATGAAGTGTTTGGGGACATGATTTAGTAGTAGTCAGGTACGGCTGGAGCTGATGATCTCAAAGTTCTTTTCCAACCTAATGATTCCAT
This sequence comes from Piaya cayana, assembly GCA_013389865.1. Classification (NCBI taxonomy): domain Eukaryota; kingdom Metazoa; phylum Chordata; class Aves; order Cuculiformes; family Coccyzidae; genus Piaya; species Piaya cayana. The sequence goes on along the minus strand of WAAB01018633.1, from coordinate 45,270 downwards.
GATTCTATAATTCATCCTCAGAGGGAAGGACTTTTCCATTTGGGCGCCATAGTCATTACAGGGGTCGAACAATGTTTTAGAAGCATTTGTCATTTAGTGTTGGTGTCCTGGAGGCTTCCTGCTGAACAGAAACCTCCTCAAGAAGGCCCCACTCATCCCTGTTTCTCCATCTTCTTTGTTTACCCCACAGTTTCAGTTCTGATGCTGTTCAATAAATACAGTTCAGGGATACTGGTTGGCGTTGCTGTGCTGGCTGCTGGAGGCCAGGCTGGTGGGAATTGGGAGCTGCAAGGCCAGAGAAGGTTTGCGTAAGAGGACTTGTCTTTTTACAGAGAGTTTATATTTTCTTTTAAAAAGGACCATTTTACCCCACGTTGGCCCATGGAATGGTTTGGGTTGGAAGGGATCTCAAAGCCCATCCTGTCCCACCCTTGCCACCACTGCTCTGGGCAACTGGGGCCAGGGCCTCCTCACCCTCACAGCAAAACCTTTCTTCCCAAGATCTCATCTCAATCTCTCCTCTTTCAGCTCCAAACCGCTCCCCCTTCTTCTATCCCTGAACTCCCCTATCAAAAGCCCCTCCCCAGCTTTCCTGGAGCTCCTTTCAGGACTGGAAGCTGCTCTAAGGTCTCCCTGGAGCCTTCTCTTCTCCAGGCTGAACACCCCCAGCCCTCTCAACCTGTCCTCCTACAGGAGGTGCTCCAGTCAAGTGCTCAATCCTACTCTATCCCATCCCCATCCCATGTGTGCCCTGTGTTCCACTTCACAAACTGCCATGAAGTGAGGCAGAAAGGGGCTCCGTTAGTGTTCTTAGAAAATACAGCTTTGAACATCCTGATTTTGTTTAGTTTAAATCTTAACCATAATATTTATATTAATGCTTTTTATTATGGTTTATTTTTATTTAAATGCATACAGAAAGTAAAATAAAATAAAGTTGTGTTAGGCTGTTTTAGAAACATAAACCACAGAGCAGATAAGATAGATAGAAGACATCTTTCATGTGGAGAGATGGCTGTGGGTCACTAGACACTAAAACAAGAATCAGCAATTTGCTCCTACACTGAGGAAAAATATAAAGACATTTCAACGCTTAGATGAGGAACTGTGAAGGCAGATCACGATTCATTCCCCAGGGAAAGAATGATTCCTCACTCTTCCATTTGAGCACAATAAAGGAATATAAAAAAACCCACAACCCTGTCTCGTTTCTGTAGGAAAAAACAGCCTTTGGGGGCTTTGAAACAGGATGTTGCTTTTTAACACCCATTAATTTATTTACCAGACACTGAATCTCCCCATAGATTTTAAGGTTAATAACATAATATCACTTGGCTATGTCCTCACTCTGCTTTCACACCCCAAAATGACACCAAATCCAGGGCTGACGACCACAATGGCTGGAGGAGGAACTGGGTTGGAACAGGTTGCCCAGAGCAGTGGTGGCTGCCCCATCCCTGGAGGGGTTCAAGGCCAGGTTGGATGGGGCTTGGAGCCCCTGATCCAGTGGGAGGTGTCCCTGCCCATGGCAGGGGTGGGACTGGATGGGCTTGCAGTTCCTTCCAATTCAAACTATTCCATGATTCTGTGGTTATTCCACAGAACCAGAGCCTGCACACAGGTTTAAGCATGGGGGAGCTCTGCAAGCAGAGCGGTCCCTGATTGGAAACAGCATTTCCTTCTGCAAGTACAGGAGTTAATATCTTGCTGAGGACTCAGCATAAAGGCCAAAGGTTCAGGTCATGTCAGTTTTATAAGCAGGTTTAGAATTTACCCTTGTACCCAGGATGCGTCTGAAAAATGCCCCAGGTGGCTAATGATCGATGCATTTTCATGTCCAATGTGGGAAATCCAGCCCTATGAGGCTGCCTGGAATAGTTGCGTTTGGTGGGTGTTTGTCAACGTCTGGGAATGGGAATTGCTGCCCAATTTATTCCTGGAAAACCTGGGCTGTGCTGGATTGCGCTGCTCCCGGGCCACGGGGCAGAAGTTGTCTCTTCTGCCGCCTCCCTCGCAGGGACTGCAGCCTTCTGTGAGTATTTGTTCTCTTCCATGAGGAAAGGCAGATGAGTAATCGCTGCTACTTGTACTATTGAACTTTCCTCAAGGAATTCTCCGCTGGGTTAAGAACAAGCATGACAAATCTCAACCCTAAGGACTGGAGGCGGGGAGTGGTAACTTATAAGCCATGAAAAACAAGAGCTCTTAGTGGAAAACGCCTTCACACCGTAACACTTGGCACTCGCTTCTCCATGCTTCAACTTGCGTGGCCGGTGCAGCCAAGAGAAAGCGGGGAGCGAGTTGGTGCCTTCAGCAGTTCCAGTGATTGCCCCTCTGCTGGTGCCAGATACAGCCTGCTGTGCTGTTGATGACGGCAGATTTGGGAAGCAGAGCATTGTAGAAGAGCGTTTTCTTGTTCTGGATCACCCAGACAGGATTTAAACCCTGGGGCATTTCTGGGGAGTGCTGGAGGGCAAGGCTGGCGAAGGGCAGCGCTTTGCTCGAGGGGCTTCAGACCTGCCAGGACTGAGCAGAGCTCTAGCTGCTCTTTGGTGGTTCTCTGAGTTTTCAGGGGCTCCTGCCTGTTTTCAGAGGGCTGCGGACAGGATGGGAGAGCTCCAGGGGCACTGAGGGTGCTGATGGAGCCGTCGCTGTTCACGGAGCACCCCAAGCACCCTGGGGATGTCTCACCAGCACAGGCTGGTTGGGAGGTGGCTCAGCCTCAGTGGAAGGAGAGGAAAACCTGAGCCGTGTCCCACTTAACCATCGCTGCCTCGCCCTTGGTGCTGCTTCTGCCTGCCTGGACGGATGCAGGCGGACCAGCACCCTGTCCCCGTGCCACAAAGCTGCCACAAGACTCAGTTCACACGTCCTTGTGTGGTGGTGACGTGATGTGGTGTCATTTTCTCAGTTCTCCCTGGCCCTACTGTGAGATCGTCATCCTGTTGTGTTTCCCCACGGAGCTCCTGCAGCCACCGCAGTGGGGACACAGCGCCTGGGGAGAAGTCAGGGGGCGAGGAGAGGGGCTGCTGGCGGAGATCGTGCTGCTGTTTTGTTGCAGCTCTGAGAGCACTATGTGCGAGCTGCCCTGCGTGTGAAAAGCGGGGCTGGAGGCGGTGGTTAAACCCCAGAGGAACCTGAAAAGAAAAGTGTTTTCTTCTTGAGCTAATGCAAAAAACAAAGAGCTCGTTTCAGCGCTCACCTCCTCTTTCTAATTGGATGGGATCCTGGATTTTTTAAAAGAAAACAAAGCATATTTCAAACATAGGCTTCCTTTTAATCTTTTTTTTCCCTTCCAGTTGCTTTCTGTTCACTGACAGAAATTTCAGAGCCCCAAGGAAGGTGCATCTGCCAAGGATGATCTCGGCTCCCCGTGCTGGGGAGCTCTGCCTGCCTCGCTGCTGCTCCTGCACAACCCAGCTGGGGCTGAGCCACCACCACGGTGCTGGTACCACTTCCCTCTGAAGAAGGGTACCACCTGGGCCAGCGTAGGGAATCCGCAGCTTTAGATTGGATCATGGAATCATTAAGGTTGGAAAAGACCTCTAAGATACCCCAGTCCAAGCCCTAGAGATGTGCAGGCCCTTATCTCCTGTCCCAAACACCTGCCTCCTGTGGCAGCTCTGGGTGCTCTGGCAGATGTGGTGATACGTTCAGTCAGAGACTCAGACAATTCATGACAGTGGTGGACACCCACCTTTGCGTGTGTGTGACCGCTTGGCTGGAAGATCCTGTTTTTATATCTAGAGGAACTGAGGCAGTGAAATAATCTGTCTCGTGGGAACATCAGTGGCAAGGTCCCAGTTTGTGGAGGTGGACACTAGGACACATCTGCTGAAGAAGTGTGATGCTATAGCCCTGTCGTGGTGTTAGTGTGACATTAACCGCTAGACAAGGCACTTGACAACCCATAGAAGCCAGAACCTTAGCCGTGCCCTCCTGTGCCTTATCAGAGGAAAATAAATCTTGACTGATGAGTATTTTAAATGAGAATACTCAGCAAATAAATGAGCTGCCTGCGCAGTGATAATGAGCTGTTTGGAAAGTGAGTCTGTGGAGCATATACACGGCTGGAAGTCATCAAAACCATCTTATCCCATGGAGTCTCCTGCACTAAACTTGTGTTTACAATATCAGACAGAAAGAGGAATTTTTCAGTGAATATTTTTCTATATTTTTTCTACTCCAGCAGCAGCGCAGTTAGCACCTCTCTGGGCAGGGCAGGGCATCGCTGCTCACTGCAGATGCATCCTTCTCTCCATCCTTTTCCTACTCTTTTGACACATCTTGCTCCAGTTCAAACATGTGTACTGGGTTTTGATGGACCCTGAGCATCCCATGAGGAGTTTTCCATGGTCCTACAGGACTGCTGGTGAGGAGGACAAGTGTATTCCCACACCACTTCTACCCTTGTCCCTTCCTGTGGCTGCCATGGTGTGCATGAGTAAGAAAGCTGGGAAGGCTGCAGGTCCTTGCCGTAAGCGAAGCTGCAGGCAGTATTTCTTGCTGTGACTTGGAAGCAATGTTGGGTTTATGCACCATTTTTCTTCTTATTTTAACAAGTTCTAAATAATCCTGGCATTCACTCACTGGTGACAAGCTGGACTAGGAACAACCTTTCAGAGCTTGATCATAAATACTTGATCACAGTTCACCACGTCATTCATTTCCCCCATCTTTGTCTCTCTCCTTCCTTTCCTAGACCCTTCTCATCCATAAAGATCCCTTTGTATGGTTTCTGCTAGAAGTCAGAGCTGGATAATTGGCCAATTTCCTGCACGCTGGCAGTTTTGTGGCTTCATTGTGCTGGGGCTCCTCTCCCTCGCTGTGTGTCGGGATGGTCTCTGCTGGTGCAGAGCGGGGAGGCTCTTGAAAAGGGCCGTGAGCTTTGAACTCCGTGCGCTGGAGACGCTGCCGCTGGGATAACCCCTCAGCGGGCAGGGAAGCACAGGCTGCATGGAAAGCAGCCTGGAAAGAAGGGGAACAAACCTGAAAATGAATCAGAAATCTGAGCTTTTCAGAGGCCCCATCAGTGGCTGCCCCTCTCTGGAGCTGCACCCTGGAGAAATCAGCTTTACATGCAAAGCCAGGACCGTCCAGCTGCAAAACCCAGCTGAAATGTAAACTCTTCTTAAGTGTTCACGGGTGGCTCGCATGTGGGTCTGTGTCTGATTAGCTAGGATTGCACAACGGCCGTCGGTTGTGTTGCCAGCTCTTCCCTCCTTACCTTGACCCGTGCTCTCCCTCATTTGCGCCTTGTTTTGGCTTTGGCTGGAGACCATCGTCCCGCGGGTCGGTCCAGCAGCGGGAGCCTGGCTTTGTGGGTCTGCAGCCAGCAGAGAGACAGCAAGGCTGAAACTCCTCTGGAATTGTGCAGAGGACAGCGAGGCGGTTCACCTGGAGCCGGGGAGGATGAACTCGGGGCTGGACGTGGTCGTGAGCCCAGGCTTGCTCTAATAGGATTTTCACGATGATTTGCTTCCCCTGTCATGTTGTTTCAAATTCCTCCCAAGCCGTGCTTTTCACAGTCTGGATTTTCTCTCATGAATTTCTCAAGGGGCTATCTGGAGGGGAAACTATTTCTAACCATAACAAACAACCAAAGCCTTCATCGTTAAAAAATAAAGCACTAACACGGCCCTACAATAGAGCCCTTTGTCAAGTCACATCTGCTTAGATCACCAGAAATGATAAGCCTTCATTTTTGAAAGTAACTTCGTTTTATCAAAATCAGAAAGAGGACTGCGAAACAGTCAGAAAAAATACTGCATGGAAGCCCAGACGTGTGACAGGACTAGAAAATCAAATTGCCTGTAGATACGCTCTTCTAGCTGGAGGTAGGGATGGCTCCGCGGCACAGGTTGCTGCCATGCTGGTGTGAAACCAGTGTGAAAAACCAACCTGGCCTGCTGCACAGAGCAGCTCTGGTTTCAGAGCTAATACCAATTGCCTTGGTTTTCGCCCCAAAGTTTAAAATCCATTTCCCAGACACTGTCTGCCAGGAACTGCCAGATTGGAGAGCAAGGGGAGTCACACAGGGAAAGATGCAAAATACTGTGTGAGGTGGATTTGATCACTTGAATTAAACAATCCACAGACATGTGGCCCCGAGTAATAAAAGCGCCTGCGCAGCCAGAGGAAGCCTGCAGTGCAGCTGGACCCGCGCGAGGCCCATGCACAACTCCCCAGATAGGGAATGCTGATGCTGCGGCAGGAGGAGCTGCCAGAAACCCACTGCCTAAAGTCCTGCTCCGTGCTCTGCCAGAGATGCTTCCCCCTCCCTCTCCAATGCCAGCTGCTTCTCTGCAGGTGAGGCGCTGGTAACCACCGGCCTGGCGACAGCACATCTCATCTCCATCCTTGGTGCCAGCCCAGATCAAGCGTCTCTTTCGGAAAGAGGCAGCCTTCCTAGGCAAGTGCAAGGTCCAACAGCTGGGTAAGAGGAGTCCACCGTTTCAATACAGGGTGGAGAGCAGCCCTTCGTGATGAGGGTTGGGAGGCCCTGGCCCAGGTTGCCCAGAGAAATCATGGATACCCCCAGGCTGCTCAGAGAACTGGTGGCTACTCCATTCTTGGAGGTGTTCAAGGCCAGGTTGGATGGAGCTTGGAGCAACCAGATCCAGTGGGAGGTGTCCCTGCCCATGTGGCAGGGGGTGGGACTGGGTGGGCTTTGAGGTCCCTTCTACCCCAAACCATTCTATGATTCCGCTGACACAAGGGTAAGGTTCTGCGAGGCAGCGAGCCTTGGACAGGGGATGTAAGTCAGCTTTTCATTGAGCTTTCCTGGGTGCTTTTGAAAATATTTGGGCTGACTTGACAGGTTTTGAATTCCACAGGGACTCTAAACCAAGGCCGTGGGGAAAGCCCAGAGGCATCGAGTTTTGGGGGATGCAGATGAGCTCAGTGTGAGCCATGGTGCTTAGGAAAGTGAGCTACGTGCATCTGGGCTCTTAACAAGTATTTAGTGACAAATCCTGCTCTCTGGCTGAGGTAACCGCAGTCTGGCTGCTGGTCCTCATGAGGCAAGAAACAAACCCTCTGGTTTCCATCGAGTCAATTCAAACCCCGTGCTCATCCTGTTTCACTGACAGCTCTTAAACCACCTTTGCCACATCGCCATGGAAAGTTTCAATAGCTGAGACTGAAAAGCCTCTTGGCTTGCGTCTGACGTGAAGCTGGAAATGAACTCTAAACCAGCCTGCACTCAGAACTGAAGAACCTGCGTTCGTGTTAGGCTTTTCCCTAGAGAAAAGAGGGGGAAAAGGAGTCAAATTTGTCTTAATGGAACTTTTTTTTTAGCTTTTAGAAAATCTTTCACAGCATTTTCAGGGCCACCATCAGCGGAGATGAATTAGGGATCATTCCTGTGCACCAAATAAAGGGTATGGCTGTACAAATTCTTCTAATTTCATATAAGTGGTTTTGAAATTAAACAAGTGGGAATTTCAGTGAGTGACTGAGAAATGTTAGTGACCAAAGAGGAGCAGCCTGGCGGAATATGATAGATACATGGAAGGACTTCTCCCAAGTGACAGGGGACAGGACGAGAGGGAATGGCCTCAGGCTCCACCAGGGGAGATTCAGGCTGGACATTAGGAAGAAGTTTTTTACAGAAAGGGTGATTGGGCACTGGCAGATGCTGCCCAGGGAAGTGGTTAATTCACCTTCCCTGGAGGTGTTTAAGGGACGGGTGGACGAGGTGCTGAGAGACATGGTTTAGTGATAGATATGAACGGTTGGACTCGATGATCCAGTGGGTCTCTTCCAACCTGCTTGTTCTATGATTCTATGATTTTATGATTCTATGACTATGGCAATAGTTAGCTTTAAGAATTATGATTCTGGGATAAATCAGGCCAGTTTAGGTCCATGCATGCAGAGGGTTTCCTAGTTAACCCCTGCACTGCAGGTGCTGCGCTCTGGAGCAACTGCTCAGCATCCTTAGGGAAGAGGCTGAAGAGCATGTGCCAAGTAAGGCTGGAAAATGTCAATCCTCTGTATTTTGAATATGAAGTGATATGAAGCAGAGCTGCTTTTTCCCATCCTTTCCCCAAGCTTTCAGTTGCATCGAATGGTTTCATTCGTTCGTGGATGCTCTCTGTGCCACGCATCCATGCCAAGTGTGCAGCTGCTTGGGTGAAGATGTACGAGCAAGGTGTGCCTGATTCCTGCAGGTAGCTACGGTAACAAGTGCAAACACGCGCTAGGAATGTGAACGCCTGCATGAACACACATCAGATTAGCAAAGGATTCCTGAATGCAGAGACCTGATTTGGGCAACAAGTCGTGGCGTTCATACGTGTAAGTTATTTGTGCCACTGCACATGAGTTTCCAAGCTGTTTCTAAGGAGTAGAGGTGTTTGTGTGTTAAACCACAAAGCTTCTGAGTTCCCCTTTTTGACCACAGTGATGAGATCACTGCAAAAAGAGTGGTCCAGGCATTAAGACAGGCATTCATAATGAGGAAGGGGGATGACCCAGTGGTCATCCCCCTTCCTCATTATGAATGCCTGTCTTAATCATCGTGCAGAGATCGGTTCCAAGCTTGGATGTCTAGAGAACACGAGATCCAGAGATGGAGATTGATAGAATAAGGGAACTCACAGCCTGTGGTGCTCTCTCTTCCATGCCAACCACAGAGAGATGGGGAAAATAACAAATCCATCTCCTGAGCTCTAGGAGCCTCAGCCCTCACGGGATGCAGTTGGTCAGTCTGGGAAGGACACTTGTTCCCCTCCACATCACCCAGACACTTAACACTGTTGGCAGCAGGATATAGCCTAGAGTCATGAGATGGTGAGAGCCCTGAGGAGAGCTGTCTGAGGGTGTCTGCTTGCCAGCCTCCGTCCATTCCATCCCCACAGGGGTTCGACCTCTTCTTGGCTCCTTGCATTTCAGCCCACAGGGGTACGTGCATATTTCCTCATGCTCTTCCTTTATGGACAGAGGGAAGCAAAAGGTTGTTGACCTCTGTGGGCCACCAGAACCTGAGCCCTTGCTGGTGGCCGGCCCCAAACTATCTGGCTGCAAACTCATCCAGCACAGGAAGCATCATCTTTCAGATGCAGGTTAACAACACCTGGCCCTGGTCACTGGCATGGAACCCAACCCTTGCTGTGCGTTTCCCTTTCAGCTTTTGTTTGAATTCCTGGATGGGNCTCCACATCACCCAGACACTTAACTCTGTCAGCAACAGGATATAGCCTAGAGTCATGAGATGGTGAGAGCCCTGAGGAGAGCTGTCTGAGGGTGTCTGCTTGCCAGCCTCCGTCCATTCCATCCCCACAGGGGTTCGACCTCTTCTTGGCTCCTTGCATTTCAGCCCACAGGGGTACGTGCATATTTCCTCATGCTCTTCCTTTATGGACAGAGGGAAGCAAAAGGTTGTTGACCTCTGTGGGCCACCAGAACCTGAGCCCTTGCTGGTGGCCAGCCCCGAGCTATCTGGCTGAAAACTCATCCAGTACAGGAAGCATCAGCACTTACTGCTTTCAGGTGCAGGTTAACAACACCTGGCCCCAATCACTGGTCTGGAACCCAACCCTTGCTGTGTGTTACCCTTTCAACTGTTGTTTGAATTCCTGGATGGCTGCATTCAGCATCAGTGTTGTCTCCACTCCTCCTCTCTAGAAGGAGTCATCTTTTCAGTTATTACTGTTCCTGATGGGGGCTACAAGAAAGCTGGGGAGAGACTTTTTACAAGGACATGGAGTGACAGGACAAGGGGGAATGACTTTAAATTGCAAGGGGGAAGATTTAGATTAGACATCAGGAAGAAATTCTTCACAGTGAGGGTGGGGAGGCCCTGACCCAGGTTGCCCAGAGCAGTGGTGGCTGCCCCATCCCTGGAGGGGTTCAAGGCCAGGTTGGATGGGGCTTGGAGCCCCTGATCCAGTGGGAGGTGTCCCTGCCCATGGCAGGGGTGGCACTGGATGGGCTTTGAGTTCCCTTCTGGCCCAAACCATCCTATGACTCTGTTCTATGATCACCATGCTCTGCTGAAGAGGAAATGCTGTTGTCTTTTTTGGAGCTTTTAAAGAATCGTATTTTTCAAAATCACTTTTAAAAACCCACCTTGGAGACTGGGGTTCAATTGACAGGTGCTCACTGTCACTGAGCAGACAGAGCAGTGGAAAAAAGGCAAAGTGCATTTAGCTACTTACAGCACGCACAAAAAGATTAAAAAAAAAAAAAAAAAAGATGAGGAACACAAACAGTTTGTGCTTTTGCAGGGTTACGTGCAGCACAAGTGGGTTCGTTGAATTGGTTTACCGCATCAGTCAACAAACGACTGTGTCAGCACAAACGTGGGAGCAGTGTGTGCTGGGCTGGGTGGAAGAACACCCGGAGCTCAGAAGAGACGTGGACCTGGCCCTGCAGAGAGCAGGGGACAGAACCCGTAGTTTCTTCAGTATCCCCTTTTTCCTTGTCACTTTACTCCTCTAGGAGCAGCCTGGGGACACTGGATATGACCCTGCAGTAGGACTGAGTAGCCAGACAGTATGGCCAGTATCTGAGACTGATGAATGCATCTGCTTTTATGCTTTCTTGTCATCTTTTTAACTCCGTTTCTGGGTGGGCATGATGTTTTTTAAGTTGCCCTCCACTTTCAGCACACCGTGAGCACATCTGTCAGTGCAAAGAGTGACTGTGACGGTGTGAACTCTGCGGTCCCCACCGCTCCCTGCAGTGACAGCCAGTTTGCAGTATGTTGCATCTATTTTCATATGGAAAGCATCTCTTCTGGGGCCAGATTGGCACGTGGGCAGGTGGGATTAGGGCCCTGTGCATATCTTGGTTTGGGGATTTTCCTTCTCCTTCTGCTCCTGAAGCACCATGCAGCTCCTTCTGCCATATCTGCAGGACAGGGGAAAATCTCCATAGGGCTGACGAGCCTGTTTAGCATTAAACCAGTGCTGAGGGCAGAAGCACAGGGGACAGGAGCTGCTGTTGCCCAGAGGTGTCTTGTAGCCCCCTGCAATTGTCAGCTCTACAGGGCTTGTCAACAGAGGGGGATGTTGATGATGGGCACATGGGACTCGCTTCCCTTCCACTCCAACACGGTGCAAAACTGGGGCTTCTCCAGAGGCTGTCATGAACCTCCTTGGTGTTTTGGCAAAATTCGTGCAGGTGGCTGTGGTGTTTGTTCTATTCTCTGGAGGGTTCCCATCTTTCCTTTGGAGGTGACCAACCATTTAGAGCAGCCTGTGCCTGGCCTGACTCCAGTGCAGCACTGGTTTCATAGAATCATAGAATGACCAGGTTGGAAGAGACCACCAGATCATCGAGTCCAACCACTCCTATCAAACACTAAACCATGTCCCTCAGCACCTCATCCACCTGCATCTTAAACACCTCCAGGGAAAGTGAATCATCCCCCTCCCTGGGCAGCCTCTGACAGTGACCAATGACCTTTTCTGTGAAAATTTTTTTCCTAATGTCCAGCCTAAATCTCCCCTGGCAGAGCTTGAGGCCATTCCCTCTTGTCCTGTCCCCTGTCCCTTGGGATAAGAGCCCAGCTCCCTCCTCTCCACAACCTCCTTTCGGGGAGTTGGAGAGAGCAATGAGGTCTCCCCTCAGCCTCCTCTTCTCCAGCCTAAACACCCCCAGCTCTCTCAGCCGTTCCTCATCAGGCCTGTTCTCCAGCCCCTTCACCAGCTTCGTTTCTCTTCGTTGCGTTTGGTCCAAGCTGTTGTCTCCTGTACTTGTTGCAGAGCCCTCAGCCCTGCATGGAGGGAAGACAAAGCCTGACGCTGCCAGGAGCGAGGGAATAGTTTTGAGCTGAAAGAGGGAAAATTAAGATGAGATTTTAGGCAGAAATGTTTTACTGTGAGGGTGGGGAGGCCCTGGCCCACGTTTCCCAGAGCAGTGGTGGCTGCCCCATGCCTGTAGGGGTTCAAGGCCAGGTTGGATGGGGCTTGGAGCCCCTGATCCAGTGGGAGGTGTCCCTGCCCGTGGGACTGGATGGAGCTTTGAGGTCCATTCCAACCCAAACTGTTCCATGATTCTGTGATTCTAAGCTGCAATCCTCAGCCAGACACAGACTGCACCGAGCTGTGGCCGTGAGAGACACGGCACCATTCAAGGCATTTTGGCTCTTCTCTGATGGGACATGCTCTGCACCAGCAGCCTAGCAAATTCTGGGGAAAAAAATCTGGTTTTTTCTTATTATCCTCAGCAGAACTCATTAAAAAAAAAAAATTCTCAGCGTCAGTAGCCAAATTCCTGTCTTTTTATGTCTCGTGTTGGAGAGTGGGTAATTTGGGGAGATTAGGGCAGTAAACAGAGTTGTAAACAGAATAAACCTGGATAACATTGCGAAGGGCAGCGCTGCTGCTAACTGTTGTGCTTAGTGTCAGCGTAATTTGTGTGCGGTTTCCTTTCATTTATAAAGCCAGCCTGGCAATTGGACACGCGGGATGAGATAATTGGAAAATGCCTCGCTCGCTGGGATGTCTTCAAGGTTTAACTCTAAGCTTAAGTTCACTGCTAATTCCAGGCAAGCGCTCGGGCTGGGGTTTAAGGCTGCGGAAGGCAGGGCTGTGGCTCTGGCGTGGAAGCTGGAGGAGCTGGGGTGCTCTGGGCAGGTGTGTGGGATCGATCCTGCCCGCGCTGGTCGGGCTGGGACGCGGCAGACCCTCCTGGCAGCGCGCATGGGAGCTGCCTCAGCTATGAAGTCATAGGTTGGTTCTCAGGCTATTTTTGCAGCTAGAAATGCGAGTGTAACCAACGCTTCAGCATTTTCCCACACCTTCCATGTGACACGGGACTGTGCCCAGTCACAGGACTCTGTCCCTAGGACTTCAGAACTGTCACAGTTTCACTTCCCTCCTGTTTTTTTCCCCTTCCCTTCCGCAGGCAGCAGAGTTGGTTCCTTTTGCCGTTCTGATCGCTGCCTGGGGAACTGCCTGGTGCAGCCCCTTCCTGAAAAATCACCTTCTCTGTACGATTCTCACCATTTTTTACCTGGTCTGCAGGCAGGCAGTGCCTTTTCAGTCCCGCTGGGTATGTTCCACACCAGCTGTTCCATATCCTGAACCACAGAACCAACTCTTGAGGTAGAAAAGGGAGCTTTACAGGTGATGTTATTCCTCATTTCCACCTCTGTGCAGTTAAGATCGGCATTTAAAAACAATAACTTGTACAGCAACTCGTATAGAATCAGAGAATGGTTTTGGACAGGGAGGGAACTTAAAGATCATCCAGTCCCAACCCCATTTTCCTAATGGAATGGTTAAAGCAAACGAAGCCCCAGCTATCGCTCACAGGTTCTCAGCACTGACTCTTCAGTCTTGTTCCCTGCAGCTGTGGGAAGCAGGGAGCTGCCTGCAAGGATACAGAGGATGCTTCCATAACCCATATAAACCCCGCGCTACCCTGGGAAGTGCCGATTCCCTGAGCTGCTTCAGTTTCAGCCTGGGCATCACCAGGACACTGTGCATTAGAAATGCCCAAACACCTCCATGAGCTTTAAATCCTGCTGTTCTTTTAATTCTAACGTGCTATTAAAATGTTAATTAAAAAAGCATACCAAATAGCCCTTCAAGAACCAAGAACCTGTCATTTGTGTGAAAACCCAGGATTATAAACTGCTTCTGCTACTTTTGCTGCCAAATATGCAAAGTAAATTGCACAATTTCAGGGATGCAGTGGAGCCGCTTTGTGTTTTTCTTTCTCCAACAGAGAAGAAACATTTTCTTCCATTGAGGAGGGAGAGGTTTGTTTTTCTTGCCGCGTCACACGTATGGGCTCTCATCAACATTAACAAAATAAGGTTTCCACTATTTCTTATCTTGCTTTATCCTGATGTTGTGGTTTCTCTAAGATGAGGATTGTTTGTTTGCTTTGTTTGCTTGCTATAATTTCTGAGTTATGTTTCCAAAGAAGAGAAAGTGAAGTCAAGTGTAGCCAAGCAAAGCTACGATCGCAGCCATGAGCCCTTCTGACTCCTATTCCCATCCCTGTTCAGGCGTGAGAATGTTCTCAGCCAGTGGGACTGTTCATATCCAAACTTTTCTGTTCTTTAGTTGTCAAATACCTAAATCATTTACCCAAGCTCCATCCATGGGCTGCACAATCAACCTTTGCTTTATGACAGATGTTGGGATGCTTTCTTATTCCCTTCGCAGTTTTTTTTTTAATTGCAAAATTATCAGGTGCCTGGTCATGTTTCACTAGGTTTGTGGTGTCCTTCAGGAAGGGACAGGGGTTGGGGGGCGCTTGTAGAGAGCTACTCCAATAAATCCTTCATTCACTTGCCTGGAACTAAGTTGTTGAGAATGGGTTTCTGAGGGGACAGGAGAGACAAACTGGAGATGCTCTGAGGGCTGGAGCACCTGCCATATGAGGACAGGCTGGGAGAGCTGGGGTTGTTCAGCCTGGAGATGAGAAGGCTGTGGGGAAACCTGTGGAGAGCAGCTTCCAGTGCTGAAAGGGGCTCCAGGAAAGCTGGGGAGGGGCTCTTGATCTATATTTTTGTCATTCTCTGTCACTTTACTCTATTTGTCACTTTGGATTTTTGTTTTGTTTCTTATTCCCAATGAGAATTTCACACCAGAGACTTCAGGACTGTTCAGCAGCAAACAAGGCCCTGCTGACCATTGCAGCATTAAGGAGAAAAAGAGGGTAACTTTGGAACCCTACAACGACTCGTGTTGGAAAGTACCTTTCGTGTTGATATTAGTTTGATATTGATATTAGTTTGATTACTTTGAGCAACCTGATCCAGTGGGAGGTGTCCCTGCCCATGGCAGGGGGATTGGAACTGGATGGGCTTTAAGGTCCCTTCCAACCCAAGCCGTTCTGTGATTCTATGAATCTATGATTTGAATATAGAAAAGGTGCATGAGTGCTAACATGAGTTTTCTCTCCTTTGGGGCCCATTTCAGGTCCTTCTGAAGTCAGCGCTAAGGTTCCTTTTGAAGTTGAGTGGCAGGTCCAGGATCCTTGTGGTGACATCCGTGTCCCCAGACTTTGGACTCCTGACAATTAGGCAGCTTCTGTGAGCTCCTGGAAGAGACTCAAGTATCTCCAGGGCTGCCTCTGCCCATCCTCAGGCACGTAGGGACGTGAACGCCCTGCTGCAGGTCCATGTCTCTCTCCACCAGCTGATGGAAGAGCCTCTGTGCTTTGAGACTGATGGGTGGTTACAAGCCAGAGGCCATTTAGTGAGCATCCCAAGTGCTGAGCAGCTTCTGCTACATGAAATAAAGGCACCTTAGCATAAGGCCTCACAGCTTTGCACACACACCTTTGCACGTACACACCATGAATACAAGGGCTCACACAAGCTCAAAGTTTCTTTTTATTATATTAGGCAATTGTTCTGCTTTAATGCTCCTCTTGTTTCTCACTGGTAACTCTCCTTGGTAGAGCTTGAGTTGGTACTTCGGAGTCTATCAATGCATTTTGATAGGAATGGTTGGACACAATGATCCGGTGGGTCTCTTCCAACCTGGTGATTCTATGATTCTATGATTCTATAAGTCAGAATGCTCACAGAGCTGTTTCTCATGGGAAAGTATAAGATGTACGTAACTAATTGATTGCTTGTTGCTAAAGGAGAATTGTCGAGCCAGCTTGCTAAGCAATAGCCTGTATTAATCGAGTAAGGTGTAAGAATCTGTGATGGACTTCAATAAATCAGCTCACTTGGATCATAATGGTCTCTGCGTGATGTCCCATTTCCTCCATCATGAGATGTTCAGGTAAGAGAGACCTTTAACTTGGAGAGACAATCCAGGTGCCTGACAGCACAGAGATCAGTTCATATTTCCGTATGTTTTTACTCATTGCAGGAAAAAAAGGGTTTATTAAGAGGGATTTTAGACTTGTGCATCTACCACAACTCTGAAGGTTCTGCTGAGGCTCAGTGCCCAACTGTCATTTCACAGTGAAGGTTTTCCTGCTGTTAGACTTGCGCTGCCCTGCTCGAGTGCAAGTGAAGAAGGACTTGGCCAACAGGAATTAGACCTAGAAGCTGAAAGCATTAGGCAGTTGCCATAACGTGGACTTAGTTGCTCTCAAAGTGTGTTTATAGACAAGAATTTGGGAGTTTCCAGGGAATCCGCAAAGAAAACAAAAGGGCAGCATCTGTGACACACTGTGAAGTGAGACCACAGCAGTGGAAAGCAGCTGGGTTGAACTTTCTAAGACTCCTTTCTGCTGCAAAGCAAAGCAGGGATTAAGAAAGCTGCACTATTTTTGCAGGCAGTGTTCACCCCCACCACAAACATTGTGAAGTCAGAAACAGCATCCAGTGCAGAATGGTGAAAATAACCTCATGCATGGATGGGCTGCAGAGCTTCACGACCAAATATTTTGGCAGGGAAAAGCCTTTACTTTCAGCGGGGGCAAAAATCAAGGTTTGTGTTCAGAGTCTGAACACAATGAAGAGCAAACCCTTTTGATAAGTCAGCATTCTCTGTGATGCAGGGTTTGCTGCTCCGTGTCCCCGTGGCAGGTCACTGTGCTGTGACCTGTGCTGCCACACAGGCTGGGGACACGGCTGACCAGACTGTACGGGTGCCAGCGGGATGGGTGACAGCACCACTGTCCTCTGCGGCATCCCCAGGGCCACCCCAAGGTGTAGGCTCCCCATGGCTCACACGCCAAGCCATAGGGTGGTGGAAGGAGGTGCGGAGCTCCCTGCAGCAGGGATCTCATGTCCTTTGGAAGGATGGGGTTGCTAGCAGATGCCGCCTGCCTTGGCCATGCTGCTCTGCACCCTGAGCTGAGCTTTGTGTCGTCGTGCATTCCTGCAAGTGCAGCTCACTTGGTCGAACACCGGGGATTTGGGAGACTGAAGGTGGCACAGGGATGTTTCTTGATCCAAAAGATACTTCCAGCAGTCCAGTATCTGCATGATGCAACTTAGGGGCTGGCATACCCATCTGTGAATGAAGACTTTATCCTAAACAAAAACTATTGAGACGATGCAGAATCTTAGTGTTTTGGCATGTCCAGACAACCGGACTGGGGGGTGTCAGAGCCAGGCCTATTTCCATTTAAGCTGGTGCCCAAACCTCCTCTTGATTTGTGCAGGACAGTGATTGCCCCTCGCCCCTCAAACACAGCTGGCTCTGGCAGGAGCCCCGCGGGCACAGCAGGGCTGTCGCATCCCCGTGCTTCACCAGATACTGCGCTTGAAAACCTGGCCTGGTTTGCATCCTAATTCAACATCTCAGCCTGGCGTCGTTTTCTGAGGATATTAATTGGAGAGGGAAGAAATATTGTATTATCATAGAATCACCAGGTTGGAAGAGACCCTCCAGATCATCGAGTCCAACCATTCCTATCAAACACTAACCCATGTCCCTCAGCACCTCGTCCACCCGTCCCTTAAACACCTTCAGGGAAGGTGAATCAACCAAATCCCTGGGCAGCCTCTGACAGTGCCCAATGACCCTTTCTGTGGAAAGTTTCTTCCTAATGTCCAACCTAAACCTCCCCTGGTGGAGCTTGAGGCCTTTCCCTCTCATCCTGTCTCCTGTCCCTTGGGAGAAGAGCCCAGCTCCCTCCTCTCCACAACCTCCTTTCAGGAAGTTGGAGAGAGCAATGAGGTCTCTCCTCAGCCTCCTCTTCTCCAGGCTAAATGCCCCCAGCTCTCTCAGCCGTTCCTCATCAGGCCTGTTCTCCAGCCCCTTCCCCAGCTTCGTTGCTCTTGTCTGGACTCGCTCCAGAGCCTCAACATCCTTCTTGTGGTGAGGCAGTGGCCAATGCTCTGAAGCTGCAGCACTTGTAATGGTGCTCCTGGTGTTCAGAGCCTCACTGCAGCCCTTTAGCACATAATCGTCTTGTAAAGCTGATGTCAAGCTCCTGACAGGCTCCTAATCCATCCTGACATGCACACAGATGCTCAGCTGAGTGTCATTTCCTGCTCTGAGGAGCCCAGATTGTTCCTGACTGGCCCTTGGGTTTGAGCAATCGGTTTAATTTTTCTCTCCTTTGCTCCCGTGGCCTGGGGGAGCTGTGCTTCAGCCCCTTCTGCAAATCTCCTTATCATGCGGCACATGAGATTAGCTCAGCAGAGGCGAGGGCTTATTTAAGAACTGAACTGCTAGGAGATTTGCTCAGGGTGCGTTGCAGCTTCTCCCATGAGTTCACGTCTTCTCCTTGGCGTGGCACTGATGGGAGTGCAGAGAGAGCATCTCTGCCACTGGCGGGAGGCAGAAAAGGCTGCAGCCTATCACTGGTGAACCCAGCAAGTTTTAGGGTGAGCAAAGAGCCAGATGTAGCTCCTTTTCGGGTTGCTTGCTCCTGTTTTCAAGCCCAGGACATCTCAGGGCTTGCAGGGAGAGCAGCTACAGCAGCACCGAGGCTGTGGTGTGAGCAGGCAGAGAGGGGCCGCAGTGGCAGATGTTTTGGGACAGCTCAGCCTGCTCACATTTCAGAATGGAACGCTCTACTTGGAGTCCTTTCCAAAGCAATTTGAGGTTAATTAGCAGCTTCTGGCTTCACTATCTGGCTGGTCTGTTTATCTTTTGTCTGAGTGAGTTCTCCTCTCTTCCTGTTGTTGTTCCTTCTTCCTGAGCGAAGGGGGGGTCACGCAGACACCCTGTCCCACACGCCTGGGGACTTGCTGGGCTGGGCAGGCTCCTGCTGCCACCTCCTCCCTGTTCCCAGATGTGCAGGGTGGCCCTTGCCTTCTGAAATGGGCTTTGCCTTCTGTCTCGCAGCCCAGAAACCCAACTGCACCCTAGGCAGCATCCAAAGCAGTGGGACCAGCAGGGCAGGGAGGGGATTCTGCCCCTCTGCTCCGCTCTGGTGAGACCCACCTGGAGCTCTGTGTCTGGTTCTGGAGTCCTCAACATAGAAGGGACATGGAGCTGTTGGAACGGGTCCAGAAGAGGCCACAAAGATGATCTAAGGGCTAGAGCACCTCTGCTATGGGGACAGGCTGAGGCGTTGTTCATTGTGAGAAGGCTCCATAGAGACCTTAAAAAAGGAGAAAAGGTGGTAGTGGACTTTTTAGCAAGGTGTGTTGTGACAGGACAAGGGGCAATGGTTTTAAATTAGTGGATGGGAGATTTAGACTTAGAGTATAAGGAAGGCATTTTTTAGAGTGAGAGTGGTGTTTTTTTACAGTGAAGCACTGACCCAGGTTGCCCAAAGAGGAGGTGGCTGCCCCATCCCTGGAAGCGTTCCAGGCCAGGTTGGATGGGGCTGAGTGACCTGATCGGGTTGAAGATGCCCCTGCTTCTGCAAGAGGTTTGGACTAGGTGACCTGTAAAGGTCCCTTCCAGCCTAAACCAGTCCATGACTCTAGAAAATGCCTCTCCTTACCCATCTGACCCTTTATGGTGGAGATGATGGTGGAGGCTGGAAGCACAGTGCTTGGGAGAGAGTTGGCAAAGCCACTGCCAGCTGTGCTGGCTTGGAAGTCTCTTGNCCATAGAGACCTTAAAAAAGGAGAAAAGGTGGTAGTGGACTTTTTAGCAAGGTGTGTTGTGACAGGACAAGGGGCAATGGTTTTAAATTAGTGGATGGGAGATTTAGACTTAGAGTATAAGGAAGGCATTTTTTAGAGTGAGAGTGGTGTTTTTTTACAGTGAAGCACTGGCCCAGGTTGCCCAAAGAGGAGGTGGCTGCCCCATCCCTGGAAGCGTTGCAGGCCAGGTTGGATGGGGCTGAGTGACCTGATCGGGTTGAAGATGCCCATGCCTCTGCAGGAGGTTTGGACTAGGTGACCTGTAAAGGTCCCTTCCAGCCTAAACCGGTCCATGACTCTAGAAAATGCCTCTCCTTACCCATCTGACCCTTTATGGTGGAGATGATGGTGGAGGCTGGAAGCACGGTGCTTGGGAGAGAGTTGGCAAAGCCACTGCCAGCTGTGCTGGCTTGGAAGTCTCAAAGCACAGACACGGTGGCCATCCTGGCTTGGACTGGCCCTTCGTGCTTCTTGCTGGAGTGGAGAGACGACATCAGAGCTGCCCTTGGCCTCTCCTAGGAGCGCAGCTGTTGATGCCGATGGAAACAATCCAAACACCAAGCACAGGGGCTCCAGCTAAGCCCTGGGGTCACTGCTGCTTTTCAGCGGGTGTGCAGCAGCCATAAATAGTGGCCCCTGCATTACTAATGCACCCACCGTAAATGTTTTATGTAACCTCATAAACCCCGAGTAGCTGTAATCTTGTAACGCCTACAGCCTTTGCTGGACTGGTGTTTTGGACAAGAGGCCTGGGAGAGACGGGTGATCTAGGGTGGTAATGAGTTTCTCATCCTTTCTGAAAGGGAATAGTCCCTCTGCAGCCTTCCCCATGAAGTTTCATGTGCTGAAGGCTGCGTGGGATTTTCTGAACTTGCATGTCAGCAAGGATCTTGACCTGTAGCAGGGAGAACCTGGAGTTAAACTGCTGGGTGCGACCCTTGAATTCATCCATCAAACTGCTGCCATGGTGGGACAGGTGAAACAACAGAAACCGAAGATGAGAAGATCATCCACATACAGAGCAGTTACGCAATCTAAAAATGATCCCCAGTCCTGGAGTCCTCAGCATGGGAAGGACATGGAGCTGTTGGAGTGAGTCCAGAGGAGGTGATGGAGATGATCCGAGGGCTGGAGCACCTCCTGTACGAGGTCAGGCTGAGAGAGTTGGGGTTGTTCAGCCTGGAGAAGAGAAGGCTCCAGGGAGACATTTGAGCAGCTTCCAGTGCTAAAAGGGGCTGCAGGAAAGCTGGGGAGGGGCTCTGGATCAGAAAGTGCAGGGACAGGATGAGGGGAATGGTTTTAAGCTGAAAGAGGGGAGATTGAGATGAGATCTTGGGAAGAAATGTTTTGTTCTGAGGGTGGGGAGGCCCTGGCCCAGGCTGCTCAAGAGAACTGGTGGCTGCTCCATTCTTGGAGATGTTCAAGGCCAGCTTGGATGGGGCTTGGGCAGCCTGATCCAGTAGGAGGCGTCCCTGCCCATGGCAGGGGATTGGAACTGGATGGGCTTTGAGATCGCTTCCAACCCAAATCATTCCATGATTCTATGATCCACACAAACCCAGAAGTGTTTCTGAACACGAGTATTTATTTGATGTTGGTTTATGCTTTTCCATCCCTTCTGTTAAAGAGGATTACTCCCTGCAGGCTGGGTGGCAGGAGGTCCCATCAAAGACTTGCCAGGGACTGTTTCTTATCTCTTAATGCCTTCATTTTTCTGTCTTGATCCTTTCTGAACTCTTCACAGAGGACTTGACCCCTCTTTCCTTCCTCCCCACTCCCTGACACAGGGTAGCCCAGAAGCAATGGTTACTGCGGGAAAACCTCCACCAGACTCAGCTCCTTTCGTCTCATGGGAGCCCCTGCATCCCTCTCGGCCCTCTCATCCTGGAAATCCTTCCTGCTCTCCTGCTTGTCCAGCCCAGATGGTTTCTGTTGCAGCTGTCAGACCGCAGCTGTGCCACTGAGCCTCGAAGCGGCTGAACAGTAGCTCTCCCTGCATCCTCCTCGCTCAGCGCTGCACCCAGCCCACTCCTGCCCCTGCTCCATGCGTGACAGAACTCAGGATAGGATGGACTCTTCTCTCCTTCCCATCAGGAACTTTAACACCCGCTCTGCCTGCACAAGGGAGTTGGGCCGCTCAGGTGCTGGGCACAGTGCAAAACAATTCCCTTTGAACCTCAGTGGGTGATGTCTTCACCCTATAGCCTTCAGGTTTAACCTTAGAGTGCTTCTGCTGGGTGGGTTAGGTTTCATTTCTCTCCTCTCAGCAGTGACCACAGCAACATAGGGGAATGGCCCCTAAGGGAAAACTCTCTGTTCCTCCTGGGTCTTGGAGGTCGTGCCCCGGGATCGCCTTCCCGAGGGCCTAACGTGTACATGGGGTGTCAACACCACAATAAGACCAGAAGGGAAGAGCAGTGCCGGCAGACAGGACCCTGCCTTTGTACAGGGACTGAGCAGAAAGCAAGTTCTGAAATAGCCGATAAGAGATGAGCATGGACATGTATCTTCCAGGATCGGAGCGTTGGTTCCTCAGCCAGTCATCTGCTCATGCAGAGGAGAAGACATCTGTCTGGAAATCTCATTTTCACACTCCTACTGTCTGTGTTTTCAATTCATATACTGCCCCAAACAGGCATTTGCTTTCCCAGCCATTTTTTGGCTGTTACTTTTTACTTTCCCCACGCCCACCTCCATGTGAAGTGGTTTTCTGGACTAAGGTGTTCAGCCAGGAAAAGTTGGGACTCCTTGAGTCCTGCAACACCTGCCCGGCCCCGGGCTGCTCTCCCAGGCACCGTGGTCCTGCCAACCGTGCTGCCAAAATCACACCGATCCCTCTGCCAGGATGAGCCCAGGCGCTGAGTTTTAGGCTGTTGGTCCTTTCCAAACCACTTTTCTCAGAAATCCAGGTCATGAGAAACATGTGCAAATGCCTTTCAGCCTCCTTCTTTGCCCCATTAACCTCAGGTTCTCAGCACCAGGCAGTGCCCATCTCTCCCCATCCTCTTTCCTGCACTCGCCCAAGAGCTGGGGCCTCTCCTTTGCAGGACGAGGGATGGAGCAGGGTGTTCTGTGTGTTTGGTGAGCAGGTGAGAGACACCAGTGCTTGTTCCCACCACTGCCAGCTTGGCTGTGGGAGGGTTGTGCTCTGAGCACTGTGTCCAATGTGCTCCCGTTTCAATGGGATTTCATTTCCACTCGGAGCGGTTCACATGGTGCAGCTCAGCTTCTGGGCTCAGCCTCACACATGCTGTTCCCTGCCAGAGAGTCTGTGTCGCGCAGAGACGAGCCAACTCCAAAACAGTACGTGGGTTTGATAGCGCTGCAACTGATCTTGGCCCCATGCATGGGAGAAACAGTCTTGGCAGAGCACTGTCCTTCGCTCCTCTGTTCTCCTCCTGCCTGCTGACCCTCTCCTGGAAGGCTGCGCCAGGGACCGGCTCCCTGCACTGGGTGGCTTCTGGGGGTGATGGAGACTTCTCCCTCCGTGAGATAACTCCTGGATGTCCTGACAAACCCTCTGGTCACCACCGCAGCCTGTTCGCTCTGGTGTGCAGAGCCTCCCAAGCCCCCAGACCCGTCTGTCACCTCTCCTATGCCCAAGGCACCACAGAAATTTGAGCTGTTTTGGAGAAGGGACTGGAGGTCGTTGAAGTGGGACACTGCCTTCTGCATCCAGGCTTTGCCTTTCAAGTCCGTGCGATGCATGACCAGCTTCACCTGGCTGTGCTGACCTCTGCCTGCAGCCGGGATGAGAGGGTGGAGGAGGTGACCAATGAAGGCTTATCCCATCTTGGAGGTGGGAGCTGCTCATGCAGAGATCTCTTTGTGAGGGGAGGAGGTTTGCACTGTGAGCTTTTAGAGCTGGTGTGGGGAAAGAGCTGTCTATGTCCTCCACCCCACCGTGTTTTGGCTCTGGGGAGGCACTTGATGGGTGGTCCAGGTGAAACTCAGCTCCTCAAGGAGCCTCCTGAGGCCAAGGGATCAGAGATGCCTCAGGCCATTGGTATGTGGTGAAGGGAGCTCTGCTGTGGGGGTAGAGCTGGCCTTAAGCCAGCACAGTGGTGGAAATCAGGACATGCAGTGGAACCAGGTCAGGGAAAGGGTTTTAAACCCATCCCCTCTGGCCAGTGCAGCGATCGAATTCCTCAGAGGAAAATAGAAGAGGAGTCCTGTGCTTTTGTGAGGACTGACCCCATGTTAACCCTTAGAGGTGACTGAATGAAGCCTGTGGCTCCTTCCTGCAGGTCATGGACTGGTAGTGCTGTTTCTCATTGGTCTTCCTTTCTTCCAGGTCATTAGTGGGAGAGACTGTGAGCCTTGCCATAGCCCCAACCCATCTGCCAAGTGTGGAAACCCTTCCAGTGCTCTGTCATTTGTACCCAAAGACCATTAAGAGAAATCAAATCACTGGGAGAGGACCAGACTTGAGAACTGTGAGACTGCACAAGGCACTAAAACACTGTCCATCCTGCTACCACTGGGTTTGCAGGCAGGTGGGAACGTCCTCTGGAGACAGAGCAGGCATCAAGGACATACAGTCCTTGAAAGGACCTTAAAGCCCAGTTCCACCTCCTGCCATGGGCAGGGACACCTCCCACTGGATCCAGTTGCTCCCAGCCCCATCCAGCCTGGCCTTGAACCCCTCCAGGGATGGGGCAGCCACCACTGCTCTGGGCAACCTGGGCCAGGGCCTCCCCACCCGTGGGGTCAGGATATGAGTTTCAAGGTGACACTTGCAGCTGTTTCTGCTTCCATTGGCAAGACTCCTGGCTGGGAAAATCCCGTGCACTGGTGGAAATTTGGATCAAGCGGATTAAGAATAGGAATGATATCATGCCAAGATAAGCCATTCTTGTCCTGAATGTTCAAGTATGCGCTGGACAGAGTAGGAAAACCAGTTTACAGGTGGGGCTGTGTAAATATTCCTAACTTCATGTGTGGGACTGCATTCACAGGTAGCCTGAGACTCGCTTCGCCTGCCCACTGCCATGCTCCCTGCCAGCAGTGCCTGCCGCGTGCCCACTCTGTGCGGGATGGGCCTCGGGATGTTGTGCTGGGAGATGCAGAGGCTGCCAGCGAGAGCCTGGCTGCCTGGCTGCAAGTAAACCCCACCTTTACTTGGAGTGTATCACTACTTCTCTGAAACAGCTCTGCACAAGCCACTACAGGAGCTCCCAACTCAAGTGTGTGAACCACTCACTGCGAGCTCTGTCTGAGCGATACTGTCTCCGACCACCAACTATGAGTGCGCAACCAGTCAGATCTGTTTCCGTTCCCATGCTGCTGCTGCAGTTGTCTCGGTGCAGGTCAAAAGGCTCAGTGCCTTGATTTGCAAGAAGCCTGATGCCTCAGCGCTCGTTCTTGGTGGGAGGGCGGGTGCCCTGCACAGAGGTGTGGGGAAAGCAAACAGAGCAAAGCGAGAGGAGCAAAGGCAGGTGGGTATCTGAGACCATGAGCCCTTGCCTTGGGTCTCCATCCAGCAACTGTTACCTATGATTAAGAGTCCGTATCAATCTTGATGTCAGGAAAGTCACCCAGACCATGAAATTCCCATGTTTGGTGTGGAAATATGGCATTTGATGCATTTTTGTTTGAAATGCGTTAAATCTGTGTTAGAGGGGGAGGGTTTGGGCCTCGTCAGCCTGGAGGAATCGTGCTGGCTCACTCTCTTGTGGATCCAGTGGTTCCTAACAGCTCATCCATGACCAGCTGTCAACATCCCCGAGATGTTCGCCACAGTGGGGCTGTGAAATCAGCCTCCTCTCTAGGAATGGGAAGCCTCTGGAGCTGCCATCCAGCTCTGCCCGGCTGGCTGCAGTTTCTCTGCCAGAGAGCAACTCCCAGCAGTGGCTGGGGAGGCACAGGGAGGGATGGGGCTGCCCAGCCTCCAGTGCGCAAGAGGGATGGGAAAGCAGAGTGAAAACACAAGGCTGTGGTAGTTTGATGCCNCATGTCCAGCCTGAATCTCCCCTGGTGGAACTTGAGGCCATTCCCTCTTGTCCTGTCCCTTGGGAGAAGAGGCCATGACCCTCCTCTCCACAACCTCCTTTCAGGGATTTATTAACCTGGCACTTGGTGGGAAGGAGGTTTAAGCACCTTGGCCTTTCATTCCCAGGCTTCATGCAGCACAGGCTGCGCCATTCTTTGGGTGATCTTCTCTGCTGGCAAGAAGGACGTGTTTTAGCAGCCAGATCGCCCTGAGGGTGTCCCCGACCATTCCAGCCATCCCTTGGGATCCCTGCTTGCACCTGCAGCCAGAGGGGAAGCGGTGAAGCCTGCGCTGCTGGAGCTGCTTCTTGCTGCTGCAGGGCTCAGGGTCTGCCCCGGGTTTCCTTCTGCTCGGCTGCTGGCAGCGACGGTTTAACAAACCTGCTGATTGATAACTCTCTGGAGCGTGTTTGCCCTTCCTTTCCACGTAATGTCCCGAATTCAGCTCTCCCTTTGATAGTTCCCACTCGTGGAGCAGAGATGGGGGGGTTTGTCTGAAGAAGGGGCACGTCGGAGTGACCAGGAGCGGATCCTTCGCGGAGCACAGGGGCCTGGCAGCGTTTGTTTGTGCGAGGTAGAGTTCTCACGCTCTAAATATACAATCTGCGATAAGGGAAGGGAAAAAGCCCAGCATGGAAATATTCCTTCTGTAAGAGAAATAATTTGCTGCTGCTAAAAATATATGTTCATATTATTCCTGCCTTGGTCTCTGGCTTGATGGGAGAGAGCGCACGCAGGCTGCCCTCAGGGGACGCGGCTCTGCTGCACAGACCCCAGGCACTGGGAAAGGCCGCGTGTCCGCTGGGGATGGAGGGATCGCGAGGGGGAGGGATGGAGCTTCTTCTCTCCGCTCTGGTTTATCACCCCCATCTCTTTCTCAGGGCAGTAAAAGCATGATACGGGGTTACCTCAAAGGTCGTAGGAAGTAACCTCTAAGCAGGTGCTGACAGTGGGAAAGGAAAGTGATCCGCGGCGTTCCCAGAGCAGCTGGGAGCGCGTTCCCAGACCCGGCTGAGCGGAGAGGCAGGAATGGCTTTGTTTGAAGGGGACGCACGTTCAGATCGGTGGGATATGTGTAATCCCTTCCTGTCTCATCTGTAAGCGTCCCAGGCCGGGTGCTTCCTTCCCTGATTGCTGCTCCCAGGACCCTGGGTTCCCATTTGCGAGCGCTTCCGTGCCCGCCGAGAGTGGAGCCCGGCTGAGCCAAGCAGCCGCCCCACAGGGCAGCGCCGGATTTCCCAGGGACAGCCCCAGGGACAGACCCAGCCACTGCTGGGGAGCTCTGCCAGCTCGCTCTGCACCACTGCGTAAGCCGTGAGCAGCGCTGGCAGCCTGGTGTGGCTGCCCAGAGGCAATCAGGAGGACGAGATGCATCCTGGAGCACAGTGTCTGCTCAGGAGCAAGGCTGCAGGTTGTGTCGCCCATCTGGAGAAGGTGGTGAAGGAGATGACCTGGCAGCCTTGCTGCTGTGGAGCTATCAGTAATGACAGACCATAGTCCGTAGCACAGCTCAGTGCAATTTTTATCATTCACATATTGCCTTGGCATTGCTTTATGGATTCTCAAGGATCTCCTGCCCCCTTGGAGCCCAGCACCTCTCCCCAGAGCATCCTGTGACCTTTACTTGTGAAGTGGCATTAATTTCCAGGTGATGTGAGGGGACATGGTACTCATGTACTTTCAGTTCAGGATCCAGCAGCTGGACCACTTGGAGAGGAAAGCACCACTGTGAAACTGGAAAGGTGCCTCTTTTTAATCCGTCCTCATTCAGGCACCCTTTTAGAAACATAAAATCATGGAATGGGTTGAGTTGAAAGGGAATTTAAAGCCCATCCAGTTCCAACCTCCATGCCATGGGCAGAGACACCTCCCACTGGATCAGGGGGCTCAAAACCCCATCCCCGTATCAGGGAGAAATGTTTTGCTGTGAGGGTGGGGAGGTCCTGGCCCAGGCTGCTCAGAGAACTAGTGGCTGCCCCATCCCTGGAGTTGTTCAAGGCCAGGTTAGATGGGGCTTGGAGCCCCTGATCCAGTGGGAAGGGTCCCTGCCCATGACAGGGGATTAGGACTGGATGGGCTTTGGGAACACTTCCAATCCAAACCTTTCCAAGATTCTATGAACAGCTCATCTCAATCTCCCCAGTTTCAGCTGAAAACCATTCCCCTCATCCTACCCCTGCACTCCCTGACCCAGAGCCCTTCCCCAGGTTTCCTGGAGCACCTTTCAGCACTGGAAGCTCCTCTACAGTCTCCTCGCAGCCTTCTCTTCTCCAGGCTGAACGACCCCAAGTCTCTCAGTCTGTCCTTGTACAGGAGGTGCTCCAGCCCTTGGTTTATCTCAGTGGACTCCCAACAGGAGTTGGGACTCTCTGGACTCTCTCCAACAGGTCCATGTCCTTTTCAAAGCTCAAACATACCCTTAGGAATCTGGCAGCTTTACTTACCCTATTTATTTCAAGACAGTGATTAGAAAACTCTTTACTGCTCAGATGTGCTCTAGAAAGGCCTTTGTGAGCTGTGCGCTGGTCACTGAGCGCGGCCTTGAAGCATTGCTTACTTTGCCAGGTGAGCTGATAAAGAGCAGCACCCACGATTCGTGCTGGCTGGGGATCCAAACCTCACCCAGTCTGTGCTCTGTCTGGCTGAGGTGGGCTTTGGAAGGCTCCTGCTAAGCCTAGAGAGGAGCTAAATGTTTTTCTGCTCTGGATTTGCATCAGGTATATGTGACATGGGTGGAAGTGCTGGCTGAGAGCCTGGAGGCACCAGGGAAGGTTTAAATTGGATATTAGGGAAATTTTCTTTACTGACAAGTGGTGAAGCCCTGGCAGCATTGGGGTCTCCATCCTTGGAGGGGTTCCAAAAGCGAGTGGCTGCGGCACTTGTGGACATGGTTTAGTCAGCACAGAGGGTTTGAGGTGTCAGTTGGACTGGATGGGCTTAGAGGTCTTCTCCAACCTTAATGATTCCATGAGGCCCTGTTCGGTGGTGCAGAGCATGTTGCACCCTGCCATGTCCCCAGTTGGCCCCCATCACCCAGTGGTGAGGACGATGGGCAGGGGCAGCTCTTGTGCTCTACCGGCCATCAGTAGAGGAAATGTGAGTCCAAGAGTTGTGGGTGGACGCTCTCATCGCTGCGGTTGGAGCAGCAGCAGTAGCACAGCATCGTTTAGCTCAGGTTGAGGACTGGGAGAAATGCAAAACCCCAACCCCAAAACAGACCCAGTGTCAAGCTGGTCACCCTGTGCCTCCATACAGGCAACGGGGGATGGTTTTGTGAGGACATTCCATTTGCTGGGCCTGTTTGTGCAGCGTTTGTGTGAGTCACAGCCTCATATTCACCTTCCCAGGGAGCTGCAGGTTTCCCTCTGGCCTCGGTGGAGCCTCCGGGACTCTCCCTCCGCCCCAGCAGGGCATTCACTCCCCGCAGGCTGCCCGATGTCCATCCTGGCACCGTGTCAGGAATGTCTGTGAGCTGGGCAGGCCCGGCAGGGTGGAGAAATTGCCACCGCAAGAAAGGGAAAAGCTGCCTCCTTGTTTTTCCTGCTTCAGACCCTCTCCCATTTCAATTGCTGGGAAAGGCAGGGTTCAGCCTGGCTCAAGGTTACGTCCTTCTGCTGCCTGGCCCTGGGCCAGTGAGCGTGAGAGCGAGCTAGACACAATAACAAGGATGTCAAACATGGGATCACTTCCCTGCAGACCCAGGCGAGTGTGCAGGCAGCACTGGGAAGGGATTAACAGGATGGGGCTAGCAGTAGGGCTAAAGCATGTCAAAGCGATTAAATAGATTTTCTTTTTACCTAGTATTCTTAAAAAAAAAAAAAAAAGGAGCCTCTACCTCCCTCAACCACCATACAACTGAGTTTCAGTGAGCAGAAGTGCTGTCCTGACAGTAATTCTGCTGCTTGCTGGAATGGGGGAGAATTTGGGTGATCTTCTAGAGCCTGTTTTCAGCCAAGGAGACAGAAGGTGTGGTTGGGCCTTCTGCTTAACCCTTGATTTAGTCACCCAGTCGTGGTGATGACCCATCCTCCTGCTCCCATCCTTGAGCATCTCTTGGGTGCGTCTCCTTAATGTAATCGGTAGGCGGGAAGAGGCCCTGGCCCAGGTTGCCCAGAGCAGTGGTGGCTGCCCCATCCCTGGAGGGGTTCAAGGCCAGGTTGGATGGGGTTGGGAGCCCCTGATCCCGTGGGAGCTGTTCCTGCCCATGGCAGGGGTGGGACTGGATGAGCTTTGAGATCCCTTCCAACCTGAACCATTCCATGAGCTTATGGGTGGTGCTGGTGCCCTCAGCAGACGCTGTGCCATGGAGAGTGTGTGGGCCTGGGAGAGCAATGGCTTTGCAGCCAGTAAAAGGGAGGAGGTGACAGTCACTCAGTCTGGGTGCACTGTGGGCCAAACCCTCCATAGTCGCAGCTCTGGCAACGTACATCATCTCATGGGCTTCCCACCATCACACTGATGTGAAGGAGCCACTGTGAAGGAGTCACTGCAGCCTGGAGCCATGGCCACACGTGCTTGGCACATCCATCCTCCCTGCCTGCTAGCTCCTCCTTGCCATTCAGATGTGATCCAAGCTGCTGAAGGACAAGAGGGAATGGCCTCAAGCTCTGCCAGGGGAGGTTCAGGCTTGACATTGGGAAAGAATATTTCATGTAAAGGGGCAGAGGCTGCCCAGGGAGGGGGTTGAGTCACCTTCCCTGGAGGTGTTTAAAGGACGGGTGGATGAGGTGCTCAGGGACATGGTTTAGTGATTGATGGGAGTGGTTGGACTCAATGATCCAGTGGATCCTTTCCAACCTAGTGATTCTGTGATTCTATGAAGCCCCATCGCTTTGTGGAGCAGGAATGAGAGTCCCAGGAATGAGAACTGGAGCTCCGACATAGCAGAATCCAGGGGATGCATGGGGTCGGCTTCCCTGCCGGTAACCCTGGCCGGCGGGCGCCTGGCTGGGAGCCTGGCAGAGCAGGGTTAACGCCAGCTCGGTGTCCCTGTGCAATGACCTTTTTATCTGATGCGATCCAGCGCATTTCCTGGTGGAGTGGTTCCTGTCCAGCCGTTAAGGCTGCTTGGCAGCAGAGCAGAGAGGAAGGCTGGAAGTAAACACAGGCGCTCTTGGACCAGTAGCTGGGAAAAGCAGCAAGAAGCTTCATGGAATTGCCGTCTCCAAAAGCTCCTTGTTTCCTTGCCTCGCAGACAAACAGCTTCCTGCCAGGGGCAGCACACACTGCGAGGCACCACGGCAGCACTGCCCCAGCCCGCTGCCCTGGCAATCGCTGCCTCTCTCAGGGGTTTCCATCCACTTGCATGGACTGGGGACTGGAAGGGGTTTTAAATTTCATGAGGTTTGCGTGCCCAACTCCACTAGAGCCCACAGAAAATCCTGAGCTGTATTAACCAAATGTATTGATCTGTCTTGCATCAGGAGTTGTCTACATTGAGTGGCAACAACCATGTCCATGGTGCCAGGGCCAGGGAGCCCTGCTGCATCAAACACCTGCCATCAGGTCCTCTCTTAGCATTCGGGTCATTTTACCACGTGTGCTCAGTGCTCCCAGCAGGGCTGGCTGGGGGTTCTGGATGTTAGCGTCCTGATTTCTGAGCTTTCACCTTTCTCCTTTGACCCAGACACTGTTTTGAGCATGTCTTGGAATTTCCTAGAAAGAACATAAGAAATATGTCTCTAGACCCCTGCCTCTCCGGGGTTGGGTAGCAGAACATTTTCTTTTTGAGAAGCTCGTGGCTGAGTCATTAAAGAGGACTTGACTCTCTGAGGACTGATTAGGCAGTAAGAGCAACAGCTCATTTCAAACAGCAGCGGCCCAGGTGGAGATGTCAGTGTTTGGTTTGGAAAGAGGATGGCGTGGGCTACTGTGGGCTCCCCAGCTATCACCTCAGCTCCTCAAGCTTTTCTTCTTTTCTAATTCCCAGGAAAAAAAAAGTGCCTTTCATGGCTTGTCCTTGGATTTCAGTGAATGTAAATGTACAAACCCCAAGGCTGACAGGAGATCAAAACTTTCTTTCCAGACAAGCTACAGAAATGCCCAATATGGAGCGAGTCACAGGAGGTTGCTTGAGTCCACTCTGCTATGTCTCCCAGGAGGGTTTCTCAAAGAATGGAACCATTCGCATGTTTCTGCTCTTCTTTATCCTGTACACTTGTTAAAAAAAAGAGGGGGGTAGAATAAAGCAGAAGATTTGAGGCTGTTCTAATGTCTCTGTTTTAGATGATGGATCCAGTGGTCAACTACAGAAGTAAATATTCCACCCTGTGGATCTGTCACTGAGCTGTGGGGTCTCCCCATTGCTCTGATCTCTGGTCTGTGCAGAGAAGGAAGGCAGCACACGGGCTCATTCAACAGGAATCCTCAGTTTCTCAGGGAGGCATGGAATGAAGAGGAACCCCTTTCCTCAGCCTGAGCTTCTCATTTTAAGGTCTAGAATCACAAAATGCACCAGACTGGAAGGTGCTGGGATCCCAGGCACAGCATTTGCCATGTCACAGGTTTGTTCCGAAGCCTCCTGTAGCTGTGAATGGAGGTCGATAATGCCTCCGCTGGTTTGCAGTGTCATCGCTGTGGCCATGCGGCCGGCAGTATTTCTCCTGGCCGTAAATTTGCCTTCGGTTCCCACTGGAGCTTATTTGGATTTCGTGTCTCAGCACAGAAGGGCATTTGGCTCATTTCACATTCCCACTGACTAAGCTCTTTTTGTCTGTGGACTTCCCTGGATTTTCCCTGGGCAGAGAGTCTGACCAGCTGCTTTCTCTTTCCTTATGTGACATTTGTCCAACATATGGTTGGACTCGATGATCCGGTGGGTCTCTTCCAACCTGGTTATTCTATGATTCTATGACTTCCGCTTCAACCAGCTACAAGATGCACAAACATCCAGTCCATGTGTTTATGTGAAGGTGTTGGCACCCTGGAGATGACGGTGCTGTGCTTAGCTGAGCTATTGCAGGGTCCTGCAGGTCCCACAGGCCATCCTGATGGACACTCGCACCAGTGTCACCAGAGCCTCTGGCACTTGAACCATTGAGACTATTGGAAAATGCATGCCCCACACGAGTGATGTGCTGGTGGCTGAGCTGAACCCTCTGTTGAAGCAGGGATGGGCTCATTTTTGCTGTCCTGCAGAAGTCCAGCAAAGCCACATCAAGCTGAACTCTTTGCTCACCTCCATGGGATGTAGCGTTTGGCTTTGCCGGTGGTGTGTGCAGCATTTCTAGGACGGGGGTGGATTCCTCATCATTCCTCATCCAAGATTGGATATTGGATGCCCCTTGCTCCACCACAGCTTACCAGCTGGATGCTGGTACCTCTTGCCCTGTTCTTATCTGTGCTGAGCAGGATCCATTCAGTTTGTTGTTGACCTGCAGTTCTTCAGTCAGTCTGGGGGGTGTCCAAGAAGCCTTTGCTCAAACACACAAACCAAGAGCCACTGGTAGAAAAGCTTTTTGTCCTTACATATCAAGCCTTCTCTGTTTATTTAGAAAGAGTGAAAGGTCCTGCTTCTGCAGCAGATCCGCAGCACTGTGTTACTGAGGGTTTCCCTTCAGCTTAGCATCATGGCAGGAGTGTGTGGAGGAACTGGTCTAACCCCAGATGTGCCCATGTGTCTCCCCGGTGAGATACAGGGGATGAGAGAGCAGCATCGCTTTCAGGCTGAAATGTCAGACTCAGCATCCTTGTGTTTCAGAGGAAAACTCAGGTCTTACCCAGTGTTTCTGCTCCTGTTTGGATGTCAGGGCTTACAGCCGTACCCTCTGCATTCCCAGCAGCCTGCCCAAACCCAAGCCTCGCTCCAGCCCATCGCTGACTTCTACCACTCCCACTTCTTCCTCCGAGCCCATGTAGTCCCCACTGAGTGGATGTTCACAGGAGACCTTGCCAGGCTCATGGATCAAAATAAAATAGTTGGAGCGTTAGGTTTTTCATGAGCATGTTCCCTGAGCCTGTGCATGAAAGGAGCCAAGTCCCTGAGCCCAACAGCCTCCTCCTTGTTGCAGCACGCACATGCTTGCCTTCAGATTTGAATGTCTGAGCCCTTACTCACACCTCGGCGAGGCACCGCTCCGTGTGCCTGCCTGGGAACTGGAAGGGGGACAGCGGAGCCCGCGCTGCAGGGAGCAACAGGAGAGTGTGTGTCTGCGCTTTTGAGTGAACGAAGACTGTTGCGCTTCCTTTGCTGGGGAAATGAGCGTCAAAGCCACTTTCAGCCTGTATGCTTGGGTTCTTGCCTTGCTGTGCGTTCCTGTTGCTGTAATAGCCTCTTGGCTGGGAAATAGTTCTTGACAGGAGCAGTCAGGAGAGCTGGAAGGCTCCTGTGGCAGTGCCAGGGGAATCTGCAGCACTGGAATCCTCTCTCACTCCTTTCACACAGTCTGCGCCCCTGTTTGTGAGAGCTGGGGAAGGTCCAAGCCAGCACAGCTGTGGATGAGCAGCAGCCGCCAGTGCCCTGCTCGGTGCTTCTGCCAAATGCTTGCAACAGGGACTGAACTTTCCATCTTGGCCGAGTGCTGTGCACCAGCTTGGGGTGCAGGACCCTCTGGTGGGGCTCTAGCACCAGCCCTTGGAGACTCTTAAACCGCTTTCTTGCTGCTGATTGATGAGCTCTCTACACGCTCCTAAAAGACAACCAGTGTGCAATAGCTGCTGGCAGAAGTAGGAAAACTGAGGCACAGGGAGGTAAAGTGATGGCTCTGTAAGGTGCCAGGGGTTCTCTGTGTGTCTCTTGGCTGCCCTTAGGTGTTAGACCCAAGCTGTTTAGCCAGCGTGTGACCTTTACTGCTTTGTATAAACATCGCTGTGACTGTAATATGTCATCAGGCTCCAGTTATTCCCTGAACTTGTGTCTGACTTTGCCTGAGGAATCTGATTCTGTTTTTCTACTCAGCGTGGACGTAGCCCAAAGGCCCTGGGACTTTGTGAATGGAGGGATTGGTTTAGCTACCTACAAGATACAGTGTGAGATTCCAGGTCAACCTGTGGTGTCAAACCAGGAGGGAACGTCAGCAGGGAGCAGCCTCCTTACAAACACTCGAGGTCCCTCTGCTGCTTTGGCAGTTTTAGTTGGATTTCTCTATCCAAGAACTCTTTCTAGGATCCCTCAGCATCTTGCAGAGGAGGAGGATGTTGCGCTGACTCCGGGTCACATGGAGCACAGACGGTACATGGCCACGTGCACCCTGCTGGAATATAACTGCTGTTGGCTGTGGAGATATTCCATGTTAAACCCACTCTGTCTGGCAGGAGCAGCGTTGCAAGAACTGGAGCCTGAGAATCGTCTGGGGTTTCTTCCTCCATTAATGTAGTGAAGAGAAATGTATGGAGAGAAAGAGATGTCCCCCTGGTTGAGCAGGAGGAGCTGCTCAGAGGGGTCATTCCTCATGGGCTAACATTGTCCCAGCACCTCTGGCACCCATGAGACGTGTGCCCTCTGATGGGGAGAAGCTCTTAGGCAACAAGATCCTTCCAGCACTGCTTCCCATTGCTCTACTCTTGGCCATGGTGGCATTTGGAAACCCTCCCACAGCCTGACGCCCCTTCCCAGTGGCTGTCATTCCCGAGGAACCCCACGTTGAGGTGTCCCCGAGTCCTGCCGTGAGCAAGGGCTGTCGTGTGGGGGCTGGGGGTGGAGAACCAGATTTCTGGCTTTGCTGGCTTTGTAAATAGGAGGAAGTGGGAGAGACTCGAAATCTCTGATTATCTTCTAAGGGGACTCCCATCCCCTCCGAGGCATGTCTCAACTTCCCAGCCAAGACTGGAGCCATTCCAAAAGTTGCAATTTCTTGTCCTATTCTGAAGCGCTTCCCTTTGCTCGTCTCTCTTCAAAACCTTGTCAGGTAGTGAAGCCCCAAGCCCTGGTGCACAAACAGCCCATGGGCAGAGCACCCAGCTCACTATCAGGCTCCCATTTCTCTTCCCACTCGGGGTGGGGGAAGGGTTATTCCACAAAAGGTGCTCCAGAGGAGTGACTTGTGCAGAAGTGCAGGTTTGGAGTCCTGCTCGGGGGGGTATTGCCTGGGGAGCGGCGGGTATCCGCGAGCTGACTGTGTGGGCAGGACCCTCCGGCAGCGCTGCTGCTGCCTTTGTTGGTGACCGGGGCACTCTTCCTCCAGCAAGACGTGCTAGCACAGAGCCATTTCCCAGGGCAATTTCCTAGGGTTTTCCTCCTCCCACCTCCCTCTTTCCTCCAATTTTGTGGATATTGGAGGGTTTACACTAAAGGCGCTCTGTGCTGCACGGCTCAGCAGAGCCTTCGCTGCTTTGGAGAGCGGCTCAAAGGAAAGATCTGAAAATAATGGTCATTGAATTGGGTTTGATTCCAAGAACCAGCCCCCGGAGCCACACTGAGCCAGATGGGGTGGAGACAAGCACCAGCCCAAGCTGCTGCTCTGACATCTGATATGGGCTCTGCAGTGGGCAAGAGGGACAGAAATGAGCATCTTTTGAGCATCCTTATTCCCTCTGGCAGGACATCTCTGCCCACATGCCGGGTCCGAAGTAGGGTTAACCTCTCCTGCAAAGACTTCTGCTCCCTGTCCCAGCACAAACAGGATGGCCCATGCCTCGCAGCCAGGAAGGCTGTGAGTCACCCGCAGCTCCCTCCTGCTGACAGCAAGCCCTGCCCCTTTCCCATGGTGGTGAGGCAGGGTCCGGAGGGTCTGCAAGGACAAGGAATGGGGGACAGGGCTGATGGGTGGGTGGAAGAGATGCTGCTGAGGGAGATCAAAGAGTGCACAGGCAACAGAGAAAAGACCAGCCCTAAAAAGTGGGGGTTTTTTGCAATTTTTCTAAAGCGAACAAGTCTGAAAGTGCGGCTGAATCCAATCTTGTCAAGGTTGTTAAAGGTAACGGCAAAAGATGGGTTGCACAACTCCTGGAGACTGTCCAGCTGTAGAAATGAAAGGGGAAGGAGGAAAGACGCGGGGCTGGGACACGCTGAGGATGGGACAGGGACAAAAACTCACCTATGTCAAATCCTGAAAGAAACAACACGAAAACTTGTGCCCAGGGTTTGGGCAGCAGGGGGATGCTGGCCCAGGGCACAGAGGCAGGATGAGAGTGTGAGGATGGGAAACACCACAACCTGAAACATAGAATCATAGAATCGCCTGGTTGAAAAGACCTTTGAGATCAACGAGTCAAACTATCCCTGTCCACTACTACACCAGATCCCTGAGCACCTCATCAGCCCATCTTTTAAACCCCTCCAGGGATGGGGACTCCACCACCTCCCTGGACAGCCTCTGCCAGTGCCTGAGAACCCTTCCCATGAAGAATTTTTTTCTGATGTCTAGTCTGAACCTGCTCCAGTGCAACTGGAGGCCATTCCCTCTCATCCTGTCACCTATCACTTGGGACAAGAGACCAACAGCCACCTCACTACAACCTGCTTTCAAGGCAGTTGTAGACAGTGATGAGGTCCCCCTCAGCCTCCTTTTCTCCAAGCAGGTCCTTCAGCCAACTCTCAAAACCCCTGGGCCTCTGACCCTTCCCCAGCTCTGTTCCCTTCTCTGGACACACTCCAACTCCTCAATGTCCTTCTTGTAGTGAGGGGCCCAAAACTGAACCCAGGATTCGAGGTGCTGAGTCCAGGGACTCAGGATCTCTTCCCTGCTCCTGCTGGTCACATCGTTTCTGATACTGGCCCAGATGCCATTGGCCTTTCTTGGCCACCTGGGCCTCTGCTTGTTATTTTCAGCCACGTTTCAGCCAACACCCCCAGGTCCTTGGAAGCAGCAACCGAGGTTCTTTGAGCATGCAAACAGGTAGGGCCGGCTCGCTTCTCGTCCAGAACTGAGAAAGGGCTGGCACAAAGCTGAAGTCACGGAAGAAGGGTTTGTAATAAATCTGTCAAACCACAGGGGCTGGATGGCTTGGCTGGAGAACAGCAAATAGAATTCTATTTACTGGGGCAGAGAGAATGTGTTCTTGGCACGTAGGAGTCTGTTCGTCTGAATCTCTTAGTATGCAAAGCTTTAGAATAAACATTAAAATAGGGCATAATTAGGAACATGGAAAATGGATAAGAGGACATATGGATTTTTCTGAAGGTAAATTATGCCAGAGAAGATTAAAAATGATCTTCTTCAGGGAGGATGAATCTAAGTTGTCTGGTCTTCAGGAAAGAAGAAATATTCAGTCAATTAGGAGAAGAAGGTGCTGGGCTCTGAGGATTGTACACGATGGGTTTCTCACCCATCAGTCTTAGAAATGATGTTGTTTCACATTTTTAATGGCCTTGGCACAAAACTTAGAAATTGTTAATGAAATTTGGTAATTACCCGTAATTGGGAATCATCATCAAAACAAAGGAGTTGGGGGAAATTACGCACAAAGAACTGGATGCCCTTCAGGATAGGAAAACAAGGAATGATATGAAATGGCAGAGCCAAGGAGTCGTGCGTGGAGGGATACGGAGCTGGGCTCTCTGCTCTGGTGTGGAGCCGACCACCACCTCCAAACTCCAACAATGTGAAAGGCCCTGGTGCACGAGTCAGCCCCTGAGTCACTGGGACGGGGCAGAGGAAGGAGGGGAAGGGGAAGAAGCGCAGCCCATTCCATGTGATGCATTGTTGGCTTTGGAGCCTGTTGAGGTGAGGTGGTGTAGAAACCGAATATGTGGTACAGAGGTCCTGCTTCTGCTTGTGGGATGTTGTGACAAGACCATCTGCGTCCCCCAGCATCCTGAGCATGTTTGTTCTTGAAACCTGGGGAGGATTTGCTCTCCTTTTGAATCCTGCAGGATGTGATTTCATGGGGTGACCTGACTAACTTTAACTCATCGCTGCTGCTGAAGAAGAAAGTCCTGCTCCACCCACCTCTCCTCCATGTGCTCTGCCGGTGCTGGGAACCGTTTTGTGAAGAAATTTTTCCTGATATCCAACCTAAACCTCAGCTGGTGCAACCTGAGGCCATTTCCTCATATCCTATCACTTGTTCCTTGGGAGAAAAGCCCAGCATCCACCTCACCAACCTCCTTTCAGGCAGTTGTAGGCAGGTCTCCCCCCAGCCTCCTTTTCTCTATGCTTTTCTCTTGCCTTTGCCAGCTAACGAAGGGCCATATGCTGCTGCTCGTGGTTACACCCCTCAAAGTGTCCTTCCGTGTCCTTCTTACATGCATGTGAGCACCAGGGCTTTGTCCCCTGTGTCCTCCTGTATGACTGTATCTTCTAGCTAAGCAGCACTAGCATAGCCAGTAATACTGCAGCCTTAAAAAACTCCCTCCTGGCTGCTATTTCTGCTATTTGCCTGCCCTGTAAATGATCTTCTTCCTTGCACCGCGTGCTCCTTGCACCGTTTCCCTGAGTCCCTGCCAGATCTTGGCACTGGCAGAGCGTGACAGCAAAAAAAAAATGACAATCTGAGCACGTCCCTTTCTTTTCTCCAATAATCCCATGATAGGTTATTTTGTGTTGCAACACAAAGGATCACCTGAGGCGGTA
Organism: Piaya cayana; assembly: GCA_013389865.1. Lineage (NCBI taxonomy): Eukaryota > Metazoa > Chordata > Aves > Cuculiformes > Coccyzidae > Piaya > Piaya cayana. Next base: position 6,399 of record WAAB01018633.1, on the reverse strand, counting down.
GAATGGTGAGAAAATAAGCCTATTAAAGTGTTCGAGCTTACTTAACTCTCCGCCAGCATCAGAGGATAACTAGTAAGTTTTCAGCCAAGTCTGTGAGTCATCTTGTCTTTCTCCATTGTCGCAGCTTGGCTCCTCTGGTCGGTGTTAATTGCCAGGGAAGAACCGCGTGCAGAGAAATGGGAACCATCGTGCTCCAGACAGCAGTGGACCCACAGCCTGGTTCCTGGTCAGTATTAGCGAGAGTCACTGAAGCCCAGCTCCTGGAATGAAATAAAACCTAAACCCTCCAAACATAATCATAGAAACACTTGGTTGGAAAGGACCTTAGAGATTATCAAGTCCAACCGTCTCTGTCCAATACTAAACCAGATCACTGAGCACCTCATCTGCCCATCTTTTAAACCCCTCCAGGGATGGGGACTCCACCACCTCCCTGGGCAGGCTCTGCCAGTGCTGAGAATCCTTTCCATGAAGACATTTTTCCTGATGTCCAGTCTGAACCTGCCTTGGTGTAACTTGAGGCCACTTCCTCTCATCCTATCTCCTGCCACTTTAGAGAAGAGACCAACACCCACCTCGCTGAAAACTCCATAAATAGATGAGATGGGAACCCATCAGGAAACAAAGCTGATGATTCATCTGCCAATGTGAAGCTTTGAAAAAGAAAATGTATTATTATTTTATGTAAATTGAGAGCTGTCCACACAATTTGGATCATCTCCTATCTCAGGTGCTGGCTTGAAGCCTCCAGCCTTCCCTTGTGAAGGGCTGGGAAAGCTGCCCATTCATCGCCAGGCACTGTCGAGTGTTTTTTCAAGCTGCTCCTGATTAAGCAGAGTGGTATCAAGGGGATAATTACCCGTTGGAACTGATCCCAGGAAAAATCATTCAGTTCTTTCTTATCAGGTCCTTTCTTGCAGGGCGAGAGACCCACAAGACTTATCTCTCTCTTCAGTGCTGGCCTCTAATTACTATTTAAACAGCTCATTAGAAAACCTTCATTAAGGTGTAATAGCTGGAGCTGGAAGTCAATGCGGGCTGATGCTGCGGTGAAGCGCTGCCTCCCACACGCAGGCTGGGGCGCCCATCACTGCCCCGTGGGCTGGCGGAGCAGGAGCTCAGGCTCCTCGGGCTCCTCTGCCCCACGGTGGCACCAGCAAGAGCATCTGGCGAAGCAGCGGGACCCGGGAGCTGCACGGCACACACCAAACCTGAGAATGGCACTTGTCCTGGTGCCAACCTGCCTGTTCTGGTTGCATCCCGGCGTGGCTCCAGCCCGCACTGGAATCTTACCAGGAGCTGAGCTCCACGCTCTGCCCATTTCCATGCCTCGTGGAGGATTTCAGCAGCTGGGAGGCATTGCAAAGTCCTGATTGCAGAAAATTAGAGACCATAGCAATCCCATTTTAAAGCAAAAAAAAAAAGGCATGGGAAATGTTTTTATATGAATTTATTCATATAAAATGTCCAGGCTGAAGAAGAAAAAGATTCAGGGAGACCTTAGAGCAGCTTTCAGGGGCTGCAGGAAAACTGGGCAGGGGCTCTTGATCAGGGAGCACAGGGATAGGACAAGTAGGAATGGATTTCAGCTGAAAGAGATTGAGATCTTAGTGAGAAATGTTTTGCTGTGAGGGTGGGGAGGTCCTGATCCAGGTTGCTCATGGAAGTGGTGGCTGCCCCATCCCTGGAGGTATTCAAGGCCAGGTTGGAGAGCCAGATCCAGTGGGAGGTGTCTCTGCCCATGACAGGGGTTGGAACTGGATAGGCTTTAAGGTCCTTTCCAACCCAAACCATTCCATGGTTCTGCAGTTCCATTCACTGGTGCGATGCTCATGAGTGTGTCCCCAAAGTCCCCTCTGTCTCCAGCACATGGTCCGCATTAGCACACATTTACCCCTCAACAGGCTGCAGCCCTGGCCAGGCTGGTTCCTATTTCTCTGGCTCTAAAATACGTCAGGGAAGGAAGGGACACGCAGGCTCCATACCTCCCTGTGTCCTGGCTCTCTGACAGTTTCAGCCCCAAAGGAACCACTTTTTGGCATTAATCTTTCACTGGGTTTTTCAGCAGGAAAACCGCAAATGTTTAATAAAAATCATTACAAGACGCGTGCCAGGCAGCGCCCGGCGAGGCGTACGTGTGTGCCCTTTGGGCCGGCGGGCACACTTTGCAGAAGAGGACCCTGTAAATATTATCTTGACATTTGGGGAGTTTAGAGAAGTGTATATTATTTCCCTGCCAACATGACAACCCCAGCATGAAGAAGGGTGGGGTTGAGTGTGGCTCCTGTCCCTATGCCAGCAGCACTGCCAGCTGTTCCGTACAACCAAGTGGGGTTGGTGGAGGGGGTTGATTTAGGAAAGCAAGAAGTTACAGCTGGTGTGGGGTCAGGGTGCTCCTCGCTTTCTTCTCCTGTTGCAATTTCTGGTGATGAGATAACACTGCCTCTAAATTGCTTGGCTGCAGAGCTGCGCAGGGAGCTGCTGGAATGGATGTCCTGCCTGGGGAGCAAACAGAGTTCACGGACCATTTTGGGGCACACCTGGCTGGCTGGGCTGGACTCCAGTCAGACATCTGAAAGTAGGGAAACCACAGTTAGATTAGATGAGATCTTGGGAAGAAATGTTTTGTTGTGAGGATGGGGAGGCCCTGGCCCAGGTTGCCCAGGGAAGTGGTGGCTGCCCCATCCCTGGAGGAGTTCAAGGCCAGACTGGATGGGGCTGGGAGCAACTTGGATCCAGTGGGAGGTGTCCCTGCCCATGGCGGGGGGGAGGCCGGATGGGCTTTGAGGTCCCTTCTGACCCAAACCATTCCATGGAGGTTTCTCAGGATGTTTGAGAAGCAGCCGGCTGTAGAGATATTCCTGCAGCCGTCCTGAAAGCCTGATTTGGGAAATGCAGGATGATTTGTCTGGGGCCAGTATTACTCTGCCCAGTGTTCACAGGATGTGTTGACATCTTTGCTGTGAAGAGAAGTGGAGGTGGGCGAGCTGCAGGGCACAGAATGGTTCTGGCACAGAATAGTGACCAGCCCGCTCTGACTGCCACCACCAGGGTCCACCACACTGGGGAGTCAAGGGAAGGCTCTGTGAGTGTCAGCTGAGATGCTGCTGTCTGTTTGATGTGGAATTCAACAACCGTATGCAGTGCTACAGACTAGAAGTCTGTCCAGAAAGCTGCCTGGAGGAGAAGGAGCTGGGGGTGTTGGTTGACAGCAACTGAACATGAGCCAGCAGTGGCCCAGGTGGCCAAGAAGTCCAATGGCATCTTGGCTTGGATCAGAAACGGTGTGACCAGCAGGGCCAGGGAGGTTCTTCTCCCTCTGGACTCAGCACTGGTGAGACCGCTCCTTGAATCCTGTGTTCAGTTCTGGGCCCCTCAGCATAAGAAGGATGTTGAGGCTCTGGAGCGAGTCCAGAGAAGAGCAACGAAGCTGGTGAAGGGGCTGGAGAACAGGCCTGATGAGGAACGGCTGAGAGAGCTGGGGGTGTTTAGACTGGAGAAGAGGAGGCTGAGGGGAGACCTCATGGCTCTCTCCAACTCCCTGGAAGGAGGTTGTGGAGAGGAGGGATCTGGGCTCTTCTCCCAAGTGACAGGGGACAGGACAAGAGGGAATGACCTTAAGCTCCACCAGGGGAGGTTCAGGCTGGATATTAGGAAAAAAATTTTCACAGAAAGGGTGATTGGGCAGTGGCAGAGGCTGCTGAGGGATTTGGTTGATTCACCTTCCCTGGAGGGGTTTAAGGTAAGGGTGGATGAGGTGCTGAGGGACATGGGTTAGTGTTTGATAGGAATGGTTGGACTCAATGATCCGGTGGGTCTCTTCCAACCTGGTTGTTCTGTGATTCTGTGATTTACACCTTTAGCAGCTTCTTGTCTAGTTGTAATGGAGTGATTCTGTGTTGGGGGCTTTGAGACTGCAAGTAAAAACCTGGATGTGACCCGATACTGAAATGCTGTTGGCATCCGTTATCACTTGCCTTGCTTCTCAGGAAGCTCTTGTGGGAATCACTCTGTCTCTCTGTTAGAGACGCACACTCCAACTCACTTTCAAATCGAATGTTTTTAAACAACAATTCTTTAGCAGGAAATATTTTTAAAATTAAAATGTCTTTAGAAGAAAGAATAATTTTTCCACCATCAAAGTGTCAGACGTCTCCACTATCAGACAACATGTTGCTGTAGAAAACCAAGATAAGACTGCAGTGAGCATCTACTGTTCCTCTAGTCTTATTTGTTTGGAAATCTCTTCCCACATCCATTTATTTTCAGGGCATTTCCCATATAACAATAAATGTACACATTCTGTTATGGTATCCTAGAATCATGGAATTGTTTGGGTTGGAAGAGACCTCAAAGCCCATCCAGTCCCACCCCTGCCATGGGCAGGGACACCTCCCTCTGGATCAGGGGCTCCAAGCCCCATCCAGCCTGGCCTTGAACCCCTCCAGGGATGGGGCAGCCACCACTGCTCTGGGCAACCTGGGCCAGGGCCTCCCAATCCTCACAGCAAATCTTCCTAAGATCTCATCTCAATCTCCCCTCTTTCAGCTGAAACCCCCTTATCCCATCTCTGCACCCCATGATCAAGAGCCCCTCCCCAGCTTTCCTGGAGCCCCTTTCATTACTGGAAGGAAACATTCAATATACAATATATTTATATACAATAAGAGTATAATATATGCATATAAATGTATATATTCTGTAGATATAGTATCTTCTATTAACAATGTGAGCCTAATTGCTTGCCCACAGCCCCGCGAGGCAGCAGTGGGAGCTCAGCCCCACAGCTCTTTCTCGCCCATTGAACTTGTCTCTGTTTTTCTTGGGGAAGCTGAGCAGGGGTCAAGCTTCCAGGCAGGAAAATGAGGTCCGGGGCTGTGGAAAACTCAGACCCCAGAGCCACCTCCTATTATATAGATATAAATGGAATGGAAAATTATTTCGAATAAAAGTGCACTGCCCTCTGAGAAATGTTCTCACAGAACTGCCTCAGAACTGCCTTAACTCTTTATCAGAGCGCAGCGCCTCGCGACAGGGGCGACCCTGGGGCAGCGGGGACAGTGAGCACAGAGTGCCAGCACCAGGGATGTGACAAAGCCAGAGAACTTTAGAGAAGAGGGACGTGCCAGTGCCAGGGACGTGACAGAGCCAAGGAAGTGCCAGCACCAGGGATGTGCCAGAACCAGGGATATGACAGAGACAGGGAGGTGCCAGTGCCAACATCAGACACATCCCAGAGCCAGGGGTATGACAGAGCCAGCAATGTGCCAGTGCCAGGCACGTGCCAGCACCAGAGATGTGCCATTGGCAGGGATGTGCCAGCACCAGCGACGTGCTGGAACCAGGGATGTGCCAGAGGTAGGATGATGCCAGACACAGGGATGTGCTGGAACCAGGGATGTGCCAGAGGCAGGGATGTGCCAGCACCAGGGATGTGCTGGAACCAGGGATGTGCCAGAGGTAGGATGATGCCAGAAACAGGGATGTGCTGGAACCAAGGATGTNAGGGATGTGCTGAAACCAGGGATGTGCCAGAGGCAGGGATGTGCCAGCACCAGGGATGTGCCAGAGGCAGGATGATGCCAGAGACAGGGATGTGCCAGCACCAGGGATGTGCTGGAACCAAGGATGTGCCAGAGGCAGGGTGATGCCAGAGTGGCTGCTGCTGAGAACGAGGGTGCGAGCACCACAGCCAAGCTGATTGGTGCTGCTTTCCAAGCACCACACTGGAGAATGATTCGCCATCATGTCCCTCTCCCTTAGAGCCAATGATGAATCTGCCAAGCTGAGCCGGCCAGATCTGCCTCCCCAGGAGGAAACAGGACTTGGCTCTGAGTTCCTCCATCTCCGCCGTGCTGTGTAGAGCAGTGCAAGGGTAGCTTGGTGCCCAGAGTGTGATCCCCCTGCGTGCGACCACATCCAAATCCATCTGAATCTTTAAAAGCATCTGAATTAGGAGCGTGGTGCTCACAAACCGAGGCACAGCCCAGGGCTGTGCTCCAGCCATCCTGTCCATTCCCACTTCAACACCAGCTCATTTGCTCCTCTCTGGACGTCAGAGTGAAGTGTTCATCCTCAGGGACAAAAATAGTCACCAAGGAGCCCTGTGGGAGACAACGGGGTGAGGAGGTGCAGTGATGGTGGATATTGGACAGACTATGAGAAACAGGGGAAGGAACAAAGCAAAGGGACACGGCAGTGCCCAGGCACTGGCCTTGCCTCCTCTGTCAGCTGTCACCTCCAGCTCCATCACCTCCCCATCTGCAACCACATTCTTTGCAAGAAAATGAAGGAAGGGAGTTGGGAGCCCACAGGAGGCAGGTTCTTTTACGAAGACGTGTGGTGATAGGATGGGGTGGAATGGCTTTAAATGGATGAGGGGAAGATTTAGACGAGACA
>WAAB01018631.1:35957-54847 GCA_013389865.1 Piaya cayana | reverse complement strand
CTCTTGAATTTCCAGACAGTTTCTGACAAGGAAGAAGTACTAGGAGATCCACTCTGTCAGCATAACTCTGCTGACCCAGGAGCACTCATCTTAACAGGCAGCAGAGAAAACATTCAGTAAAATACATAAAATCCATTGCTGGCAACCTAGGTCACATTATAGGCACAGTATTCTCTGTTCACAAAGATGGTATGTTGGCTCTGATCCTTACTGGACCTAAAGGCAAAAAACCAAGATCAACAGTGATGAAACAGAGTTAATTAAACTTATCAGCTTATGGTTGATTAGAAGGACTTGTCTTCACTTGGGAGCCAGTCACCGGAAGCCAGAACTCCTGGATGGACCTCTCACTTGCTTTTTTTCTCCCATGTGAAAATAAACAAGTCTTTAACATTTAGCAATAACATTTTGCTCTGTTTGAAACCTGGCTAGACCAGACAAGGGGAATAATTGCCAGTGACACCTGAATTGCAGTGAATTCTGAGAAAAAAACACAATCCAAGGAAGAGCTGATGGTGGATGGAGGGAAGGGCAAAGAATCTCAATCCTTGAATTTGCTGGCAGATGAAAAGGCAGCACACGTCTTCATAAAACAGCTTTCTCTCTCCTGGGTTGACACAGTGCTGTTGGATCCAAAGGGCACAAGTCCTGACTGTGCTGCCTGACATGCTTCAGCAGGGAGAAATATTGCAGCCTGTGTTTGGCAGGGTGATTTGCTGTCAGAGAATTTCACAGCCTTGGGGCACAATTATGAAAAGCTCTGGTGCCTGCTGTGTTCAATCTGTGTTTAGGTACAGCAGATAGGCACGTACCCAAGGGCTACCCAGCGAGAGGCAGAAGGGCAGGACAGCAAGAGCACAAGGTAACCATCCTGCACCTCACAGGGGGAGCGATGTCAGCACAAGGATGTGAACATAGTGCAGGTGTCATAGAGCAGCCAGGGAAAGCTGTGTTTGGTTTGGCCCAGGTGTCGCCCAAGCCTTCACCAGCCGCATGGAGGGCTGGGAGAGGGGGGTTGCACAATGGACATAGGCAAAAAGGCCAGTCTGAAGGTAAAAGAGGAATGGGAGAGCAGAGTGGTGGGCTGGCAACCTTCCAGGGGAAGGGGTTTTAGTCTGAGGCTTTTGTTTTATTCAAAAGGCTCTGATCCTTGGATGGGAAACAGAAAAAGGGAGCGTCAAGCGAATTGTCAGCCCATCCATCCCAGAGCTGGCCTCAGTAGTCTTGATCCCTGCTGCCCACCAATGGGGCAAGGTAGCTTTGAAGAAAGAGCTAGAGGGGTGCTTGCCCTAAATTAGGATGTCACTGAGTTGTAACCACAACATGAGGCTTGTTAAAGTAACTCTATTTTAAGCTGGGAAGATACAGCTGATCCGCTTAAGGTCCTGTTAGCCACCTTGACCTTTTATAGGTGTAAAGACTCCCAAGAAGACATGAAGACAATGCAGTTTACTTTACTGTAAAGCTACAATGAGAGTTGGCTTTCTTTCACACCCTGCAATCAGCCTCAGGGTAAAACTAATTCCACTCTGTCTTGTGTTCAGCTTCTGTCCCACTATGCACCATCCTAAGCTCATTTATAAGTACTAACCAAATAACATATCAGAATATGTTTTAGTAATTTTTTAATATGAGAGTCTGGAATATATATGAAAAAAATCATGAAGTTCAGTGTGCTTGCTTATGAAACCTCAATAGACTATTTTTCCCCGCAGACTATGCAGATATTTTTTTTAGACTCCTTTACTGAAAAAATACTGTACTGATGAGTGATGTTACTAAATATAAAAACAGATCTCTACAGTGGCCGCATTAACAGATTGCTAAGTATTATGATGCAGAAGTGTCTGTGCAGAACTCCAAAGGGGAGAAAATAATGAAACCTTGGAATCAGATGGAGATGACCGGTGGGACCATGAGTCAGTAGTCGCAGTGCATAGAGTCAGAGCCAGCACAATCTGGAGGAACCAAAACAAACAGTGCAGTATTATTGGAAGGAGAAGGTTGGCAAGCGTAGCTTTACCTGGGCATGATAAAAAGCAGCAGATGGGGAGATCCTGCGGGGCAGAGAAACTCAAAGGTGAGAAATTAAGCCTTGTGGTCTTTGGCAGTCAATCAGGAACTTGACAAAACTGTTGAAACTGTACATTAAGAATACCAGCTTCCCCTTTGACATTCATGTGCAAAATTTGTGCTGTGAACCAATGCAGCGGTGTGCAGAGAAGCAAGGTAGCAGTCTCAATGGACCAGTAGCCTCATGTTGCTCAGAGTGTTCACTGGCAGCCATGGCTGGTTGGCGGACATCTCTCTCCTCCTTGACACTGCAAAGCTTCTTTCCATGAGGAGCTCCACTCACTATGACACAATGAGAAATCAGAGTCCAAAATTGAGAGTCATGGGAGTGGCTTTTGAGTTTTTTCAAGACTTAAACCATGCACCCAAGCTGCCAGGAGTAAGGCAGATTGACATTTGCATAGCTGCCTGCTTGTTTGGAAGGCAAAACTGTTGGTTTAGAGGGGTCAGTTTACGGCTTCTGGAAGGGGTATATGTGAGTGAGTGTTTCTTTCTGCTATTGGCCCTTATCTCAGCTGCCTTCCTCGGTAAAGATAGGCTGAGATCTACCCTGAATGTTAACCTCTATTGACAATGAGGAGAGGAGAATACAGAAATGTAGGAGTCATGAGAATTCATGGATGAGCAAAAGATAAATGATCAGGGAATGTACTTGACTCAGATATCCAAACCCAGAAATCTGTGAAGAGCTGATGAGCAGAGCAGTGTCTATTGTACCCTGGTGAGCGCCCAAAGTATCCAGGGAGACAGTCAGTTTTGCCTAGTGTGGCTTTGCCCAGAGACATGGTAATGAAAGTTAACAGTCTTCAGAACCTCCAGGATGGACTCCCTGTTCCACGGCAACCATGTCTCATCAGTTTCTTACCTTTGCTGTGAGTTGAAGGCAAGAAACTCAGTCAAAATTGCCTTGGAGAGCAAATCGAGAAAAGTGAGACATACTGGGGGAGGGAAGGAAAGTTTTAGCATCCAAATCATACGGATGAGTCAGGGGACAAGGGGAATCTGAGTTTAATTCATTTAATGGAGTGGAGATGTGAGGACCAGATCTGACAAGAATTTTAAGAGAGGTAATACCTATGTAAGTGTTATGTATGTTTGTATGATTCAAAATGGCAACAGGGCACAATGCAAGAATATATATCCCTGTGGGCTATAACATATGCTGAAATGATTTTTCTTGACATCTCTGAGTGTCAATTCCTGTACATGCATGCACACTGACAGCCCATGCAGCACCCCAGCTCACATCATCAGAAAATACCCAGCAGATTTTTTAGGACAAAGGTTTATTGTAACTATTTCCAGTTAAAAGCACTTAAAACTATGTTTATTTGCCAAGTAGTGCTGACTTCCTGATTTTTATGTGAAAGAGTTTTTATTTCAAAAGCAAGCCATAAAAGGAGATTCCCTAGTCTCCCTTCTCAACAGCACAAGCAGCACAGCATTCCAAATCTGTCATAGACTGAGGTGGGGATATCCTTTTCTGAAAATCTGTGGTTAAAATATTGGCAGAACAAGTCTTCTTTAACATCACTGTTTCCAAACAAAAGGAGACACAGGCATGAGAAGATTAAAAGACTGAAAACATAAACTTATTCTGATATCTCAGAGAATACAAGATATGCAAGAGTTGTATTGGCAGGACGAGGATTCACCAAACTGGGAGCAGCTGTCATAGCAACCACATCCAGGCAGAGAACTGGTGTCAAGTTAGGCATCACCTGAAAGCAAATTTCCCCACTCAGAGGAGCACTGTTATAGAAGGAAAACTTTGGAAGTTGTTAGCTAAGGCACTTTCACAAAACCTGGAAGATGCAGGTGAAGGAGTCCCTGTCAGAAGGCAGTGATACTTTATGGGAAGGGCAATGATTTGAGATAAACACCTGGTTCATAGGCCTGGTTCTGTCTTTGGCTTGCAAAGGCAGCCATTGGCAAGACTACATAAATGTCCACCTCATTTTCCCTGATTTTCAAATAGAGAGAACTGTTTACTGCCTTTACAAAGTCCACTGAGACCTACCAATGGAAAAACACTGTATATGCTGACACAAGTACCAGGAAATATGCTCAAGCTTCATTAATGACTTCCAATTTTCTAGCAGATGTATACACAGACATGTATTCAGTAGGTGCTTTTTCTTCACTTTTGGGATGGTTTTTACACAGTCCCATGGTGAAGTAACTGTTATGAGTATTTCAGCGGTGACTGCAAAGTATGTTGCCTTGCCACACATTCTCTGCTGGATGTCATAGGACATTTCTAGGGTATTGGCAGACTTGCTTTCAGCACTGACTTGCAAGGTCTATATTAAACCGAAGGAAAGCCATGTGCTAGATAACAGTTTCCAGCCTCCATCTGCACCAAGCCCACAGGAGTCCTTCCTATGCCCTGAAAGAGAGCAGGGTTGGAGCTGGGTGTCTCTGGTGGCACATGTCACAGTGAAACTTTCCTCATGGCATTAGACATTGGTGTTTTGCTCGCTGAGGGGACACAACATTTATGGGGCCCACCTGCATACTGTGGGAACAAAATCAGCCCCAAAGCCCCTGCTTCTCTAGTTCTAGCCATGTGAAATCTCATGCTGCCTTCACTGTGCTTGTAGTTGTGTAGATCCTGACACTGCTATGATTTGTATTAGCCCGTGCTCACAGATTCCCTTTTAATCTGCATGGTCTGGTCCTCTTGCAATAGAATATCTGAATAAGGTGTTGTCCAGGCTAGTTAATCTCACTTCTCAGACTGCAAATGCCCAAAGCCATGAGTTGCTTTTCAGAGATACGTCAGTATTGTTCATTTCATGCCTTTAACTTAGCACAGCTGAGCATGTAAGATGTGTTCTTATAGGAAAGCGGGTTGATTCCCTTTAAGTTCAGCCCTTTCACATCATGAACCAAAATGTTGTCATTGTGCTGAACTTTAGGATGCTAAGAATAAGCGGGTACTTTGTCACCAGCAGTGACACTGCAGAAGGTAGTCCCATTTTCTCTTTGCCTCCTTCAGGTTTCTACTCCATTGCTAGAGCTCCCCAGTGTGTCCTTTCATCATGTTCTGCTATTTTTAGATGCCACTTCTCCACAGGCAGTTGATCCACAAATCAAAGCAAGCTATGGAGTGTCCCAGTGTTACGGGGATTTTCAGAGGTTTAGTCCTGATCTGTGATCAGATGACAGTTGAGAGTTCCTTGACTTCTTTTTTTACTGGGGATGCCTCACAAGAGGGAGCCTATGCTGTGTCTGTAATACAAAGCCTCCTTAAGAAACCCTAAGTTCTGTCAGGTCCCAGAAAAGAAACATCTTCAGACTAGGGAATAATAATGTAAGTGTCCATCATCCTAAAGCCATCTCTCATATTCTATGTAAAAAGCATAGGTTTCTATCAGATACTGCTTTTAATATTGGTAAAGTCAACAACTATGTCCTTGAAATGCTGTAGCATGTTTAACATGTTTGCAGCAATTTTTCTTTCCCTTGTACTAATTTTCAATACAGTAGTGTACTAATAAGAAGCCCAGGGATACAACGGAATGCTGACAATGTAGGAAACTCATTACAATATCCTTCAACTATTTGATGTGACATTGTTTTCCTACAAAACAAATTGCTTATCGCAGACTCCATTACTCAGGAGACAGTAAACTGTTTCCACAATGTATGCTCTTAGGCACTAAAAGGATCCTAAAAGGACAATTGAATTTATAAGGAGATTGTTGAGGGGTAAACAGGTGCAAAGGTAGAGGTAAATAGACTGGGAAAAAGTAGTGCTAGCATGGACACAGCTACCTCCTTACTTGGAGGATGACCTCATTTTGCTGTGTACTGGAGATCAACTGGTACTCAGGGCAATTACAGTGGCAGCTAGGGTCCAAGTCTATTGTTTTAGCAGCTTAGCTGCTGGTACTATCAGAAGTGCTGTCTGAGACAAGCAGAAAGGTTCTCAATCACCTCTTTTTATTTTCTTATCTCATAAATGCCATTGTTCAATAGTCTACAGTCATCAGGTGCCAGGGACTTGGTCTTTCTTCAAGCCCATGATGTAAAGGAGAAAAATATTTTTAATTTACCACTGTTCCAGAGATTTCTTCGCATCCTTAGTGTTTTCAGATGGTTAAAGTATCATCACATGGTGTATTGGGAGCAACACCTGTACTACCTAAAATGCTGGACAGCTTAAAACCACCTGCCCTAGAAGCTGGGTTGTGAACAGCTGAATTCTTGAGCCATACATTCAAGGACTGTCAGCACCTTCATTCTGAACCACTGTGAAGGTTTGAGTCAAAACCCTCCCAAAACCCCCACAGCGTCCACAGCCCCCCTTTGTTTCACTCCCACCCCCATGTACAAACCCAAGGGAGAAAGGGATAAGAAAAGAAAAGGGACTGAAATGCTGAGAATGAACAGACCAAAACTAAGTGATTATATATAATGTATTAACACTAATATGCAACTAAANAAAAAAAAAATCTTTACTCTCCTCAGATAGCAAAATCACCACTCTCCTTCCAGACAGCAGAACCTCATCAATCAACGCCCAACACTCTGCGCTGCTCAGCAAAGCAGCCAACAGAAAGAAGAGAGGGAGGAGTATCTGACTCCCTGATTTAATTCCCCCAGATTACATAGAAAATTGCATGGAATACTGGGAAATGTAGTTCTTCCTCAGCCACAACCCGGCTATTCAGGAGGGTCCAAAAATTAAACCCATCACAACTGCTGTGAAAGGAAAGAAACATTTAAATTGACTGAAATATTTCCAAGCAGTTCAGAACATTTTATAATTCTGCTGAAGGCAGCTCTGAATGGTCCTGCTGTCTTAGCAGCAATGAAAAAGGAACAGTATGCTTTGCTGCTAAGTACATTCACTTCTTGACTGTTGAGATCGTCTGTCTGAATGAGGCTCAGGCAGCAATGTTTCCTAATTATGAAGGCCAGCGAAGTACCCTGCACTGAGTGCTGCATTCACAGGAATTTTGCTGTGAAGGTGAAAAATACAGTTTTGAAATATCCAGGTAGGGAATAAGAGTATAGGTAGTAGTAATTATGATGGCTTCCAATAGGAAGATCCGTGTCTTGTAGGAGTAGAATTAGTGCGGAAGAGAAGAAGGGAGAAGTGTGGGTCTTAATAAACATTTAATTAAATATCAATCATGCTAATATTGGATAAGTTGGATACAAAGCTATCTTCATTGCCTGGAACAGAAGTTACTGAAAAAATGAGCAGAAGTCATCTTCTCTTGTCATAGAATCATAAAATAATAGAATGTCCTGAGTTGGAGGGGACCCACAAGGATCATTGAGTCCAACACTTATCACTGCATAGGACAACCCCACCATTAACACCAGGTGTCTGAGGGTTCTTCTTCCATTTTGTCAGGCTTGGAATTATTACTGCTTAGGTACATGAGTTTTGGGTACATGAGTCTTCTTAGCAAAGTTGGGAATTTCAATATCAATTATTTTCATTGAAGTGCATTATCAGTATTGTTTAAAAACAAGTTTTCAGCTTGTCTTCTTTGCAGACCCCTATCATTTTTCGACAGTCTCTGTCTAGTCATCTGTTAGATCTCTCTGACTGCTTGTTTGATAGCTGCAAGTGAAGCATAGCTACACTGCAGGCTACAGGTCACACAAAATCGGTTCCTGAAAAGGTACGCTTCAGTGATCTGACACTATTAGCTAAAATATCTTTCAGCTTCCCCTTGAGAGACAGACAGGCCCAGAAATCTGCCCTATAATTCACATTACTTGATGTTGACAGTATGTGCAGGCATAACAACCTACAGACTGAGGAGCTGTGAAACTGCTCACCAGTACATGACAAAATGAGGTTCACTCTTCAGAGAGAGGTGAGTACCACTTCTACACATTGACAACAAATGCAGATTCCTTAATGTTTCATTACAGATCTAAACATTTAATTTGCTTTCTCTTGGAAGTGTCACTGCACAAAGGGACATTGTTGACTTTATTTTCTACATACTGCTCCCTTGTAAAAAGGTAACTTCTTCCATCTTACCATGGATAGTTCCATCTCCTGTGATGTGACTTCTGGTATAGTTACCCACAGGACCTAACCAAAAAAAAAAGGTATTAGTGACAACTACTACTACACTAATGTTGTTGAATGGTCTGCAAAGGAGTGGGGTGTAACAACAACTTTGGACAATGAGGCACTTAGTTTATTGCAGTGTACTGTGGCATCTTTTGGTAACAACAGGCTTTTGAGAAGAGGCAGAGTAGGATTTCTACCCCTTTTCCTGGGGTGGCTGCAAGACACACAGACTTGCTGAAATCAACATGCAGCAAGAGGGTGAAACAGTTCCTTTACAAAAGGAGTTTTTATTTTAGCCAGTGAGAAAGGCAGGTATACACTCAGTCTTTTTAATCCCTGTGTCACCATAATCAGGTATTAATCCCAGAAGTGTAGAAAACAAATAATATGTTGACAGCTACTTGAAAACAAGTATCTCACACTGTAATTCTTAATATGGCTACTGAGCTCCAGGCAAGGAGTATTCTATCTTTTCAAATGTATTGTTCTAATTATAGCTTGTTTTTAAACCATGATTTCCTTGTTCTATTTCCCTACCAAAAGCTACTACCATTCAGTAAAAGTCCTTTGCTAACATTTACTCTTGAGTTGCTGTGAAGTGGAGTTAATTTTAGGGCACCTCCCAGGAGCCCTACTGATAGTTTGGGAAATATTTGTCCAAGGTGCTGTACAAATAGAAAACTCCTGATACTTTTGGAGGTATAACATAGAGGAGAATACCCCAAATGCTTCATATGGAGAGTTACTGAGCCACCATGAGTGACAGATGCAGAGTATCTACTACCATCCTCTAGTTGGATCCTCAGTAAACCCTCCAGTGTATGGACACGTTTCTACTTTCTGTTCTTTGTTCTTTCCAATCAGCCATAGAAAGAGTCATTTTGGATCCACCTAGCCTGGTGATATCAGCTAAGAACCACAGCTTTACATCATACAACAGATTTTACTTTACATCCTTTGAAACGTTCATTATGTTAATCCACTTTTCATTTTCTTCCTCTGGAACAGTCAAGATAAGGACATGTAGCTGGCTTGCTTTGCAGAAAAACATACTTTATTATCCGAATCTGTTTGCTTGTTTGTCTGCAAAATCAATACAAAGTGTTATTTTTTTAAAAAAAAGTTCCTGGCTTTTGAAAACATAACTCCGAAATAAATACTAATTGCCAATGTTACATGCCACAATGTTTTTACATTTATAGGATCTTGTTTTGGTTCATTCTCAGATGACATGAAACATTTAGTGAACTACAAAACCAAGAAAGGGATTTACTTGTTTATAAAATGTGTGTGTGTCTGTGTGGTTTATTTTTTCCATAGGAAAAAAGTTTACAAGAACATACAAAGCCAGGCATAGAATAGTTATGGAATTTTGTCCATTGATTCTGTGCCTGAGTTAAGCCAGTGGACTTTTTGTCATTGGTTCAAACGTTTTTTGGATCAGGGTCTTAGAGTTTAGTCCAAGCCCATTGAAATGACTGAAATCCTAACAGAAAACAAAGTACTCACGTAATCTGCTTCCTATCCCTTTAGCAGCTACCATGCTTTCAACAGACCAAGGTTTAGAAAAATAGTTACATCTGGCAGAGGTTTAGGGAACAGGATAAAATTACTGGGCTGAGGAGCATAGGAATTTCTAGAAAACCATCCACTAGAAGTCCTATGTAGGAAGCTGTTGTCCCTTACCTGATGAAATACTTAGTTCTTTGGTGATGAGTGGGGGCAAAAGTGCTTTGCAGTATGACTCTGCCTACACAGCCCAACAACCTTTATTTATTAAGTGTACTTAAATATTGATTTTGCCAACCAATGTGGAGTCAAAGTTACCTGTAGTTCCTGGACAATGAAAAGAGGGTAAAGACATCCACATGCACAGAGTAGGGCTGTGTGCAGTTTTCAAAAACACATATAGCACATGAAACACCTTGGCCACTGCTGTTGTATTTACCCTCCACTCCCGGAGCTGACGTTTGGTTCAGTGGCCTCATACACCAGGGATGCTGTGGGAGCTGTACATGAGCATTTCCCTCAGCTCCAGGCGGGCTTGCCTCTGTGGGAGGCAAGCAAGACAGGAGCACTCTTTGTCTTTATTGTGTTCTCTTGGGAAATGAGGCAGTGGTCTCCATGTGTGTCCTATGAGAAAAAAGTCTGGAAAGTTACCTGAGTGGTTACAGACTCATGGACTCAGACTCTCAACTTGGGCTGTTGTTTTTGGTAATGCTCAGTACATCCTACAGTGCTTGTTGAGGAGATATTTGAGGGCCACAATATATCTGTGTGTGATGGTGGATGCTTAAAGCAGGGTGACATGTCGTTTATCAGCTCTTAGGCAGGCAGAAAAATAAGCAACAATACACTGGGTCCTGATCATGTAGATATGTATAATCAAGTTGTGCCATATGTTCCTTTCAGATTATCATTTTCCTTGTGATGTCTTAATTTAATATGCTTGGCATAACATAGAACATCCCTAACACACTGATACTCTTAGCAGATACTTTTAGCAGACTAAAAGGTCATAAAATAATGAAACAAGTCAGAGTCTGTCTTTACCCAACTAAAATACCCTTATAGTTTTCAATGAACATTCTCTTTCTTAGTGAGGAACATGAAAAAAAGGCCACCTATTTATGTTTAGTCTAATAACCATCCTTCCTGCTGCTAAAAGGAATGAACTTGAAATTATTTCAAAATTTTCCTCATTTTCTCTGATCCATCATTATTTAAATAACAATAATAAAAACACTTAATACTTACTCAAAAGCATATATTTAAAATTCTGTCTGCTTAAGGGATTACACTAAAATGTCATTTCTAAAAAAGGCACATCTAATTTCACCATTGTCTTTCTGAAAGGCTAAGCGTGTAGAGTAGAATTAATGCTTATGTTGATGTACAGATTATGTGTCCTGTCATTCAATCTGATATTTTTCATAGACTATTTCAAGCTCTAGAATGACAGGTAAATTGTCGTTGCAACTGATTTATGCATTATCTATCAAGGAAAAGGGAATAGAGGGGTTAAACCCACCTCGGGAGCTAACTCACTCTCATTGTGTCCTCTCAAATGCCAGAGAGGGCCTTCACATGCCTCATATTTATGCAGAAAAGCTTCTGCCTGACTTAATGCTTTAATGACAGAATTTACATTTTCCGAGGAAATACCGTGTTAGTGCTCAGGGGAAGAGTCACTGCACACTGCACTGCACACCATACTACATGGATGAAGAAAGCCCCCAAGTCTCTAGGGTTTGGGTACAAGAATTTCTTACTTAAAATGTGTTCTTCTGAGGCCTTTCCCAAAGACAGAAGTAATGTAAATAAATTATTACACCAAATACCTCCATTTGCCTCAATCAAACCTACGCATAAAATAAAAACCCAACTTTAGGAGCTCACATTTTTTCCCAGCCTTCGTATTTCTAGATTTGTTGATGACCATGTTTTTTCTGTTATTTGCTTATACAAAACGAAAGCTAAGGACACAAAGAAAACGGTATCCCAGGACCTTATTTCTACTGATAGCCCCATATGACCTCATTTTGGTGACTCTGAGAGGTCAATTTGCATGTACCAAGAACAAACTGTGCCTGTCTCACCCAGTGGCCTTCCAGTGTAAAATGACTGAGACTGAGTCATGATTGAGGGAAGAGCTATGCTTGAAATTTGCATGGATTCTAGCAAGGCATTTTGTTAACAGATTTCCACAGGTTTTTCGTACCCAGGTTTGGACATTATGGTTTGGATGGGTACACAACCAGATGGGTAAAAGTCTGGCTGGATGACAAGGCTCAGAGGGTCATGGTTCCTGGTCAGACTTTACCTGGACGCTTGTGGTAGGTAGAGTATTGCTGGTCTGTCCCGTTTAATGGCTTTGTCAGTGTCCTGAAAGAGATGGAGGAATGCACTCTCATCAATTCTGTATATGCTACCAAATTGAGAGAATAAGTCAATGTACTGAGGGGTCGGGCTGCCATTCAGAGGGACTGAGTCAGGCTGCAGGAAGGGGATGACAAGAACTTTATGAAATTCAAAAGAACAAATGCCAAGTTCTGCACCTGTAATGGAAGAAATTCTTGCAGTGACACAGGCTGGGGCTGCCCACCTAGGAAGTAGCTTTGTGGAAAGACAGTGAGCTGCACAGCATTCAGCAAGATGGTTTGGCAGTAATGATGAGCCACAGCCTTTTTGTCTGCATTGATAGGAACAGAGCCATTATATAGAATCAAGTGATTGTCCTCATTTACTCAGCACTTGTTAGACCACACATGGATACTACATCCAGTTTTGGGCCCCCTCATCTAAGAATGACATCAATGAATGGCAGCTGGTACCATGGTAGTCACCAAGTTGGTTAGGGGCTAGACCATTTGTCTTGTGCAGAGAGGCCAAAGATTAGGGCTAATTCAGCCTTGTGAAAAGATAACTGGTAGGGGAGAATGATAACCCAATGGCAGCCACCCAGTATTTACCGGGGGGTGATGGAAGATGGAGATGAACTCTTCACAATAATTCTTCATGGGAGGATAAGAGACAGTGGCCATTAGTTGAAACAAGAGATCAGTTATAAGTAAAGCTGTTTCCCCATGAGGACAGTCAGAGAGTGGCACAGGTTACCCAGAGATGTCATGCAGCTCCATCTTTGGATATTTTCAAGGCCTGATGAGATAAAACCCTGAGCAACATATTGACTACAGACCTGCTGAAGTCCTTTCCTACCCGAGTTATCCTGTGGCACTAAGATAGCTTCTGATAATGAATGGTAGTTTGTGACCATACGATTTGTTTCTTTATAGCCCCTATATTAGTCTGGAGTGACGAATAAAACTTGCTGCCCCCAGAGTATTTGTTGGAATTGGACTGTGACCTCTGACATCTGTGTTGACAGTAAGCTTCAGAATACAGGGTGGATAGGAACTTAGGTAGTGTCTAATTACTCAAACAGTGAGATTTTGGAGTGAATTTCCCAATGTAGCTGTAAGGGGAAAAATGCTTAAATAGTTTTAAAATAGAGCTTGATTAATTTATGTACAGGATTATGTGATATGCTTGCCAGCAATGGCAAGAGAAGAACTGAGTGACTTAGGAGTTTGTGCAAGCTTAAGCTCTTTGTTTTTGACAAATACAAGGCCAAGCTCCTAATCTTCAAGAATAAATAAATGGAAAATTAAGCATAGTAAATATTCTAAATATTTCATTAACACTTCATACTTTAAAACTGAAAAATTGAAAGCAATCTTTTGTCCAGTTCAAAGTCACTAGAGGTTGTAGCTGTGAGGCTTGTTAACCATGATAATAAATTTATTTATATTCTAGAGCAAAATCATAGAATCATAGGAAAACTAGGCTGTGAAAGACCTTTGAGATCACCAAGTCCAACCATAACTGTCTACTACTAAATCATATCCCTAAGCACTTCATCTACCTGTCTTTTAAGTACCTCCAGTGATGGTGACTCAAACACCTCCCTAGGCAGCCTGTTCCAGTGCTTGATAACCCTTTCAGTGAAGATGCTTTTCCTAATGTCCAATCTGAACCTCCCCTGGCGCAGGCTGAGGCCATTCTCTCTCGTCCTGTCACTTGGGCAAAGAGACCAACACCCACCTCTCTATAACCTCCTTCCAGGCAGTTCTAGAGAGCAATAATGTCTCCCCTCAGCCTCCTCTTCTCTAAGCTAAACAAACCCAGTTCCCTCAGCTGCTCTTTGTAAGACTTGTTCTCCAGCCCGTTTACCAGCTTCGTTGTCCTTCTCTGGACATGCTCCAGGATCTTAATGTCCTTCTTGTAGTGAGGAGCCCAAAACTGAACACAGTGTTTGAGATATGGCCTCACCAGTGCTGAGTACAGGGGCAGAATCACTTCCCTGGTCCTGCTGGTCACGCCGTTTCTGATACAAGCCAAGATGCTATTGGTCTCCTTGGCCACCTGGGCACACTGCTGGCTCATGTTCAGTCAGTTGTCAACCAACATCCCCAGGTCCTTCACTGCCAGGCAGATTTCTAACCACTCTTCCCTAAGCCTGTAGCACTGCATGGGGTTCATGTGTTGCCAGGTAGGAACCTGCCATTTCTCCCTCTCTCCTAAATCTCTCTCCTCAGCTGACTGGAGAGAGGATGGGGTGTCCTCTATCATACAAGGTATGCCTGACTGTAGAGTCTCAGATAGGGAGCTTAGAGTGTTATTCTAGTGGTCAATCTCCTTCTCACACGCCCTGAGTGGAGATATCAGAACCAAAATGCACAAGTATGGACAAGCCTAATAAAACTGTTATTGGTTTATTCACATATAAAACAGCTGAAGGCTACAGGAAAAACAGCTACAAAGCAGGTGCAGTATATACCACTGGCTTGATTATTAAAAATTGGCATTTTATTTGATCCCAAATTTAAAGGACTAGATTGTATATAAAATCAAACAAAGTCAGTCATGCTATAATTGTACTGCATTGTAACAAAAAAGTAATTTTCTTCATGAAGTAATTGAATAGTTCCAGTTTATTAAGCCCAAACCTGAGAATAGGGAGATCTAAAATATGTCAAAATATTCTTAGTGATGCGTGGGCAAGGATATAATCTAGACAGGGTCAAATTTAGAATAATAACAACTATATTTTTATAGCCAACTCACAGAAACTTTGTACATCAAACTGTATTTTCAGTGGAAGGAAAGGCGTGCTCCATAGTAGCATACTATACAAAGACAGCATTTTTCTGTTCTGTAATCTGTCAAAAATCTTACTGGAGGCGAGAGTACCACAGCCAAATTTTGTTTATATCTCCTTCAGTTTTAATAAAGCATCAATCCACAACCCTAACAGACATATTCATGCTTATTCTGAGGGTATATGGAATTCCACTGACCTCCCGCAGTCCTGGCTGCTCACAAGAAGGGATGAACAGGAGTGAAGAGCTCCATGTCCCACTGCTACTGGTGCCACAGGAAGAGCGTGCAGAGAAGCAGCCCCCACTGCATAGTTGATAGTTCAGCAGAAACGCAGTTAGATGTGATAGGGTGATTGGGTCCTAATCTGAGAGGGGTAAGGTACAATTGTTTTCAGTGCATAGCACCATAAAGCGAATAGTGCTTAGTGGATAACAAGACTCAACAAAATTCAGTTCAGTGATATCAGGATTGATGACTATAAATGGACATAGCTATTTCTATTTACCTCAGAAAACCTACTCAGCATAATGTACAAAGCAACTGCATGATTTCAGAGTTGCAACATCTACAAGTATTATTAACTAGCAGAACTGCAACTAAAACATAGATAGTAACTTAGAAATACATGACAAAAATATCACATTGAGAAAACAAGAGCAGAAAAACAAACTTGAAAGGAAATAACATCACTTAATATCATGATTGAGAACTTCTTTAAAGTTCCCATGCTCTAAGTTCACATTGATTTTCTTAAATAAAATAAAATGTTGACTTTGAGTTTTGTGTGTAAAGTGCCAGTGCCTGGTGCAGGGTATACTGTCTGGTAGGTTGATGCTATCTTTCAGTCTACTGAACAGGGATAGGCAGCGCTGTGTGCCAGGTCAGAAGGTGGAAGGCTCCCTGAAGTCCTGGAGGACACATGATAGCACCAGGCAGTTACACTACAATGCCTCAAAATGCAAGAGATGTCTGTCATCAGGCAATGTAACTGAACCCTAAATGTATGTGTTTTACAGGGAAATAGAATATGACGCGGTTATAACAGTCACGATTACTTCATA
Source organism: Piaya cayana (assembly GCA_013389865.1). Classification (NCBI taxonomy): domain Eukaryota; kingdom Metazoa; phylum Chordata; class Aves; order Cuculiformes; family Coccyzidae; genus Piaya; species Piaya cayana. Next base: position 39,001 of record WAAB01018631.1, on the reverse strand, counting down.
GGATTTTTTCCAAGAGGGAACTGAGAATGGAGATTTTTCATTTAGTGACATGACCAGGCATTGCAAGTATTGATCAAGGAAAAATTTATTTACAGAGATTTTTCAAATACAAACATAAAATAGCACATATTTTATATATATATATTACAAAAATGGATATTGAAATAATAAACATGGTACAGCACAATACGACATCAATGAGCTAAACGTAACAGTAACAGAAATCTATGTCTGGAAGAAGTTTCCTGTTAGTCACATGTAAACAACAGAGCTCTACAGTACTGTGAGTGGAATTTCCAATGGACAGAAAAATGTCCATTTACTGCACTTTATAAAGTACTATAGGGAAAGGCTATATATATGCCAAGTAATTATGTTGCATTTCTGTAATAATGCTGAAAACACAGAGGCTTAATAAAAGTTATATAGGGCTGAATAAGCACTGGTTAAATGTTTGGAGAAGAAAAATGTGTGGAAAGTATACAAAACACTGATAAAGTGGCTTATTGGTCCTTTTATTAAGTTTAATGTATAGATTAAAAAGTGTTGCAACACTGAATTTTAAACCATCAGAGAGAAGTAAAAAAAAAAAACCAAAAAACCCAAAACCGAAAAGAAGAATCACACAAAAGAAGAAGTTTCCTTTCTACTCATTTTTGTGCCATGGTCAACATCTGTGTGTGCGTGTGTGCTTTTGGGAGCACCTTGTCGAGTGGCCGCTGGGCGCTACCCCAGCCCCACGGCACCACCATCCCCTCACCAACCTCTCAATTATCGGTGCATGCAGAATTTCACCATTTGCCAAAAGCGGAGTTTTCTTTGCTTATGCTTTTGCTGAGCAGACCACAGGTGGGCTTGGATAAGAAAGCCTGTCCCTGTCCAGCCCGTCCTGGTGGCTTCGCACCGCCACGCACCACCTAGGGTCACCCGCTGTCCCACCCCATGCCCGTTCCAGAGAGAAAGCACTTTAAAATTTCTTGTTTATTGTTGCTGTCCAGAAGATGTCGGCAAGCTCCTCGGGTGTCTGGCAGCGCCTGCGCCCCAGGGCCGGGTCAATAGGGATATTGCTTCTGCTTCTTGCCTGAGAAGCAGGCCAGCCAGGTGCACACCAGCATGGCAGCAGCTGCACCCCCGCCTGTGCAGTAATAGGCCCAGCCGATGTGGCAGGTCCCTGCAGGGAAAAAAAAAACATGACACAGTATTAACCAGGGGAGCAAGCACACCCCCCACACACTTTCTGCCTATCCAGGAGAAAGCAGTTTTCTAGGTTGCTACTGGCTTGCACATCCACCTCAGACAGCAAACATGGGGAGTAAGTCAAGCAGTTGGAGAAGCCAAGCTGTTTAAAAGGTTCCCTTAATTTTCTATAATGGTTCAGCAGGCAGACCTCTGAGCTCAGTTGCTTGGTTGGTTGCTGTTTTCCACAAAGGAAGAAATGCCACGTGGAAGCAGAAGCAGAGGCTGCTGGCATCATGAGCATGCCAGCCATGGGGCAGATGTGTCTCTGCGGGTCCAACCCAGAGACAGCCTGTGGCACCACTCTCTGCAGTGACTGTGATCAGGAGAAGGTTTTTCCCACTCTTTCTTTCCCTCCTCCAGGCAGCATCTGAGGTTATTTTGATTATTTTTGACTGAGATTTGGAGGATCTGCACGTAACATGGGCCAGTGCCTGTTCCCTTCAGAAAGAGCTGAGTGGGTCCACTTCTGTTATCTCAGTGACAGGGTTTCAAACTGGACCTGGCTGCAAGCTGCTGGGTGACTATAATGCAGGACATGGCTGCAGGGAACCCATCCACATTCCATCCACACAGGCATGAGCCCCAACCAGGAGGCTCCCAGTGACAAAAGAACATGATGTCAGGGATCCACCTGGATAGGGGCTGCTGCAGGAACTGAACCCACAAATACAAAACTAGAGAAATTTCCCTACCTCCACCTAAGGAGGTAAAAAACTTCACTGATCTTTTGTCTAATGTGTTCAATAATGTCACAATATGGCCTTGGATGCATTTAATGGCCACAGAATCTTTGTACAGCCTAACTCATCACCAGCAAAAAGAACTGGGGAATCCCATGGTGGACAATAAAGTGACTGCTCTCCTTCAAGGTACTGCTATGCCTGCAGTATAAGAAGAGATCAGGAAAACGCCAGGTGCAGCAGGGAGGACACCTTTTTACAAAGATCTCTGAAAGCAAGGAGATGCCTGCTGTTACTCCTCAGGATTTCAGCCCCTCTCAGAAGTAATTTTCACTTGGGCTGCATTATCTTGGTCATTTTGATCTTTCAAGCTTGGGACTCATTACAAATGAGGTGCTCCCGCTGTTGCTATCTTGGGTGTTATTGCCCTTCTTTGAGCAGTGAGTGCTCTCAGTAAGGCACAAGCAGCAATACAACATTCAGGTTTGGACAGCCTGATCTAGTGTGACATGTCCCTGCCCATGGCATGGGGGTTGGAACTGGATGATCTTTAAGGTTCTTTCCAACCCAAACTATTCTATGATTCTCTTCCAGCCCTCTGGAAGAAACAGCAGAAACCATTCTCCCCTCCAGAGAACAGAAGTTAACAACAGTTTCCATCTAGAAACACAGAGTTGAAAGAAGTGGTATGTTAATACTCTTGTCCCAATGGCATCCTTGAGGGACAGGCTTCCGGTTCAGGCAATTATCAGCTCAGCTAATTCTGCCTTGGCCACAAGACACGCAAGATGTCTGTACATCTCAATATGTCCAAAACATTAGCATGCCTCAAAGTAGACAGCATACCCACCATCTGTCTGCAGAACATTGTCAAATCACCTTTGTAATGAGACGGCAGTGGGAGGCAATGCTTATGTGCTTGGCCACTCATAGAATCATAGAATAACCAGGTTGGAAGAGACCCACAGGATCACTGAGTCCAACCATTCCTATCAAACACCAAACCATGCCCCTCAGTACCTCATCCACCCGTCCCTTAAACACATCCAGGGAAGGTGAATCAACCACCTCCCTGGGCAGCCTGTTCCAGTGCCCAATGACCCTTTCTGTGAAAAATTTTTTCCT
>WAAB01018631.1:24036-35724 GCA_013389865.1 Piaya cayana | reverse complement strand
CTCAGCCCAGTGGTCCAGCCTGTTCAGATCCCTTTGCAGAGCCTCCCTACCCTCCAGCAGATCAACACTACCTCCCACCTTAGTGTCATCTGCAAACTTGCTAAGGGTGCACTCAATGCCTTCATCCAGGTCATTGATGAAGACATTGAACAGGGCTGGACCCAGCACTGAGCCCTGGGGAACCCCACTTGTGACTGGCCTCCAACTGGCCGCTCAGAAGATCTCAGATTGACACAACAGCTGGAAGTATAGTACTTGTTTCATATTTTCCTCATAGCCTTCAGAACTTTTTACTTGAAAAAATGTCCAGTGAAACAAAGATCCTGACATGACCAGAGAACTTAAGGAGCAGTGCCCTTGGCTTGAGCCTATTAGCCTCTATCTTTAATGAGCTGGAGCAGACAGAGAGATTTACTTGGGTTTGTAATGTTGTTATGCTCTGTAGATCAACAACATTCTTGGCTTCCTTTCAGAAAACCACACAGAGTCTGGCTTCCTAAAGATAAGATCATCAGAAATTGTGGAGAGCTGCAAGCACCTGATAGTGTCACTGATTCTGATCTTTGCCCAACTGCACAGTAGTCAGTCCCTGGAGAGACCTATTTCTGGACCATCTATCGCTTTGCCTGTGTACACACACAGAATGTCTATAGCTTCTGCTAGAAACTTCAACCCCAAATTTAAGCTCACATCAGATGTCTAAATCAATTGGATTACTTTGAAAATGATCACATTTATACCAGGGTGGGGTGTACTAAGCATTTCTTGTGATAAGATGGACTCCATCTGATAGGTCTTTTTAAATTGCAAAGTTGTTCTAGAACTACTAGACAATTGTGGCTACAGCTTGGAAAAGAAAATCTTTCACACCCTGATGCTTCCATGTAGAGAAAATAAATGTCAAAATGCTACTTTGAAAAGAGCTTGAATATTCACCTGGTAGCACTGCCTGAAGCTATGACCTAAGGGGAATAGAATAAAATATATTGAACTTCTGCATGGTGTGATTTCAACTTTTGTGCCTTAGCAGTGGTAGAGGAGGATAGTTTACCTGATATATACTAAGAAGAAAGAAGTGTTGAATCAGTGTCAGAGGTGTACTTAACAGCTACAATATGCACATTCAGTCTTGGCAGAAGAGAATAATGTTTATTTCTTCACACCATGCTCCATTTACCCGAAGGACCACTGCCCTACTTAATGCTCTAAGGCATGGCAGGCAACCTCTTGATCTAACAAATGCAATGTAGCTTGCAAGTATGAATTAGGTCAAGATGAACAAATGAAAGAATGGGAGAGTGCAGAAGAATGGATGAAAGAGCCTGGAGCCTGACCTTAGAGCAAGAATAACACAGCAATAAACCCAGCCATTATTTCCAGTCTGTGTCAGGAGCAACGGGAGGCCCTGCATAAAATAGTTTGATCTGTACTTGGATGATGCTGAGCAGAACACCATTTCAACCTATTGTGCTGAAACAAGAGCCTGCAGGCATAGGACATAGAGCCTGTGGTCATAGGACTTTCCATTGTAAGTATAGGTTAAGTCTTAGGTCCATAACTAAGTACAGCTATAAGGCCAGGGATAATCCATCTCAAAAGTACCTGCTGCAATGAATGATTGCCTACGCTGCATAGGCATATGTCAAAACAAGACAACGCTATCCTTTTTATAAACCTGTATTGCACCAGGTCAAAAAATATTTTGGAGTTAATATTTCTGCTCTTATGTTCTCATTTTACTACATGTGTGATCTACATTAATTCACTGAGTAAGACTGCTGGCTGTCAATAATTGGGTAATTTAGTGGCAGCTTATATTTTAAAATGCCCTCTCCTCCACTTTGATATTAAGCACTCATTTGAGAGGAACAGAAAGCTTTATAAAAAGCAGGGTTGGCAACTAATATATGTAACTCTAGATGAAAAGAAATACATGTACAGAAAAGTTATAAGCTAGAAAAGGTAAGTATTGCTTTCTAGATTTATATTTTTATATTATAATAATGGGTACCATAGAAGGACCCTTTCTCATGTTCAAATTTTATTGCACTGACATCAGTGCGACTATTCCTGTATTCAGTGGTATGAAAATGGTTATGGGCTTTGCAGAACTGGGGCTTAAATTGAACCACCAAACAGATCAGTTTGCCTTCACAGACCCATTACATTAAACATTTAAAATGTTGCATGGAAGATTCCTATCCTTTTTAATGTAAAAACTCTAAAAAAATAGCAAGACTAATTACTTGATCAAATTAAAATAATTAGAGAAATCATGTCAACTTTCAGGCACACACACACAAAAAAGTTGTTCTTTTCTTTTCCTCAAGGATGCACTGGAATACAGGTAGAAGAGCGCCATTCTGTTGGGGACATGGACATGCATGCAAGAATGTGTACATGTTCTTGCTCATAAGACGGGCTGGATCAGATGTCATGCCAAAGGAAATTTCCACAAGCTGAACAACTCTTATAGCTGATAGATGTGTGTCACAGCAGCTTCTTTCCCTGCACAGAACTGATGCTGCTTTTAACAAATCAGTCTTTTCCTCACAGATCACTATGGAGGGAGAAGCTGTGGCTTCAGCATTTTGTCAGTTCTGGATTTTTTATTTTTTTTTTGTAAAGGAGAGCATTAGGAATTGGACTTTTTGGTTGCTCAGTGAAGCAGTATTGACCAAGTCAGCTCAGGTAATTTTGTAGCCAGCCATTTGGACCTTTCACCTTTCTTTTCCTGGGATTGGCAGCAAGAGAGTTTCAGGATGAACTCTGAAATCACAGAATAAAAAACCTTGCTGCTAAAGGGCTGGATGGCCATTTTCCAAGCAAACAGAAGAAGGAAAGAGTGGGAACATTACTCTCCTCTCTTTTGTAAAAGGATTAAAAGAAATTTCAGTCCCTGAGGATAAAGGACAAAAGCAAGGTGAGTGAGGACACTATCAAAAGAAGAGTCAACAGAAGAGTCCCATAGAACATGAAACAATATTTGCTAAATCAAAAGAAATCAAAGAATGTGGAATGCTAGTTTTGCAGTGATGGATGGGCTTATTACAAAACACTTCCATACCTTTTCTTGACTTCTAACATGATCTTCAAGGCAATTATGTGTTCCTTAGGTACTTGCTTCTCTTCAATTATAAAGATTAAAACAAATTTGGGAGTGAGTGAACTTTGGCAACAGAAAATCTGTGGATACTACCATGGAGCTGTGTCAGGATCCAGCTGCCGAAACAGAATTTTACCAGGATTTCTACTCATGATGTCTTATAAATAACTATCATGCATATTTACACACATTTATCAAGGTATTGGAAATAACATATGATTTTAATCTAAAATAGCCAATAATTGACACTTGTGGAAAAATATCCAGAATATGAAAGTGTCTTGGATGCAAACTTGTTAATTGCAAGACTTAGTATCTTAAATATTCGTACCTTCTTTGCTGTTAATATTAAGACTTATCCTGAGCTTTCAGTCTCGTGTATTTGGCAAAATCTAATTGTTTAACTTTAAGTACAGCCTATTTTCCAATATGAATTATTAGCCAGGCTGAAGAATGCAAATTGTATACCTTTAAAAACAAAAACTACAATTCCTACTTGCAAAAACTCGTACAGGTACTCTCATTAACAGCTTCACAAAAGAATTCAGTACTATAGGGAATATGAATTCATGTAATTAATCACAGTCTGTAAAAGTAATCAGAGAAAAAAGTAAGGACTGTGGTGTTAAGGGATATACAGGGATTTGGAGATATGAAAGGCACAAATGAATGCAAAAGGTAATCAGCTAATTAATAAGAAAGTATGATTATTTTGAAACAAAGTCAAGATAAATTAAATAGTTGAAGATTTCTTTTCTTGACAGAGTTACAGAGTAAAAGTGTCATGTGAAATCAGCTGCAAAAGCAGGAAAAGAAGTTAAAACTTGGAATGCATCCAGAAAGGATTAAAGTAGTTATGTGAAACAAAGGAAGAACACTATATAAGGTAAAATTGCCACCAAACATATGCCTTAATACAAAATGAATTTGGTGAAGCTGGTTTGTTGCATGGATATGACTTTCTCAATGCATTCCTCTTTTTAAAAAATACATTCTTTTTTATGCATGCACAGACCAAGCTATTTTGTCAAAGAAATTGTGTGGGCATTTTAGTCTGCTGTTATGCAGATACTCGTATGACCAAATCTGCCTTTCTTTGGAGAATCACATAACTTTGTTTAGTCAAACTCAAATTTCCTATAGGTGTGCATTCATCATGGAACGATAGAGAAACCAATAACTTGTGCCAATTACAATGTTCAAAATTCAAAGAACAAATAGCTTATGTCCTGCTAGCAAAGAGTTCTCCCAGCCTTCCAGAAGGATTCTGCAGAAAGCTCACATATCACAGGAAGTGAAATTAATTTCACCTCTCTTTGGACTACTTCTTCAGACTCCCTCTGGAGACAATGGGGAGAAAAAGTCACTTACAAAAGTGTGTTGGATTTCATCTTAAGGCAGACATCTGAAGTACAGTACATGAGCACTGCTCTAGTAGCACCTATTTTTCTCCCTTTATCTATGAATGGATTCCAAACAACCAGTTTTTCTGCCCCTTTTCAAGTAAAAAAGAGCACCGGGTACTGACTGGGTAAGTTCCATTTGACTAGAGGCTGGCAGATGTTACTCCCATTTACAAGAAGAGCAAGAGGGAGGATCTGAGAAACTGCAGGCCTGTCAGTTTGACTTCGGTGCCCGGGAAGATCATGGAACAGGTCATCTTGAGAGCTATCACATAGCACACACAAGACAGCTGGGTGATCAGGCCCAGTCAGCATGGGTTTATGAAAGGCAGATTGTGCCAAATCAGCCTGATCGCCTTCTTTGACAAGGTGACCCACTTAATGGATGAGGGAAAGGCTGCAGATGTAGTGTACATGGACTTCAGTAAAGCCTTTAACACCATTTCTCACAGAATTCTACTCAAGAAGGTGGCTTCCACTGGTCTGGACAGACACATCCTCTCATGGGTAAAAAACTGCCTGGATGGCTGGGCCCAAAGGGCTGTGGTAAATGGACTTAACTCCAGCTGGAGGCCAATCACAAGTGGTGTCCCCCAGGACTCAGTGCTGGGTCCAGTTCTGTTCAATATCTTTATCAATGACCTGGTTGAAGGGATTGAACATACCCTTAGTATGTTCACAGATGACAGTGAGCTGGGAGGAAGTGTTGATCTCCTTGAGGGTAGGGAGGCTCTGCAAAGGCATCTGAACAGGCTGGACTGCTGGGCTGAGAACAATGGGATGAGGTTCAACAAGGCCAAATGCCAAGTCCTGCACTTAGGACACAATAACCTCGTACAGTTCTACAGGTTTGGAGAAGAGTGGCTTGAAAGCCACAAGATGTGGAGGTGTTAGTTGACAGCCAACTGAACATGAGCCAGCAGTGTGCCCAGGTGGTCAAGAAGTCCAATAGCATCTTGTCTTATGAGAAGTGGCTGAGGGAACTCAGGTTATTTAGCTTAGAGAATAGGAGGCTGAGGGGAGACTCTTCACCCAAGCAATAGGTGATAGGATGAGAGGGAATGGCCTCGAGCTGCGCCAGGGGGGGTTCAGATTGGACATCAGGAAAGTGTCTTCACTGAAAGGGTTTTCATGCACTGGAACAGATTGCCCAGAGAGGTGTTTGAGTCACCATCCCTGGAGGTGTTTAAAAAGCAAGTGGATTAAATGCTTAGGGATATGATTTAGTAGTAGACAGGAATGGCTGGACATGGAGATCTCAAAAGTCTTTTCCAACCTAGAGATTCTATGATTCTATGACTGCAGAGGGTCTTTGCATGACTATGTTCTAAATCCAGCAAGAAAGGTTTAAGTGCCTTTTGTTAGACAGAATATATGTGGAACTTCAAATAGTTATCAAAGCTTGTAAAGATTTAAGAACGGAAGTTATGTGGGTAGCACTAAAGCACGTAGGCTGACTCATGCATTTATCCAAGAACTCAGCAGTTGCAGCTCAGTTATGCTTGCAAAGATTGTGCTCAACTCCAGTCAAAAAACAGAACTGGTAAAATCTCTGAGCTTTTTGCAGAGGATCTGCAAATAAAAAACACTGGCTTTGTCAGACAGATTGCTCATACATCTTTGCAGGTCTTGCCTTTAGTAGGATTCTAATAAATTGTCCTACCCTCTAAATCCTTTTCTCGATCGTTTTGGCAGTGTATGTCAACACTTAGCCAGATGCTGAAATGATGCCACCTAAGGCCAATTGACTAGTTGACAAAGCTTTTTTTAAAAATTCACTGCTTTCTGCAGGGTTTTTATGTTGTTGTTTTAGTAACTGCACTGTTTCCTTCAAAGATCATTTACTTCTAAATTTCTACAGCAAAAGTAATTATCAAATCAGCAGTTCTTTTTAAGATATTTCAAGCCCTTTAGAAGTGGTAAAGGGGAAGCTTAATAACAATGATATTTGGAAACAAATATCCCTCGATACAGAATTTTCTGAGTGCATTTGAAGCCAGTTCTCCTGCTTGTTTAGTTCAGGATGGGACCCATCCTTTTATGTTTCTCTTCAGACAGCCCCTTCAGCCAGGAAAGCCTTTTCACAGCAGTTCACAAATGGATGGACCAGAGAGGACAAGCTAAGGTGTGCATTTGGAGACACCTGCTCTGGTTGCTGCTGCAGCTGGGCCCTCAGGTCTAGGTTGTCTCTATGCATATGGGTAGAGCATGACAGCCAGAAAACATCAAACAACTGGAAAGGATCTAGGAGGACATGCAGAAGAAATAGGGCAAGAGGCTGTTCCCAGCTTTGTGAGGATGGCATGAACTCAAACAAGCACAGAATGCATTTTAGGCAGGCTGCAGCAGCAGATGCCAGGTGGACAGGCAGGGTACAGTGTGCCAATGGCCACATCTGAGCCATACAAGCCCTTGCTGCCAGATCTGTGATTTTCACTGACTTTAACGGCAAAGAAAATCATCATGAAACTAAAAGGTATGTCCTGAAATCAGTTGCATACTGCAAACACCAAGCCATGTTTGTAGGATGCTTCTTAGCACAAATGATAACCCCGCAGAATGAAAAAGTAGGTCTTAGGCAGGAAATGTATGACATAAAAAGCAAGCTCTCACAAAAGGGGTAGGACATTAAAACTTGTGGAGCATTGGACATCCAGGCTGAGCCCTAGCTGCCCAAACACACCATATTTCCTCAGAGGAAGACAAGCATTTTTTCCAAGTAGTTCAACTTGGAGTTTATCTTAAATTTCATGTCAGAATTCTTTCAATTTTAAAAGGTTAGTATATGATACAATGTCATACACCTGGTGGCAGAGAAGTGTAGAAGGAGGCTAGATTAAATTTCCAAGGGCACCTACAATTGCATAAGTCGTCTACATTCAGATAAATCAATCTTACTGTAGGTGACCATTTTGCTGCTTGAGCTGTTAGGTATTGGTCTTGTAGTGCTGTTGCACCAGATGCCAAGTGAGGCTGGATTTTTGTGAGTTAAACTGAGCAAGCCATGTCCTCTCTCTGACCCGCTGTGGAATTTAGCTGTCTTTGCACCCATCACAACAGAAATGAGCATGCAACAACTGAGTCTCCGCATGCACACTTAGGAGAATCAATGGCCTAAAGTGAAGTCTCATATTGATTTTAGAAATTCAAACCCAATACTAATGTATTCACGCATATACACTCACACTGACCTTTAAAAAAGGTGTGCAGAAGAAGATTTATTCACACAGTTTAAATTTTGCAAAATGTGGGAGTTTTTGCAAATGTCTGATGTAGTCTTCATTTTAATGCATATTCTCACCTTAATGTAGGTCCCTTACTTTAGTGAATTTCCTGCTAAACTTCTCATTTTTCAGCTGTAATTCTTGTATGGCGCATTTAGAAATGAAAACAAAACAGTATTAGTGCCTCTAGGTCAGCAAAACTGAATCTCTGCTATACGATAAGCTATAAAGAAGCATGCTTTTGGAAATTGCCTGCTAATTTGTTTTGCAGATCATGGGATTGTGTAGACCTGACTCTCTTTCACACTCTTCAGTCAGCAGTTCTGTACTGCTATGCCACGTCAGTGCAGACCTGAATAGCCCTGTGGGCAAGTCTGGGGTGTAAATAATGCAGCATGACAATAACAGCTTGCACAATGACAAGAGATTAAGATTTCGATCCATCCTCAGACACCTGGTAGAAGTGAAAGGCTGTCTTTTTGAGCACTGCAGTCTCCACCCTACACATTAGCCTGCGACCAAATTAGACTAAGGACTTTGACTCAGTCACTGAACAAACAACTATACTGTTTAAAAACATAAATATCTGGTTTTTCTTGCCCCTATTTATTTATATCGCACTGTTTCTAGAAGTTTCCACGCTAAAAACACCAGCAGAAGACTGCTCAAGTTCATAGTCTGGTGTTTTGGTTGGAACAGTGATCTGAGACAGTCTGCCACAATACAGAATGGGGCCCCAAGACCTCTGTATGACCTGACTGCCATGTTGCAGGGAACCACAGTCAGAGGAGCAAGACAGAGACCTGTCATGGCCTTAGTGCCCCAACAAGATTTGCCAGAAGTCATTTGTCAAAGCCTTGTGCTTTTATTCATGATAACAAAACCAGACAGCAGATCCTTCTACAGGTGCACCAGTCTCTCTGCACATTTATGGAGGTTATTCCCCATGCTCATTAGCAAACCACCTCATATACTGAATGCAATTTAATCAACAAATGAGGTTGTCCTTGGCAGGGTATTTCCAGTTGAAGGATGACTCCTCTTTGTAGAGATGGAGTTGTACAACCACTTTAATTTGATTGAAAAAATTAGCCCCATTAAGTACATAAATGTTTAAGTAAATCCTTTGGACATAGTTCACTTAATAAAAAACAAATAATTATCCAATTTTAAAAAGAGCAGGAAACTGCAGGGTAACTTATAATGTTAACTCAGGTTTTGTAGAAAATAATACCTAAATCCACTTACATGTCAATTAAAGGCACTGTTATTTTTTCCTGCAGGCTTAAAATATTACTTTGGAATGTCCACAGAAGTGTGTGTGTTTGGTGGGGGTAGTCCCCTCTTCACAATATGGGCTATCTCAGCCCTATTTGAAGTGCCTGTTAGTCTAATGCCTTTTCAGAGTGCCTGAAGACATGAAGAAGCACTTCTTATCTAGCACATCCAATAAGGATTAGGATTTTTTTAGGGGTTCTTAGCATTGCTATTTATTTATTCCATCTAGTTATAGGCATGTTACAGGAAGTGAGGATATGTCTTGTTTTAGTAAAGCAAATATTTTCATTTAATTGCTAATTCTGGAATATTTCTGGTTATCATTACATTTCACAGTGCACAATACAGATACTTCTCAAGATAGTTTTTGCAGTCCCTTCTCTAAACCTGCCTCTTGTCCTTCTTATCCTCCCACAGTGCAGAGTGCAGCTTCTGGGTTCTCTTTTCAACCTCCAACCTCAACCATTTTTTTCCCCTCATCTTTTTCAACTCCAGGATGAATGTCACCTGCTGCTGAATCTCCACCTTTGCTTGTTCTGTGATCAAACCTGGTGTGTTTGACCCTCCTTTCCCGACTGCACTGAGGTTTTTCCTGTGGCCCAAGCTGCAGCCGCTGCTGTGCTGTCCTTGAAGAGAAGGCTGAGTGCTGTCTGCTGATCAGCATCCCTTTGAAAACCCTCTCCCTTAAGAGCAACCGCATGTGCTGGTTTAGGCACTTAGTGCACCACCAGCGCTGTGACCACCACCATTTCACCTACCAGGAAACCAGAGCAGGGCTCATGGCAGCTCAGCTTTTCTAAGAGCAGCTTTTGAATGCAGCATGTGTATATGTGGTTCTTGAGAAACTAATTTCACAGACTAAGGAATAGAAAGCATATCATTGCAGCTTAATCAAATTAAATATTCAAATGAAAGCAATAATTACTTAAATTTGTCTTGAGACTTAGCGAGATTAAGTCTTTGAAACATCATTTTTTTGCTATAGGCTATAACAAGCAAGCTATTCTCTAATGATGCAGAAAAAAAATGAAGCAATTGGGTTATCACCAACCTAGAGTTATTTACGAAAGATGATGAGAGTGTGGTTGTTGAATAGCCCTTGGACAGTACCTCTTCTTTTCAGATGACTTTACTAACACAGTATCAACTAAGCACTGACATTAAGTAAAAAAAAAATCCTAGCCAAGCATTTAAATTCACTGCCAGTGTATGTGGAAATGAGATATTTAGTGCCTGGTGGAAATCACTACAGCAAATTCCACTCTCATTATAATCTGTTAATTAATGTGTTAACATATGATTGCAGCAGATCGGCAAGACCAGCACTCCCATCAAGTCTAGGCATGCATAATACATGCCCTGCATGCTCCAGGTCCAGAAAATACAGTAAGAGTACACACCTTCACAGTTAATGTAATACATCTTAAGGTCCTTATGTGTATCCGGAAGGAAAGCTGTCAGCTGAAATTTTTCACATGTGTTTCTTCACTGACTTTAATGACAGAGTGATTCAATTTATGCAAATATCTGACTTGTGAGTCAAGACTGAGATGGTAAAGGTGGTCTCAGAGACTCTGCTCTGGTTGTGGTATTTAAAGTCACATTTTGTAACTGCCTAAGTGCTGTCTTCAAGGAGCACAACACTCACCTTCTTGTGAGTTTGCAGAGGAAATAACCTGGAAAGGTAACACTTTTCTGCGCCCTGGGGAGAGCAATGACTGAAGCCTGGGAACAAGCAGGCTGTTAGGAGACACAAGCAGGAATCACAGGAGCAGAACTGCTCATGTGCCTGGTGCAGAATTGTTGGCAGCAGTGTGCACCTGCAAGGGGCTAGCCAGCCTTCCAAATGGGGTTGCTGCTGAATAGGCTAGCTAGGAGCTACTTCAGGCTTCTGCCCAGGATTGAGCACAGACAGTGATGAACCTGACTGTTCCCTACAACAGTTACTGCTGGTTTTTGCCTACTCATCCTTGACATATCTTCCCATGGAACTGGGAATCTTAATTTTGGGGCATTTTTTCTGCTAGTTAGCTATTTGTATACACTCCGTTCTCATTGCTGTCTCTTCTCCATATTCATATCTCTTCATTATTAGATGAATAAAAACGTTGCAGGAACTTACTATACTTCAGAGAAAATAAAATTTAGTATCAATGGCACAGAAGGATATTAGAGCTCAGAACAACAAAGTAAAGCTTCTAGAGTACATTACACATCGCCCTGGGCAATACCATTAGTGGCTGCTGCTAACAACATCAGCGGCACTGGTAGAGACAGGTGCTGATATTAGTAATAAGAATTTCTGGTCCCATGCCAAATCAAATGCACTCCAAAAGACCGCAGGAACAGTGTAAGGAAGAGTGACCTCCGACATGTCTCCCAAAGCAATATTTTTTTCCTTTCAACCTCAGTTCACTTGCATATTACCACAAGTAAAAATCTCTAAGATGGAAACAAAACTCCTTACTCCTGAAGCCTGATAGAAATACTAGTTTAAAATTAGAAGATAATGTAGCAGATTTGTGTTTAACCCTAGGAGACCATTTTCATCTACTATTCTTTGCAATGGGATTACTGCAAGGCTACCTCAAGTCCTGCACAGGCAACTATGGAAAAGAGTTTCTAAGACTAACGACAAGGTTCATCTTGCAGGGGCTGGAAATGGGGACCTGTGTGT
>WAAB01018631.1:0-23278 GCA_013389865.1 Piaya cayana | reverse complement strand
GGAAAGGGTCATTAGGCACTGGAATATGCTGCCCACGGAGGTGGTTGATTCGCCTTCCCTGGAGGTGTTTAAGTTACGAGTGGACGAGGTCCTGAGGGACATGGTTTAGTGTTTTGTGGGAGTGGTTGGACTCGATGATCCGGTGGGTCTCTTCCAACCCGGTGATTCTGTGATTCTGTGAATACACTTTCACATACAACTAGATTGCTTCTCAAAGACTGTGCTCATGTCCTCATTTGCTTTTATAGGTAACACACTGAACAGTCTAATGTGGCTGAGACACTCTGATGATGACTCACCCAATTCAAACTGGTTGGAAATGTTACCACAGGTTTGTCTCACTTCTTCACTGTCCCAGCCAAGAGGATAGAGGGCACAACCAGATCCAATCAACAAACCTATGGAGAGAAGAAAAAAACATTTATACAAGCAATTGCCGTTAGCTTAAACACAGGCTGCCACTTGGGAATCAAAGTGTAAAATTGCCATTTGGGGATCTCAGATTAAAAACCCCCAAACTCTTCTTCTCCTAAAACCAGTAGAAAGTTATTTGGATTTCTACCACTGCATTCTGCTACACCGTTTTAAAACTGGTCTGTGGTCTGGAGGCAGCCCTGGAGGTTCAGCACCAGAAGCCACTCTAAGCTTCTGGTGTTTCCACTTAGGAGCTTTTTAGACTCCCCTTCCACTCTACAGAACTGCTACATATACTGTTTGGAGAATTCAACACAGAGTTAAATAGAAGCTGTGTTAATCATAGCATTCATAAGACAATTGCATCTGATTAATTAAAATAACAATCAACCAGGGTCTATTATGATTCTAGCAGGAAAAGTAAACCAACAATTGTGCTAATGCATTGTCATTTTCCTTTGGTTTTCACCCTTTCATAAGACAGGGTTTTATGTCACCTTATCAATCCATACCACAGGTACACACTCCACAAAGTTTTCTCAAATTGTTCCAACTAAAAAAATGAGGCCATTTACCTATTATCATGCTTGGCTTAACCTTCACAATATGCTTTGGTTTCTCCGGCCCTCATGTGGCCCCAAGCAGATGTGTTTTGGCCAAGTCTTTCCCTTCATAAGATCTTGTTGGGATTCACCCAATAGGTCATGATTATTTTGCAAAAGTGGCATTTTTATCATATTGCATTCTCAGCTGTCACTGCAGCAGCTGCCAGAAAGCGGGTGTAGCTGGCAAAGCTTCTTAAGGGACGGCCTAGAGAGAACATTTTAATGTATGCTACAGCACTTAAATGCTACCTCTTCTGTGTCAGATGGTATTTGCAAGATTAGAAATGAATCACTGTGTAGATAACAGGCTGGGCAGACCTGACACTTTGCAGGCCATAAAGACATGCAAGACCTCAAAAAGTTCGCAGTGTAGGTTTGCAGTGTAGGTTTGCAGTGGTGCCTTTTACCTGTTAAGTAGAGCACATGAACAGGACACGGTTTCAAGCCCTACAGCTGTCACTTTGGTCAAGTCCCTTGACCTCACACCCTCTGACTTTTCCTCTCTTGACAATGAGAATAAGGACAATATGCTCCCTGGCAAAGCCCTCTTCTGCCATGCTCCTAAGCACAGCAAAGTTCTGGGTATGGTGACAGAGACAATGTGGACATCACAGCAGATTAACAGGAGTCCTAACAGTGTTTCTGACTCTGGGCATGGAGCTAGCTGTGCATTTTTACTGTCTCTATCCTCCAGATATCTAAGCTTCTCATATTTCTGACACTCCTGTAAAACACATAAATCACCTTATTGTGTTCTTGGTTTGCTAAAAGACATACCTGAACATCCAGAAGTGTTATCTCAACTTTCTCTTAGCATCTTAGCTATTAACAAAGTAGGTCAGCAACTCCTTTGCTGCCTCTCCAAGCACATTTGCCCGTTTAGGGCCCAATATTAGTTCCTTAGATCTTTCTCCACTAAATTTGAATTTCTTCTTGCTGCTCATGCCTACTTCTTCCTCTCCTTATTGAGCAGTCACTGCCTTCTCTCCCCATATCTGCATCACATAATGGAAAGTAAATCCCTGAGGCAGCCCCCTCTCAGATGGTGTGTTCACCCAACAGCTGTTAGGGGAGAAAAGCAATTAAGGACACATGAATGTTAGGTATTTTCAGAACTTTGCCTGACCTGGATATGGTTGCTTCTAATGTCTTCGCTAATGGCTTTCACAGTATCATCTGATTTTTTTTTTCCCCAGGGCTACAGAGCCAATGGCAGCTGGTAGGATCCATGTAAACNCAATTAAGGACACATGAATGTTAGGTATTTTCAGAACTTTGCCTGACCTGGATATGGTTGCTTCTAATGTCTTCGCTAATGGCTTTCACAGTATCATCTGATTATTTTTTTTTTCCCCAGGGCTGCAGAGCCAATGGCAGCTGGTAGAATCCATGTAAATGAGAGTTGCTGCTAATTAAATTCTCAGAAAACTGTTTCTTAGACAAGAGAACTCAGGCTAAAACCGGGTCTACACTTGTTAAAGACAACTTAAGACTCTTTGACAAAAGGCTGATTCTCAGGTGAATTGTTAAAGCAAGAAGGGCATTGTGAGGTGCTGACAGCATGGCTAATGTGCTAGGAATGGACAGGACCCAATGGGACAAGGAGGAACATGACCACTGATGATGAGAATGGCTGAGGAAGCGGGGAAGAGCACCTAGATGACAGAAATAGCTTCACAGATCAGTACATCATGGCATTCCTGGCCAGTCCTATTGTGGTTCTGAGCCCTTCTCAACACCGGCCACGATTCCCATGACAGACCACAGATCAGAAGCTGCTCTGGCCAAAAGTGAACCACTCTGGCAGGACTCATTTCAATCCACTAGTGTTTCTGAACAGACTCTTTGGGAGACCTTGCAAATGCTCAAAGAGTTCCACTGCGAGGGGCAAGGAGAGGTATGCAGGGAGCTGGAGGGAAGGCAGTCTTGCAGCCCTCTGCATTGGACCAGCTGAAACAGCAGCCAGCCCTTCCCCACAAAAAGGTCCTGAGAAAGCCTCCAGCCCAAATCCTCCAGGAGAACACAACAGCAGCACTGCAGGCAAGTGAAAGGACTATTAGCATAACAATGCTGCCCCTCCAAACCCAGAACAAGCCCTTACTCAGCACTTGCCAATTACTCTCCTCAGGTGGCAAGCTGTCTAGTGCTCATTGCACTCACAGAGGGCTCTTTGTTTTTCGCTCCATTTAGGCTTCGTTGCAGTAACAGGTTGTTGCCTAGTTTTTTTCCCACGAACGACTCTCACAGTACATTCCACTGCCACCTTCCAAACACAGCTCACGGCTCTTCCAAACACCTTGTACTTGATCACTCTTTCTGCTGACACTGGATACAATGGCCTTGGCAACTTATTTCCTTCCTTAGCCAGACTTCTTAATTCCCTTATCATACCCTCTTTCCTGTTTCTCTATGTCTGTTTTAGTAAGTCCAATGCCTAGTTTCAGTCAAAATAAATTTTGACAGTCAAGCTATGTCACTTAATCTGGGTTTTTAAAATACCTCACACAAATGTACCTTGACCTCAGTCTTTAACGTTGGTCTAAAGTGTGATTATTATTGATTAGTAAGTATATTTAATACTCAAAATAATCCTAGATTTCCTTGTTTCTTTCACAAACCCACATAATTCTTATATGCTCTACCAAATAACCACCTTCAAACTGAAAGCTTGCTCAGACAGAGACAGATAAAGTCTATCCTGCTCACTGATCAACTTGTGCAAATCTAGAGAAATTAAATTCGTGGACATCCTGGGAAAGTAGAATCAAGGCCTTCCATGAGAAATCAAACATACTGTAATGTTAAACAACTCAAGAGGACCAACTACTTCACTCAAAAGTGAACGTTTGCCCTTAAAGCCCGTCCACACTCTCTAATAACCAGCTCACAGTGTTCATCGCTGAGCCCCACAATTAGCTCTGCCTCCCAGAAACAAATAAATCCCATAAGAGTGAAGTAGCATGCTGTGGAGAAAATCTCCCTACTCCTGCAATAGCTGGCTCTCCACTTGAGTATGGGCTGTGCTGAGTCTTGTTTGTGGATCACCAGCCATCAAGCACTGCAGCTTCTCTTCTGCTAACAGCATACACTGACCACAATGATGAGATCAAAGAGGGAACTGCTGCCTAACAGCAGTGCTGCTGCGTGGCCCTGAAGCATGAGTGGCAGCATGTTTGCCTATGAAGAACAAGGTATAAAGCCAAAAATAAGCTCCCATGCTCTGTTTAGCAAACACAAAACCTGTCAGTGAGCAAGGGGGCTGCCAGAAGCACAGGGCATTTTTCCCATCAGAAAGAAAGGCTTATGCCTATAAATACCAATTTTGTCACAGGTACCAACTGGCCACAAGTCTTAAAGCTGTTGTTTTGACATCTTGTTTGATATGACTGATTTTAATCTGGTTTTAAGTCACCTTCAAGTCTTTCCCTGTAGTGATATGCATGTGCCTGTTGTGGATTTAGGTCTATTCACAAAGCAGTTGTGTTCCCCAGTATTTCTTGCAGGCAAGGTGGGAGCCTGACTCATGGACTGGCCTTCAGGGTAATATTTTCACAAAGGCTTAGAGTCTGTTAGACAATAAGGCAAAATTTCACAAATTTTGCTTTATGCTTTGAGGTATTTACGTATAAATATATGTATAATTTTGTGTGTGTAATGGTGCTGGATCTGCCCCATGGCTTTCAGCAAGATTTTGCATGACTGTCACAGGGCTGGTACCACCACAGTCTGCATGGACAGTGATGTTGCAGGCTGGCATTTCAGTTCCCTTATTTTATACACCAAAAGTGTGGTGTGTGCCTTGATAGAATTAATCAGACTTGGACAAAAGCACCTCAGCCCCTTCAAGTCAATCATTCCCTTCAGATTAATCCACGCCTGTCTATAAGGTACTAAAGTTGTGGATTAAACTCTTCAAATGCAAAAAGACTGCATACTATTATCGCTAATAATTCATACATGCTCACAGCCAATTTGTTTAATCACAGAGAATACAGGTCCTGCTGAATAGCTGCAACCTCCATTTAAAGACCTAAATTAAATCCAAGGGCTGCAAACCCAACAGAAATCCTTAAGCTAATTTTGCAGCTTCAGTAGAGAGCAGTTACTGGTTTAGCTCAAGAGTCACATCCTGACCTGGCCTATAGTTACTGTATTTAGGCAGCTATGCCACTCAGGATACCACACCCATCTTTACAGCTGCTTGAAATGCTTAGGATGCCTACAACATTTTTTAAGAAAGCCAAAAAAAAAAAAAACCACCACCCAACAAACCACTGTGCTGTAATTAACATCATCTGTCAGCTTCCATTATCCGCTACAGTCATGAAAAGAAATAGAAAAGAAAAGGAAATGTGCAGGTCCATAAGCAATGGCTTCACAGAAGTGGGTGCAGATTTGAGGTGTGAGCTGGTCAGTAGGATAGGGCCCGCCAGCATTGGGGGGCACTGGTGGCACTTGACTGCTGTTTTGGCATTATCAGAGACCAGCTCTTCTGGAGCAGTTCTGCATTCAGGAATGAAACAGGCTCCTTGCCCTGATTCGTGAATCACTGCTGTTGTAAGCACTGCAGCTGGCTCAATGCGCCAGGGAGGCATAAGGGAGAGAGCCATGGGGCTGACAATGCAGCCAACTTCAGCAATGCAGAGTTGGAATTAAGTTCTTGGCTTCAATATTTAACAAGGTTCCACTTAGCCATGAACTAGCCATGCGTAGTCCATGCAGAGGACTGGATACCTTAAATAAGTGAGCTAAAACAAAACTACAAACCAGTGTGTCAGAGGGTGGATGCCTCAATAAACTACTCAGAGTAATCCTTGTCCATCTCAGACAGCTTTCCCTGTCACTTTTGCTGTGGGTATTATGCATTATTGTATTTTAGCAACACTTAGAACTTGAAAGATGATCTTGTCTGTCTGGAGTGAAGCTCCTGATTGAAAAGAATTGCATATATAGCAGGTTCTGCATATGGTGGAATGGGGGACAGTAAAGAAGGGGCAGTAATTCCATTAGTGTCTTGGCACAGATATGTGTTTCATCTCTGAAGTGATAAAGACATAATTTCTGGCATGCAGCAGTCAACTTACTCCAAGAGGTAAAATATTAACCACTATTAATATCACTAACAATAGCTTAGATATAGACAAGACTCAAACAATAAATACGGAAGCATTAATAAACCAAAAGACTTTAACCAGATTTTGCCATGGGCAAAATGACTGCACTCAGAAAGACCAAGATCAATTCACAAAAGTCAATGCACAAAAAAGGAAACTTGCAAATCCCTGTAGTGTATGGTCCTCAGACTGCTGCTGTGGGTTTAATAGGAGCTTCCACCCAAAGATCTGATGTGCCTCAAATAACCCATGTAGAGATCACAGCACAAATTGATTGTCTGTAACTGTCCTCTCAGTTCATAGCTAGCAAGTCCTGTTATACAGACTCAGCTCTTCTTCTCACTTGTAGAAGTCAGTGTGCCCTTGATTGCTATACGGCTCATTCTTGTTTTGTTGTGAGCTCATCTGATCACAACATCCTCAAAAACCTGTTAAATAATGCTAAATCTTTCCCGGTGTCCTTCCTTTTCCTTTGCATAGGGTAAAATAATCACATGATTCAGGTAAGTCCGATGGGGAGAACCATCAATTTGATCAATAAAGAGAGGTAGTAATGGCAATAAATGAGGCACTTCCTTAGCTTCGGATTTAGCCTCAGAGTCTTGCTGCTAGAAAATGCCTTTTCATGGGAACTAAACCAATGGTGGTTTTCCTTGATGATGGGCTTTTAAAAAGCTTTCTACCAGGGCACAAGAAAATTTATTCCTTTTCTTTATATCCCAACCTCCAGATATGATTATACTCAATGAATGCAGTGAAAGGGACTGCCCTGGCACCATGAAGGGCCTTCTTGGTCAGTTGTTAGAGGGGTCTGTGCAGGTATAGTATAGAGGGTCTGGGAAACCTTTCAAGCGGCAAGAAGCCCAGTGTCATTGTGAAAACCTAATATGTATTTCCCACCCAGAAAAATAAAAGGAATGTGTCATGCTTGATATGTGTACTGCAGAGAGAAAAATAAAACCAGAACTGAATGCTGCCTTTTGTATAGTCACATTTTTAGTAGGAAAAATGTTCTTCAAAATACCTTCATTCTTCCTTTCTTTCCCTCCATCTTCTACTTCTTCCCTTTTCACTTTGAGACCTGACCAAAAAGAAACCTTGCCATTTTTATGTTAGGCATTTCTCATGAATACTACTCATCTGACAGATATTCAGGCCATCTGGTGGAGCTGACAGACAGTAATTTGGAAGTCATCCCTTTTAAGACCATTTTAATGATGATTTTTTTCCTTTCATATTTCCTCTCTATTAGCCCATCTGAATCTTCAGAGATGATAGAAAGTTTTCACATTCCCATCTGTCACTTGAAGGTGCAGTATTCTCTACAAGCAAAACAAAACCAATTTTTAGATGCAGCACAGACTTTGGCTCTTTGGTTCTTGTGATTTAAGAACTCTCCTCGCTGTAATGGTTTTAAAGCATTTACCTGCTATAAAAGTGAGCCTGCAGCATGAAAGTAGAATTGAGCTGCCACATGAAGATTGTCTGCTGCTTTCAAATGTACCTTAGGCAACAAACAATGGTGTTAAGGAGGAATTGGTTAAAAATCATGATGTGAAACACTTCAGCAGACAAGGTTGCTGAAGTCTCTGTTCAAGAAACTCTAGGAGCTGCAACCAAGTATCAACTGTAGGGGATAGAGATGTGTTAGAACAGGATCAGACAAATTCAAGAGCCTACGCAAAGCATCAAGACACACCGGAACGGTGAGGGGAATGAGGGGAGAAGAGCAGTGCCAGCTGCAGTCAGCCGGGCTCACATGCTCGCAGGAGTCTAGCCTCACTTCAGTTCTCAAGGGACAACTTCTTTATATTGTCACCTCCCAGCTCTTCATCCAGAAGCATGCCCTCTTTAAGGTCACACTCCTACTGCTGCTTTTCACATCATCACTCTGTCCTTTGGTGTCTCTGTTACTCTTCCATTAAAGAAATATTAGTACATTAGTCCATCGTATTCCTGTTAGAACCTGTCCCCAAGGAAACACAGGCGTGCACCCAACTTGGGCTTTTATTAGGCTTTAAACATGAGATCAGCACTTTGTGCAATAGTTCTCTGTCGAGTTAGTAATATCTGAACATGGGAAATTTGACAGGTTCTTTACTGAGCTTGAACTGAGTGTGCATCACTTGAGAAAGGATAAAATTAATAGCTTACAATGCGAATGAACGTAATAAGGGAGTATCTTGTCCAAGTGTCCAGACAGGGGTTTCAAAGGGCACACAGAAAGGGCATTTATGTTGCACTAGATTTTCTCCCACTCCTCCTTACAAGTGTCACAGGATAGGAGAGAGCAAGTCAGTTCAAGGCTTCGCTCAAGATGAAGGCTTTTCCACCACAGACTTTGCTACAGCAACATGTAGAAGGACTCCAGATGCAAACCAAAATGAAACATAACAACAACAAAAAGAAATACAGAGAATAAAATGTTACAACCTTCAGCTTTGCAGACACCGCTTCATCTTAAGTATAATGGAAATAGTGGTCATGGGTTTTAGACAAGGGCAACACCCCACCAAGCCTTTTGCTTCTGGTTCTGATTGCCAGGTTTTAATTCAATGTTTTTGGCTTTGCTTAGCTCCCCTCCTTCTGACTGTCAAGCCACATCCCTCAAATGAGACTTTTTCTGTTATTTTGGGTTACTCCACACCATGAGCATTTGCTGCCTGGCAGCTGCTCAGCTCCAAACCTCAGTAAAATGCCACAGCAAAGAGCTGCCACCTGCCCACTTCTGCTTCCCAGAGCTCTTTGAAAGTAGGGCCAGTGGCAGTGGAAGCCTAAAAAAGGCATTAAAAAGCCTGCCAGCATCCAACACAGGAAAGTGCTGTATCATGACAGAGTCACTGCCCTCATTTTCTCCCTGACTTTGGGCATACGCAGCAGCAGATACTGCTGATGGGAGCTTTCCA
Source organism: Piaya cayana (assembly GCA_013389865.1). NCBI lineage: Eukaryota > Metazoa > Chordata > Aves > Cuculiformes > Coccyzidae > Piaya > Piaya cayana. The sequence goes on along the minus strand of WAAB01018631.1, from coordinate 14,239 downwards.
GCAGATGAAGCATCACTTTGCTTTGATTTTCACTTGATCAAAGGTGGTGTGCTCATTACTACAGAGGTGCTTCAGGCTCAGAGGGAGAAATCTCACCACCCAGAAATGCTACATTGCTACCCAAAAGCTAATGGCTTTGTCTGCTCTATTTGGCCCTGGGCATTTTTAAAGCAATATTGAAGGTTTCATAAAATGGGAATGGAGGCTGGGAGAAACCCAAAAGAAATCAGTGAAGTAGGAAGTGTGGAGAAGTCAAACACAGAGCTGCTACTAAATGGAAGTGAATTAATAAAAGCCACTTGGTGAAAAGGACAAGTTACAGGACCATGGCAGCTGCTACCATGGAAAGGAAAAATCTAGCACAAATTTCAAAGACCTGCAAAATAGGTACTGGGGGGGCAGGCAGAAGTGTGGTGTTACAGAAGACTCCAGCTCCCATGAGTTTCAACCACTAAAAATCAGCTCAGGAAATATTTCTTATAATTACAGTTTATAAAGCAGCAGGATCCACAGGCTGGTGCTAGGTATTAAGAAATCCAGGAATATAATCCTATTTTATATATGCAGGAGGAAAACTAATATGAAATTTGAGAACTAGTTGAGTTAAAGTGTGTAGCTGGATATTTCATTGAAAAGTCCTTATTACCATTTATTATATAGCACCTTTCACATGCAGGAGGGTTTAGAGAGATACAAGGAAAATGTACCTGACTGTGCAATTTATATCTTATTGTTTACATAAGGGCTAAGGCTGACCACAGAGTCACAGTGGATGGTATCTGGAGGACGCACCAGCTCTTTTGGGAATGAACACTCACTGAAGCAGAGACTCCAGTGTGACTCTCTTACTGCCAGATCACACAGGCCCTCTTACAATTCCATTCTCTCAGCCAATGATGACATAAGTATTTGGTACCAAGTAGAATATCTTCTGATAGAAATTCCGCAGATCCCAGGGGATGAGAGATCAAGGTTCAGATTGGGAAAAAAACCACAACCAAAAATACCACAAAACACAGGGGAAAAAAAACCAACAAGGAAAAGAAAAAGGCAAAAAACGAGGCTATCACCATGGCTATTTTTCCTAATCAGAAGTATTGGCTGTGGACAATTGGATATGAGATATTCCAGCATCACCAGGTTTTCTCCTTCAGGCTTCATGCAGTACTAGTTATGTGCCCATGGATGAGGTAAACAGAGAAGTATCAAGATTGTGAATCCACCAGTGTTTAGACACAAGGCACATCACTAAACAATCTGGATAAGCCTGGACTTGGCTGCTTTTCTTTGTCAAAGGGTATACTTGGAGGTATGAAAGTGATTATTGTGATGTTGATTCAAGGCTGATCCCAAAGGTTAGATGTCCCTTCCAACATGAAAGACTTCAGGAATATTTTTTTTACATCATTCAGGCACCTCAGCCTTAGGCAGCTGGAGCTCAAGTTAAGTGCGCACACATAGCACTGCTTGTATTTCATGTGGGTAACCCATCTGGAGACCAGCTCCTTCTCCAGAAGAGCATGGGTCTTCCTTTCTAGGTACCTCAGATAGCACTGAGCATATCAGACCTATGGGGATGCCTCTGCAGTAGCAACTAAACTGAGACCCTTGTCAGTACAATCAATGGAGTCTAGGAGCTATTTTTCTCATCCTAAAGAATACATATGCATAGGTCTACATTCAGGACACATCTACATCCACCTGACTTTAAGACAGTAAAGACATTCACATGAGACTGGTGGACATGACACAGAGCCAATAAGGAAAGCCATATGCTCCTGGACTAGCAGCTGGAGGTGAGATAGCCAAGAGCAGCCAAATGATACTAGATACTTGTAGTTTACTGACTAAATTGTGCTCCCCTGGCAGTATCGACTCAGAGCGGGATTTGGCTGCCCAAACACAGGCACCTTCTGTCAGTTTAAGCACTCTTCAGTATTTCACTTGGCCTCCAGATGCCTCTCCAGAGCAATGCAAGTTTCCCATAAGTCCTCCATCACACCTGCCAGCCCACGCAGAGGTTTTGCAGACACTAGGGTATCTCTTACCTTATAAAGGACCTAGATTCAGGCTAATAAGTTTCACTGTAGGTATCCATTGATCATAATGTAAACTTGGAAATCTATCTCAAGGGAAAATATCTGTATTGTAAACATCTTCAAAAAGTGTTTGAATCCATAATTGAATCCTGCTCAAAGATACCTACACTTTATTTTGTCCCTTATCTTCTTTCCTGTCATCATTCTGCCCTTAAGCTGAAAATGCCTCACTTCCTGTCATGAATCCCTTCTCCTTTACAGAAAATGACCCGAGCGTTAGGGAAGGAGAGAAGATTAAAGGAGAAATTCTCTTGCTCCTGAGTGTAAACCTGTATGTTCTACCTTAAAAGGAAGTTATTTCTATGGACACAAGTTGCTGCTTCAAAATGCCCTTAATCTGCCTCAATTGCTACCACAGAGCAAGACCAACTCAGAACTATCTTTGGTGAGTCTCTCATCATTCCTCCCAGAGTTTGTTGTGTAACAAAATGATTGACATCTCTTGTTCTGCAAAGGATATGACATGGTCCAGTTGAAGACAGAGTGAATCTGCAGAGTGGAACTGAAATGCTTGAAGAAGTCCAGAAAACAATCTGGAGTTTGACTGTCAGCTCATTTTTGTTTGGCAAGCCATGAACACTGCTTGTACATTATAAGCTTTATAATAAAAAAAAAAAAAAAGCCTGAGCGTTATCACATGCCATCAGACTTCTTTATGTGACAACCCATCTGTGTACCCACTCCATCGTTTTGTGGCTCAGAATCAAATGTTTGACAGTTCAAAGAGTCTAGAGCAGCATATGGCATATGACATAGTGTATTTAAATAGAAATCACTCAATTAGAAACACAAGGGTGCCTGCTGTGATTAATAAAAGGTGGTTTAATATCTAAATTCCCAAAATACATAATACTCCATCTAGCAGTAGTAGAAGATATTTAAAGTAGTAGAAGATTTATTAAAATGAATTTCAATAGCAACTGGAGGCCAGGAAAAAAACAGCCAGAACCTTTGCAGAAACTCCACACTTGAAGTATCTCCCAGTACATTAAATGATCTCACAAAGGACCGTGAGGAGAGAATGAAGGAAATACATCCCATATTATTGAAGATGCCAAAGCAGACAAATGGATAAATGGACAGGCACTGCCATATTTTTTCAATACAAACTAGGCAGACTAGGATTATAAGCATTAAGGAAAAGTCTGTGGCAGCCCAACTCCTGAGCATCACTCCAGTGATTTCTATTCTAGATTCTCCCCACCTCTGGAAATATTAAGACATGGATTGAATAACAAAGAAGTGCTTTTCTATGACTATTAGTTCACCAGTCTGTGAAAAACAATAGTTTGTAGATGTTGGGTAAGTTTGCCCAGACAATTTCTTCACTTTGATGGCATATCCCCAAGGTGACAGGAGAACTGGAACTGATGTAATGCACGCATCCAGCAGGGGAAATGCTGCATACCAAGCTTTTGCTCTTTTTCATCTTAGTTGCCAAGGATTTAATGGAAGATGAACCACTGCACATCTCAGTAAAACTTCAGGCATACTGAAGACTTCAAAGTGGCAATTTCAGTATAGTCTGCAGACTCTCTGGTAGACCAAGGAGTACTTCCAAGCAAGTTCATAGATCCTATTAAGCAATCTATACCAGGAAAAAGGATTGAATGGGTCCACATTTCTACTGGAGAGTCTGTAAGACCCCTCAAACCAAATGAATTTGGAAAGCCTTTTTCTACATATAAAATGCTATAATGTTTTAAAAGTCAGTGACAGTGACCGAACACCTTTCCCTTTATACTATTCTCAATTGCGCTACACAGGTGTAAGACCCCCTCTACTCTGCAAAAATGTACACACCAGCTTAGCTGATACACCGGTCTGCAGCTGTCAAACATATCTCTGTTCATAGAATCATAGAATCACCAGGTTGGAAGAGACCCACTGGATCATCAAGTCCAACCATTCCTATCAAACTCTAAACCATGTCCCTCAGGACCTCATCCACCCGCACCCTTAAACACCTCCAGGGAAGGTGAATCAACCACCTCCCTAGGCAGCCTGTTCCAGTGCNACCATTCCTCATAAGGCCTGATGGATAAGTCAGACAACTAAGGGTTGTGAAATACATGCAAACTAGTGAAGGAGAGGACAGTTGAATTTACTGTCTTCTGCTGAAGCTGCAGTGCTTTTAGCAGCTTTTAAAATACCCTCTGCATCCACAAGGCTACTTGAAGAACATGCAGTTAAACATATGAATTCATCTATACACGAACAAAGGTATACTCGGTGCAGTTTTCCTTTGTGCAAACTGCAGTTTACGGTGTAAAATCAAAACTAATGGAGACAAATCTAAACAAAAATAGACTCCATGTGGAAGTGATAATTTGTATGGTTTCCTCAATTAATCCAAGAGCAACTATTACCCTGTTCTCAGCTACTTTTTTTTCAATAAGAGACATGATATGGTTCAGTGTGTGACACCCCAAAATACAGTTTCCATACTGTCAGATTGTGTTTTGTTTTGCATGATTTTTACATGCTTTAACTTTTGCTTCATGTGACATTCTCAAGAAAAGGATATTTTTTAATTTTAAAACACAAGTGAAAAATATGGAATGTTCTCTTTTTTTCTTTTTCTGTCCAAAGGCATTCAAACTCAATAACTGACCCAGTTTGCAGAGGGAAAAAACCACTCCATTAAGTCAGTTTCCCTCAAATCGGTCCCATTTTTCAGTTTGCTACAAAATGTGATAAATCATAATTTTGGATAGGAGATGCAGTTGGTTACAAATGTATTGCACATCTGCAGCTCAGACAAATTTGGCACTGCTGCTTATTCTCTCCAGAGGGAATCCATATGGACAATCTAACCAACACTGCAAACATACTTAACTCTTTCTTGTAACAACAACCAGCGTGAGACGGAAGAACAGAGTAGAAGGGAATGCTTCTCATAATGACCTCATGAGCCCACTTTTGATCTCATTTTGAAATAAGCTCTACTTGTACCTTCTAAAAAAATATTTGTTTAATTTGTTCTTAAAAAGCCTTTCACAGATGAGATCCCACCACCTCCTAAGACAATCTGTTCTCATAGCTTTTTGTCTGCAGCAGAAGGTTTTCATGTTGTGTTGTCTAATCTATATCTTCCTTGTGGCAATTTAAGTTTACTCTTCAACCAGAGCTCTGAGAGGTTAGTTTATTTTCTTCTTCCTTTGCAGCACCTTTCCCACTGATGGATTAAGCAGTCCCAATTCATTCAGTCTTTCCTACTAGAACTGGCTGTTCCATACAGCTTTCTCTATCCAGAGGATTTCTGTGGTTGCGGGCTTCAACAGCTGTTGGAATTTTTCCTTTAAAAAACCAAAAAGCAATGCCCAAATACTATCAAAGCGGATGAATAATGAATGAAATCCATTGCTTTCAACTGAGGGAAATGAAAAGGAAGTTAAATGAAGACCATTAAGGTGATGGCAGTACTAACTAGCAAAACCCCTAAAATGAGCTGTCTGACTTTTGGAGCTCATTACTGTTCTCCCTTCCTAAAAACTTTTCAGAAATGATGCTTCATAAACAGCTGAAGACTCTTCAAGTACATCTTTGCCATAAAGGCTTTTCTTGATAAAAGCCTATCAGCAGCTTGATGCCATCCCCAGCACTTAATATTTCTGCTCCAATTTACAAGATCATTTGCTTAATGGATAAATACTGAAGCATGCAATTGCTAGATACAAGAATGCATTCTTATTTGAACCTAAGAGTAATGAGTGCTAAGGAGCAATACTAGCATTGGCTAGATCTCCCACAAGAACTGAGAAAATCTAAGAAAAAAATGGGAACAAACAGGAAACGAACAAGCTATGAGATCAACATTAGATAGCTGCAGAAGCAACTAATGATGACACTTAGACTATTTATCATCTTCAAGGAGGAAGAGGGAAAGTCCCTTATCTTCAGCTCTCCTTGTATACTATTATTTGCATTCTTCATCCAGAACTGGCTGACTCCTATGATGCATCCTTCTGCTCAATAGCTACTTGTGCTGCTGATCCTTGCTTGAACCCCTTCCACTTAATACTTCAGATATGAAATGAGTGATCTACACTTGCTGTGATGCAAATAAAACCACCTGCAAATGTTCCCAAGCCAAAGTTGTTTGTCAGAGTTATGCATTCAGCTAACAGCCCAAGACTGGAGCTGGGGCAAGGTTTCTGGTGTGCAGACTGATCTGAGCGTCTTATGGGGGCTGCAGTCCCTCCACTGCTCTTGCTCCCTGCAGTTGGCTCCTGCTTTCTATAGTTTTAACACAACTCTGTCCATACAAAACATTTATTTAACAATATGTTCCAAAATGTGAGTTTGCTTATGACTTGGATAGGGACTGGTACAACTATGGCACCTTAAGGGCTATGGGATATAATTTTAGACCTGGGAAAGTATTCAATATAACATACAAAATCACATGCAACCTTTCAGGCCATCTCGTAACCCTACACACTGAAGTAGGTCTAATGGGGGAAAACTGGCCCCTGTGAAATAATTTAGTTTTGCCACTGATTTCAGTGAGGCCAAAGCTTTAGCCCCAGTCTTCAGCTCATTATTTCTACAGGTAATTTCTGCCACTGAAAATTGTTCAAAATCAAGTATATTGTACCATGAGAAGAACTCTGTTCTTCCTTGGTTTTCTATTTAAAATTAGAATAATACCCGGTAACTGCTTTAAAGGAAGGGATATTCCATCCCTCCTGGATCTGACAAGACTTCTCCTTGTCGAACTCATGTACGCTGGGGACACCTTCACTGCAGCACAAATTGTATCCAGAAGAGCCCTATAGCTAAGTAAGAAACATGGAGATGCCTTTCATCCCAGCTTTTCAGAAATGTAAATGATCATTTAAAAATGATACCATCACAGCTTCCAGGACCAGCTGTTCATCATTTTTTCCTTTGTATTTTACTTCCACTGAATCCTTGTTCTGAATTATCAGAACAATAATTAGATTCGGGAAAGGGGTGGGGGCAGGGGGAGAGCATGCATTCATATCCCTCTGAGAAGAAGAGATAAAAGTTTCATTTCTGAAAGCTGATGCACCAACGGTGTATAGTGGGGAATTGGGATTCCTTCTTAACTACATGGGAGAGTTCAGTAAAGTTTATTAATAAAACAATTTAGATAAACTCCATTTATGTATTATTTGTACAAGTATCTTGGCAACTGCTTATTTAGCATCTTGAACACATCAGGAATTTTAAAGAGGAGGACTGAAATCTTGCCTCAAACTGCTAAAGCTTTGACAGAAGTGAGTCTGGGAAGTAATGAGTGTTTTTTTTCTTTTTCTCCTTCTCCTTATTTCTCTTCCTCCAACTAAAAACAATTTTCTAATATCCTTGGCATAACTACTATAATGAAGTGTAATTTATTTGATCCTTACACAGCCCCCTTAGGATTACCTCTTGCAGATAGCCAATTATAAACTCTTACATACTTTATAGCCCTCATTATGTGTGACAGAGGCACACTAATAAATAATGCAAACCCCCTTTTATACCCAGTCTACCTTGTGAGAATACAGAGGTCTGGTATGGAGGGAAAAAGCACATTGTAATGAATTCTTACTTACAAATCAACTGAAAAACTTTCTATCTTCAGCCTGCTTCCTTAGGACACTTTCTTTTCTTCCCAGACTGGACTCCCATGGCTTGATTCATTACTAGATAAAAATCAAGTTCAAACAGAAGTGGACCATGACACACAAACTGTCACTGTCTTGTCACTTCCTTGTGACATCCTGTCAGATGCAGACAAGAAAGGAGGTCTGGAAGCAGAACAGTCAGGTTGAATACAAATGCATTGATATTCAATTGTAGGTTTTTCACGGTAATGAAGCAGAAAGGAGCAGGGTGCAAAGGGCACATTTCACTCTGCCTGCTATGCCTTTCTGGTGCAACTTCCAGACACCACTGGTGCTCAGGTCAAGGCTCTGGAGGAAAGCAAAGCAACTCTAACTGTCCTGAGGCTGGCAGAATTTAAAAAGCAGAGTGAGCAACACATGAAAGATATGGGGTTGGATATACACACATAATGTCTTGGTGGACTGCTTTATTTTTGTCTTTAATCAACATGATGCTGCATTTGAAGCAAAAAAGCTGCAAATATAATGACTGAGAAATGTTACCAAGATCGCTACAGAGAGATGGGAGTCATGAAGGCTACAGTCAACTGCTGTCCGCACCGGGGAATTCTGTGCCATAATTATGTTTCTCATATTGCCCCTTGAAACCTTCATTTCCCTACATGAAGAAGAGGGGATAATAGTTCCAGAAGGCATAGGGATTCCTTGTCTCTGTGTAGTGCTTTACTGAACAAAAGTAAAACAAACAGTTGGGTGAATCATGTAATTTTATTAGTAGACTTAGGCTAGACCCAAACTCATTCAACCTTTTTTTCCTTCTATCCTTCTATTTAACAGGGAAGGGGAACAAAACCGTAAAAACAAACAAAAAAAACCCCACAACAAGCAAATAAACAAGTACAACTTTTCCAAGGACAAAGCCTACCACGGCCCTTGCCCCAGGAAGAGAGGACACATCTAATTTCACAGCCTGTGATATGGTCTGCGGAAGCCTGAACATGCAATGCATAGTACCAAAACTAAGCATTATTCACTAAATTACACATCTCTCCAGTTATTGACTAGATGGTCACAGCTGCTTACACAATCTGAGGTTCCAGCAGGCATCTGGGTCTACAGCACTTTCCAATATCCTCATGTAGCTTAACACAGATGTGTGGAATGAGTAGAAAGAGAGAAGACAGAAGAGGAAGGTCTTTTGCAACCTAAGTAATTCTTTGACGCTATATAATACAATTACCTTAGACTAAGTTAAGTTCAAGTCTTGTAGCTGAGACCTGCTAGATTATGGAATTGAATTATCAGTCCTTTGCAGCTGGCTGTGGGGCTGGCAAAAAACAAAGGAAATTGACACATTTGTCTTTGTGTGCAGCTACAAAGGAATTATCTGCTGTTTCAATTAAAGGGTTTGACTAAGTTACACTGAAGCACTCGCCTTCAATTAGCCATTTAACCTAGCAGATCAAGTTGCTGAAAAGTCTGAGATACAAGAAAGTGTTCCACTTGCAGAAGCCATAGGGACTGGCAGGAGAATGCGATAAAGAGATATAATCCAACAGGCTGACAAATCCTATATCACCAGGAATGAACAAAATCCACAGTATCTTTTCCATTTTGCACGCTCTTCCAATTATGATAATTTCAGAGCCTACCTACCTCAGTTGGGAACAACATGATTCTGGGAAACAATACAGAAGTGTCAGCTACAGATACAATACTCTACCTCATGGATTATGAATATGTCTCTTTTTTTGTTTATAAATGAGCATAAATTAAATATGATATAATATTTGCAGTTTTCAGGTAGCAATAACTACAAAATTTGATAGCATAAGTACCTGCTATTTTTGGCTAATATGTCTCTGGAAACCAGCTTTTACATAAAAACTAAGCAAGGAAAGGTTTTGCTGTCTACAGCCTGGGCCTCAATCTTTCCCCTGAAAGACATGTTAGTAGTGTCACGGTGACTTCAACAAGGTCAGCAATAGAAACCAGAATAAGACCATCTTCCCACCTGGCTGCCACCAAGGGACAATTTGAAAGGCTTCCTTCTCCCTGTATACACCCTTCTGCTCACAACTCTCCCATCAACATTTTTTCCTCAAATGCCCCAGCAGCATATTGTCACAAGCATTTATATGGCTACTTGGGAACTGATATTGTAGAAAATAAGTATTTTTTAATTTCTGAGGACAAAGGGCCACAAAGAGTCAGGAATGAGAGGTTGACAAGTGATAAATATTTAAATCAGCTTAAACTACTAAAAAATACAGACAAAAAAAGTGCCACCTTACTCTGTAGCAGATCACTGTGTTCCAGGTAACTAACAGATCCAGCAGAGATGCACAAGTTGGAAATAGAAAAGGACAATTTGCATCCAGTACCCTCCTTCATGAGGGATGGTTCATTGCCTGAAGTAGTCTGTTGTGCTTTGCTCTCAGAAGCAAGTTGTCTTCATCTGTGCTGAATGCCATGGTGTGTCCAGTGCAATTTCAAAAGTCTCCAAGCAATAAAGGTTTATGTCTTTCCTGGGGCAACTATTCCACAGTCAAATTGATCACTCTGGTGTGACTTCAGGAGAGCCATTAAATGGAGGTTTATGCCTATGTCTCACCAGGCAATGACATTTGCACTTAAAAGATCTCCTAGAACATTTCTTATATATAAATACATGAAGACAACACTGCTTCCCAACACTATATGACAATCTTTTGTCCCATCACATTAACCTTTCATTCCCAAGCTGAGTCACAAAGACCCAGCTTTCCCTCATCCTCCTGTTCACCTACTATCACACTTGGAGGACTAGCAGAACAAAGCAACACCAATGGCATTCCCAGGTACAGCAGCCTCCTCTGGAGTATAACAGCTCACCACTGCCTTCGGGAAAATATTGAGTGGAGAGCTTAGCAGTGCATGGAGAGCTTAGCATTCAGGCTTTTCTTTCCCTTGGGTGGATTCCAGGTGCTCCAGCTCAGCATGCACAGTCTGTGATCAGTTGCATTAAAAGGCAGAAGTGGCAATACAAGGGGCATCCAATGGGACTTATCCTCCCCAAAACAGCCTGCTCTTAAGCTGATTAGCAGACCACAAAATATAATTTTGGGATGCATTACATGTCACAGCTGAGCAGATCTAATGTTGTACCACCACGTAAACGTAAAGTCAGACGCTCCATACGACCAGCTATGTCATCTTGTCCTTTCTTGCCCCTTCCCTTGTACAATTTCAGGCTAACATTAACTGGTTCAGGGAGCTACACTGACAAAATAAAAAACACTTTTTTATATAGTATTATTATTCTGCCAGCATTAACTCTCCAAACTCATGTACCAATGGGTAATGTAAGTTCTGTGCCAAAGGCAAAGGGCCACCTACTCCCAGGTAGCCAGTAAATCAGCCTGGACAAATTATCGAGCACTAGCCCAGGGCAACTTGTTTTCAGCTGTCTGTGCAAAATTACACACACAGGTGAGGGGTCCAGTCTAGATACACAAAGGGAACAAGAGGCATCCAAACAGTAGTCTGGCACCTGACCAGATCCTGGAGATGTGGGCAGAGCCAAGGGGATGTGCAGTGCTGCTCACAGCAGAGATTGGCTGCAGAGCAGTGAAATAAGCACGGTTGAGGAAAAAGCCCTGGTAACAACTAGACAGAAATGAGACAAAGAGGGAACTGAGCACTGCAAATGTGACATTGAGGGATATTCACAGATATATGAAATAGGAACAGGATGAAAGCTGAAGGAGCACAAACTTTCAAGAAGATGGGAATAGCTTCTATATAAAAGACAGTTAAAAGGCCAAGGAGGAAAAGATTGTGATAGGAGCCATAAACTTAGATTACTTGCATCAATAAGGGAGAATAAACTGTTGTGTAATACGAAGAGGCCCTGCAGTCAAAAGGCAATTGGTGTTGGAAAGAGGTTTCTTAAGAGATAATCCCTTCTCAGTTCTCTGATATACAGCCTTGTTACTGTACGTCTCACATTCATTCATTACAATGATCTGCCTAACTGCCTAATAAGCATCATTCTGTCTGTCATCAGAAAAGGAGTTCATGACTGCAATAAAAAGCTTGGATGCAATTCAGCAATCCAAAATGCCATGGCTCTAATTTATTCATTCATTTCGTTTTCCGTGGTGCAATGACACTGGCCACAATAGTATTACATGAGGCTGGTTTAAGTATCCAGGAGAGCTCAGGGAGCGGAAAATTCAATTCCCATTGCCATGGTAAGCGATGTATACTATTGAAGAGAGCTTAACTCCCAGGGCAAGAAGGGTGGTCTCCCTGCACTATTCCCTTTGAGCACAGGCACTGTACTTACAAAGAGCATTATCAAAAGTCAGAACTCATTATTCCATCTGGGGGTGAAGATCCCTCCAAATCTCATACAGGTCGAAGCTCCTCCTTGCAAGCTGCAGTACTGAAAATATGCTGCTGACAATCATCAAATAGATTTACGGTAGTATGCATTTTAGAAGTCCTCTGCAAAGCTGTGCAAAGGCAACATTTTCTAATTCTTTATAAGCTGTCACAAGACGGGCCTTCTGAGGACTCCCTTGTCATTACCCTGCCACTCAGCTGACACTAATTCATCTGATTTGGGGTATTTCCCAAAGGCAAAATGGTGTAGGAACATAAATAACTTACTTTATTGGCTCTTCACCATAAAAAGGAGTTGGATGGACAATTTGCAACATAAAGTCCCTGCAGTAGGTGCAACTTGTTCCTCAGCAGAGCCACATTAAAAGGCCAAGATGTGATGCTTTGAAGCAGGGGTGCACAAAGCACCACATTCTGGCAATCACATGCATGCCCAGAGGCTGCGGTTCAATGAATTAGGGGGAAGCCTCTTTGCACTCAGCTTTACATAGCTCCTGACAAGCCTATGAGCACGAGTCAAGACAATGTTATAATCATAAAAACAACAGTGGCTTGCAAATGTTTACTTGTTCAATTATATATAAGCCTTCCCCAGTGAGTACATCTGTCTCGTTTTGCTTTTCTCTGTCAGTCAAAATGCCTCTTGAATGCAGAAGGTGAATGCTGCAAGTGAATGATGAAGATAAATGTCAGTAAATTTCTCCTGTCAGCAGGGTTCATGAAAAGCAGAAACAGAGAAATTGGGATTTGTATTCTCTTCTGAAGCGTCCTCTGTGGTGGAATTGACTCAGTTTGCAGCTTGCCCTTTTTAAGGACAGCAGAGGCTTTGGTGAAAATTATGCAATGGATTTTTTTTCCTCCAGCATTTGAAACCAGGGACACCCTTTGGTCTGTTATCACTACCTAGAGCAAGTCCACCAGTTATGCCTCTTTCCTCAGACAGATGATGCTGTTACAGACACTCATAATAATGATGCTTTTTCATGGGAGTGGTAAGAGAGAAAGCTGGTGTTATATTTTACTAAAATACTAGTTTGATTCAGAAGGTAGGAGTGAGCTGCCTGCAGGAACAATCTGTCTCATACCAGTGGGAGAGACAATGACAGAAGGTCAAGGTAAGTCAAGATGTTTTGCATTTGTGGTAGGTGAAGTGCTTATTATGAGATTACTGCAGCTCGGTTGATATGGGGCAACTAAAGCCCTGGATATTTTACAGTCAATGTGATTCCCGCATTTCATGGGTATTTCCAGTGAATCCATTCTGCAGCCTCTATGGTCATTAGAGAGGGGCTGACTACACACAAATCCTGTGAAAGACAGGAGCAATTTCTGTGTCCCCTTACACCTGCTCAGTTTCAGTCATCCTCCTCAGCTATTGAAAGGGAGATGGGAAACAGGATTATATTTATAACAGCATTTTCCAGATGACAGTTCAAGGCGGAGCTGTCCAGAAACAGGCTGGCTCGGTCCTTGTACAGGGAGGTGGCATCGAGCACTGGTGACTGCTACTCATCAGCAGGAAATGAAACACTTAAGACATTTGCTTAGCAAAGCTGGACAAGAAAAAAAACAGTGCAGACAAGGAGCAATAGCTGTGTGACCAATTTTAGGTGCATGGCTTGGGTGAGGTTTTTGCCTATTCTTGGGAGAATTATGTTATTTGGGGCGTTATTTTGCCAATTATTTTTATGTAATATTTACTAGTGCATTAAACAATAAGGCTAAGATACTTGTAAGAGAAAAGGAAGATGTTTAGTTGGTCTTAAAGCAGAACACCCAAGCACAGCTAGATCCCTCTTGTCCTCCACAGAAGTTCTTTAGTGAATGAATTGGGCCCAACAACTCTGTCTCTCTTTCTTCTCTGCCTTTCCCCTTTCCTATCTTGAACTTCCAGCTGTGACTTATCACTCAGGATGCTGGTGAGCTGTAACCCCCCAGCAGCCCCATGTGCCTCCAAAGACCATGCTCCAGTCCAGCAGTGAGTGTAACAGCCTACTCCACCCTACCAGGAGAATCAGGATCCAGGGCTGGCCTGTGCCTGTGTCTGCATACGTTTCAGGGCCCTTCAGCACAGAAAGTGGGGATTTTCAGCAATTGAGATGGTACCATTAGAGGATTTGACTGGTGACTAGCAGTATCCCTCAGGGGGCCGTACTGGAACTGGTGCTGTTT